>JAVIAB010000126.1:32072704-32672704 GCA_032433765.1 Megaustenia siamemsis
CAGAGATCACTACTATATTTGACAAGAGAAACAATAAAAAGAGTTCTTAAATGTTATGTAGGGCCAGCCTTAACATATAGATGTGGAGCCACGGACAATATGACAACAGACAAGAAAATTACTGGAGGCTGTAGAATTGTGGTGTTACAGAAGAGTGTTGAGAAATACCATGGACAGTTAAGAAGAGTAATGAAAACGTTCTGAAAGAGGTCAAAGTAAAAAGAGAGCTAATTTCCAATATTAGGAAGAAACAATCATCATTTTTTTGGGGCCATGCACTAAGAATGGAACGGCTGGAATTTGGTTATTTGTTTATGGAAGGCCCCAGTATCACTGCAAACGAATTAAAATCCATAATTGCTCAACCGTCCGTGCCAGTGGAATCATCCGAATTACTAACTCATCTCCAAAACAAAGAAAGGTAGCTGTAGTCCCCATCATAGCAGTCTCAGCACACGCCAAAAGACATAAGGCGAAACTGCACAGAAAGTGAACACAGCCAACTGTTCCCTGTCATACGATATCAGCATTCATCGTAAACCATTGGAATATCGAAACATGATCAACACGGATGATACACACAGCTCACGGTGTGCACAGAGCACTTAACTCAGTAGCTCCTGCAGCATGCCGGACTTGGAATATGCGGAAACTGCAACAAAGAACACTTTTCAGACACATCAATTAAACGTTCCTAACGCCTAACCGTCATATTGACCGGTATTCCAACGATGACGTATATTGAATTGCAATCAACACAGAACACACTATCACGCACACTGTAGAGGATTTCAGATCACAAGCATGTACTCCGCTTCACCGGGGAGGTTCCCAACAGTGGAACCTTTTATCTATACACTGATCTGCATTGGAAAGATAGAATTAACCATCTTTCCGGCACAAAATACGTAACAGTGAACGTTGACGCAAACATGACCGCGCCATCTTGAAACCGGAAGTCCAACTCTATTGTCCAAATTGTGGCAACTGGAAAAATTGAGGGATGAAGAGATAGAGGAAATCAAAGAGAAAATATACCAGACAGCTTAAGGAAAATGATTTGGCAGTAGGTCAACAACAGAAGCGATAAATAACTGTCGATATCAAAAGTTGTGGAGGTACATGATCACCTACGTCAATAGCCATGGCACTTGATGATGATGATTTTTGCCCCACCAAAAAACATTAAAAGCTACTTTACTTATTTACTGCTGTTTTTTTTTTTTAAATCTCATTTTCATCTATTTTACGTATGAATTAAACAGCAAGCAGTTCTTGTCTTCTTTAGTCTATCATTAAAATCTCTCTTCGCTGCTTCTGCCTTATGAAAGTATTCAAAGTTATACCCACACGTTCTTTTCACTGCCTTAGTTTATGTCACAACCTCTAAGTAAAACTGGTTTCATAATCGTTTCCCCTTTTACTGCCTAACTTTAATCCCACTCAAAAAATAGATTTAAGGATATTGCATTATTATATTAGTATTATGATATTGTATATATTACTTCTCGACCATCAATTCACTCAAAAAGTGTTCATGCTGCTTTACTGCTTTACTTTCTTAATACTTTAATTCATCTACAAAAATGGTTTCACAATGCTTTACCATGTTACCATTCAATTATCGCCCAACAGAAGAGGTTTTCATCTACTTTATTAGTTATCTGCTCTTCTTTCTTTCACTCTACCTAAAGTAGTCTCACAGTATTGTGTTAGCATTTTAATGCTCTAATTTCACTGCACTTTAATTAGAATAACAGTTTTTAAAAATCATTTTACATATCTCATTTCTGTCTCTTGACCTTTCGAGCCGTAGCCGGCCCTAAGGACTTAGATTAAGATACTCCTTCTCTTATCTAAATTTGTGTTCTAGCAGTTTTCAATTCTTTTAAAGATATTTTATCAAACCTCGCCATCTGTCTCTGTTCTGTGCAAGCTGCTCTATCTCATTGAGAGAGATATTAAATTATCTCATTTAACTCCACCTAAATTAGTCTCATAATTTCGGTTAGCATTTTACTGCTAGAATGTCTGCACGAATTTTACTTTACAAGTTCTTAGAACTGTGATGCTCTACTTTCAATCATTCTAAACCTGACCCTACATTACAACTGCAGCGAAACAAATGGCACAGTACAAAGTGTGGTCAACCCCACGGTCACAATGTGCAAAATGATATGTGTGTGTGTGTGGGGGGGGAGGGGGTTGTATTTTGACAATATGTATAGTATTATATATTTCTTTACTTTTATATTGAATGGGATAAATGCACTCCCAAAGTGTTTTATATATATATTTGGTATGGAAGTATTTAATTGAGAGTATTAATTAAAGAGGAGTAAGACAAGGATGCATCCTATCACTAAGCTTGTTCAATCTTTACACTGAGCAAATCATTAAAAACGTCACATATATGCCAGGTCTAAACACTAATGGAGAGATAATCAATAACCTAAGATATGCTGATGATACTGTACCACTAGCAGAAAATCATACAGATCTACATCAATTAATTAATGAAACAAACAGAACAAGAAAAAATATTTATTAGATTAGATATGAATATCAAAAAGACTAAAACTATGATCATAAGCAAAGAAAATACTCAAAACCTACAAATAAATATCAAAGTTGAAGGAATAGACCTGAAGAAAGTTCAGAGCTAAAACTAACCATTGACATACTAAAGAAGGTGATGGGAAACGTAAAATTGGCATAAAAAAACTAAAGAATAGTAATGGCAACAAGTAATTTTAACGCCTTGAAAAATATACTAACATTAAAACAAATAACATCGGGGCTAAAGCTAAAAATAGCAATATGTTATATCTTCTCAATATTCCTGTATGGTGCAGAAACATAGACATTAGACAAGAAAACAGAACAGAAAAAATAAAGCATTTGAAATGTGGATTTATAGAAGAATGGGTAGAATTGGATGAAAAGAAAAGTAAACAAATGATGGCGTTTTAAAGCAACTAAAAATTAAAATAGAACTACTAAACACAATTAGAACAAGACAAATGTAATTTTTGGGGCATGTTAAAAGACACAACAGTCTACTAAAAGTAATATTGGAAAGGAAAATACAAGGTAACAGAGGCAGACCAAGACTAAGAAGGACGAATAAAATTAAAAGATGTTATTGTCAGCCTATGACAGCCTGCACAATCACAGAAAGAGACAGAGCAGAATGGCGCTTCATGGTAGCCAAACTTCGATGCGGAGACGACACTCAATGAAAAAGAATTAATTAAAGTAGAAATGTTAATGATACGGTCATTGCAAAAGAACTACAGCTTTTACGAAGACATTTCATATTGCACAGTTCCAGCGGACACGGACAAAGTGGCCAAAATAAAAGGTGGGTGGATAACAATAGAGAAAATAGACAATATTGACTTTCGTCATATTTCAGAAACAGTGAGAGAATTTAGATTCAGAATAACAAGGGCGGCACTGACTTCCAGAAATCTTGATACATTTTTGGAAATCGATATTACTAAGCACAAAAACAAAAGCTTGGAATTTTCAAATCAAATATATGATCCATCCATACATATGGATGCGAGAACTGGAAAGCAACTAAAGAAAAAAGAAAAGAATTTAAGGTATCTTTAATCCGGCAGACAGACCTACTAGCAGACAGACAGGCAGGTAGGCAGTGACAGACAGACAGGCAGACAGAGACAGATATCTCGAAAGTAGCTCTTCATTGTGAAGTTTGGAAGAAAATTGTGAAGACCTTGTAGGAGTGCTCCTACGATCGCCATGGTTACAAGACTAATGATGGGAACAGCTGGAATATTTATGAACAAATTAAAAAAAAAACTGAGTGAAAAGAACAAAGAAAAAAGAGAGATAAAAGATACCAGAAAGTTTAAGACAGCGGTTTGGTTCGAAGTCATGAAGAAAATTGAGAAACAATTGTATAGGTAGAAATATGTGGATAGACATGATTACATAGGCAAGCAGACACGCTTCAACAATTAAACGCCTTCAAGCCTATGTTCACGCATACGCCTATAATCCATCTCTATTTTTTTAACATTTCAAGTCTCTCCATCCATATCTGATTTTGGACATTTCCAGTCTCTCCATCCATATCTGATTTTGGACATTTCCAGTCTCTCCATCCATATCTGATTTTGGACATTTCCAGTCCCTTATTTTATCGCCATCTATATATAAATGCATACCTATTTTTAAACATACCTGGTTTCTTGTTCTATTGCCATCTATACAATCATCATCATCATGTGCTGTACCGGTTGGCGTAGGCGATCATGTCCTTCCACAATCTTCTATCTACGGTGCATCGTATCAGTTCTGTTGATGACTGTTTTCCATGACATGACACCAAGCTGTCCAGTATTTTCTCTCTTTGTCGTCCGCGATCTCTTTTTCCTTGTATTTTGCCAGTTCTAACCAAGTATTCCAACTTCCCTCTTCTCAGAAGTCCCAGAAAAATGTTGATTGTTTCTTCCTGATGTTTTAGGAGTTCCCTTTTTGTATTGGCCTCTTTGAGAATTTCCTCCTTGGTCTTTTTACCTATCAAGGGAATTTTCAACATTCTTCTGAGAAATCTCTCTCTGTGGTCTCTAATCGTCTTTTAATGTGTTTATCTACTGGCCATGACTCGCTTCCATAGGTCAGAATAGGTTCTATATCTATCTATCTATTGACCTTTCGAGCCGTAACCGGCCCATAGGGCGTAGACCAAGATACACCTTCTCCTATATGGATTTTTTGTTCTAGCAGTTTTCTTTTAAAGATATTTTATCAAATCTCGCCATCTGAGGTTCTATATAGCACCAATGAACTCTCTTTCTCACTTCTATAGACATAGATTTGTTTGTTGTATAAGATATATTTCATTTTATGAAATGCTATTTTTGCCTGATATATTCTGCTTTTTATTTCTGTGGTGCATCTTCCATCTGATGTTATTGTTGTGCCCAAGTGTTTGACGCGTTGCATTTGTTTCAGATTTGACCTGTTTATTTTTATGCTGCATGCAGGTGATGATTGTTTCTTTGATATGACCATTACTTTGGTTTTCTTACTATTCAGACTGAGACCTTTTTGTTGCTTCCTTTTACTATTATGTCTATAATTTCTTGTTGTTCAATTATCTGTCTATGCTATTAAGACTGTGTCATACGCATATCGCAAATTATTTATGTTGTGACCGTTGACTTCAATTCCTTTTTTGTCTACTATTGATCCAAAAATGTTCGCTGTAAAGTGAAAACAAATCCGGGGACAGAACACAGCCTTGTCTGACTCATTTTTTTATATATTGGAATTGTCCTGTTTGGTTGCTAATTCGTATAGCTGCTGTTTGTTGCCAGTACATGTTTTTTTATGATTCGCAATTCCTTGCCTTCGATTTGTAATTTCTCCAGCACATTTATTATTTCCACATGCTTTACTTTGTCAAATGCTTTTGTGTAGTCTATAAAGCACAAATATAGATCTTTCTTTACCTCTATAGATCTTTCTATCAGTGTTCTTAAGATGTATATCTATACAATACATACCTATTTCTAGAAATGTCCAATCTCCCCATATAAGCCAATTTTGGACAATTCTAGTCTCTTCATCCATCTTTATTGTTGCATATTTCCTGTTCCAATATCGGTCTCTATTTCTGGACATTTCCAATGTCTCCATCCATCGCTATTTTTTGTCAATTTTCAATCTCTTCATCTATTTATATTTTTGGACATATCCTATCTCTCCATCCATACATATTTTTAGACATTTCTAATCTGTCCATTCATACCTATCTATCTATCTATTGACTTTTCGAGCCGTAGCCGGCCCATAGGGCGTAGACCAAGATACTCCTTCTCTTATCTGAATTTTTATTCTAGTAGTTTTCAATCCTTTCAAAGATATTTTATAAAAGCTCGCCATTTGTCTCTGTTCTGTGCAAGCAGCTCTATCTCATTGAGGGAGTCAATTCCTGCTGCTCTTGCCTCTCTCATCACTGTTCTTCTCAGTGTATCTCTGGGTCTTCCTCTTTTCCTATTACCTGTTGTTTTCAACATGAGGGCTTGCTTTTATTCATACCTATGCTTGGACATTAAACTATTTTTTTTTACTTCCAGCGCAGATTATTAATTGTGTTGACTTTCATGGTTTTCTTTCCCATGTATTTTAAGTTCTTCGTTATTTTCCCTTTTCCTGTAAGTTTTATGACAGTTCCTCTCTTGCTGTGCTAGCACCAGGTTTTACACGTGTACATCTAAGCTAACTTCATGACCTATTCTTGATCTCGATTGACCTTTGTTCTGTTCCTTTCCAGATATCTTCCTTCCTAACTTTCTCATATCATCTGATGGTCAGAATTTTACTCTCACAATAAACACATAGATCATTTGTTTGACTGTATCATTCAACGTCTATTCTCTGAGTCATATAATAGGACTGCCATTTTACGTTTGAATTAAACAGAACACTTGAGTTATTTTCTTTCTTTTCTTTAGTATAGCAATAACTTTCACAATTCATATATCAGTTTATATACCCACTAGAATCTTGTACCGTATGTTTTTTTCTGCGAAATTAGTGCCACAGACTTGCTATAAATCTATCAATAGAATACAGACTAAATGGTCTACTATTATCGTTTTACTGGTCATGTATTTGTCCCAGCACTCGTTTGTTTGTATACAATTTAACTATTTTGTTTTCCTTAGAGGAGACCTGCAGAGACTAGGGTCTAGAGACTAGTGTTTTAGCCAAGCAAATGTTTGCCAACAAGTTTTATCTTCACGAGGACAGAACTGATATAGGATGTTTGGAAGAGAAAATATTCAACGATTCCAGAGACGAAAATTTACGATTAAAGACTTTTGATGCTTCTTTCTATTCTACATTGGATTTTATGATCAACCAGATAACATGAGAATTTAATGAGATCAATTATGGAATGTATTGTTCCTTTGAAATGCTGCTATTAAAATGCATTTGTATTATTTATGTTTACTTTACCGCATTCACATTGTGTGACTTTCAGGAATGTAGATGCTGTACTCGGTTTCTGACTGCTTTACTTTTGTAAAGATCTATGTATCAAGATGTATATGTCAGGATCTATGTGCTTCTGTGTGCTACTTATTAATCTCAAATATGTTGAACGAATTCATTATCTGTGTTAGGCTGATACATCAAACATGTTAAAGCTACAAATAACAGAGATGGGTGACGCTGGACGGAGAAATTTAAATAATTCAACAACTCTACAATGTTCACAATAATAAATGAACCATCAATCCGACATTGCATTCACTGGTGCTACAACATGTGTGCTTTGATCTAAGATGTACTTGTATTATCTGATATGTCCATGTTTTATTTGATATGATCTTGTATTGTCTGATATGCCATTGTATTGTCTGATATGTCCTTGTATTGTCTGATATGCCCTTGTATTATCTGATATGTCCTTGTATTATTTGATATGTCCTTGTATTATCTTATATGTCCTTGTATTATCTGAGATGTCCTTGTATTATCTGAGATGTTCTTGTATTATCTTATATGTCCTTGTATTATCTGAGATGTTCTTGTATTATCTGAGATGTCCTTGTATTATCTGAGATGTTCTTGTATTATCTGAGATGTCCTTGTATTATCTAAGATGTCCTTGTATTATCTAAGATATCCTTGTATTATTCCATATTATGCCATAGCTGTGTTAGTGATCTTCTTCAGGACTTTGAGATAAAAGATAAATTCTTCAAGAATCATCGATGTGAACATGTCAAAGCTGACAAAGGAGAAAAATAACACAGATGGATATTTCTCTTTTTTTTTTAAAACTCTTTCTCCTGTTGAAGGAATGCGATGCTTAAGACAACAATAAATTTAACACTGGGTTAGTTTAATAAATGTTCCACTAAATTTGGGATATGAGTGTCTACGTCAGTCAGTACTTTTGTCTTTCTGGATTGTACTAGCTCATGTAGCATTCATTTAGGATCTAGGAGTGTCTGTAAAAGTCAGTAAGTGTGTCCTTCTGGATCTTATTAGTTCTTCAATCATTAAGTTTGGCATCTAGGAGTGTCTCTATAAGTTATTACTTATGTCTTTATGAATCATATAGTTCTTCAATCATTAAGTTTGGGATCTAGAAGAGTCTCTATAAGTTATTACTTATATCTTTCTGAATCATATTAGTTCTTCAATAATTATGTTTGGGATCTAGGAGTATCATTACAAGTTATTACTTATGTCTTTCTGAATCATATTAGTTCTTCAAGGATTAAGTTTGGTATCTAGGAGATGTCTCTATCAGTCATTACTTGTGTCTTTCTGAATCATATTATTTATGAAATCATTAAGTTTTGATCTAGAAGCATCTCCTTCATTCAGTTCTTTTGTCTTTCTAAATCGCATTAGTTCTTCAATCATTAATAAATATATGAACAAAGGTCATTGATTAATGTTCCACATAGAAGCAATAGCATACGCTTGGCTCAAAACCTGAGGAGGTCAAAGATGTAATGAGATATAGCATTTAAAAAAGTACCCCCGTCACACCAAGTGGCGTATAGGGAATATGGTGTTAGTGACCATACATTTTAAAGACCTTCGGCACATGATTTTCGGGGTAATGTGGTCGGTATTACGCCCGCGCCGCTTTACTTTCCCAGAAAAATCCGGAACCCATTTAAGGCTGGGTGAACCCGGAAGCCGTTGGTTGGGATCGAACCCTACCCCTTGTCCTTTGTAGTCCAGTTCACTAACCACTCGCGGCTCCGAGATATCGCATCACATGTATAAAAACACATTGGCTGCTCACTTGTATACTTAAGTTTGACTATTACATGTACATCACATTTACTCATTTATCTTTCTTCTTGACCAATAAGATCATCGTGACATACGGGTTGACTATTTCCCTATCTACGTCAGTAGGTAGGGAAATATTTACTATAGTTTAAAAATTGGATCATATTACATAATTTAAGTCACTTTAACAACTCATAGTTAGAAAATATCGCCTCCAACAATAAATAAGATATTGGTCAAAATTTCAAAATCTATCTATCTCTATCTAATGACCTTTCGAGCCATGGCTGGCCCTTGGGGCATAGACCCAGATACTCTTTCTCTTTTTCTAAATTTTTTCATTCTATTAGTCCCAGTCCTTTGCAAAGATCTTTTATAAAATCTCCCTATTTGTTTCTGTTCAGTGTAAGCAACAATATCTCATTGAGGGAGCCGAATCCTGCTGCTTTTGCCTCTCTGATCAATGTTCTTCTCAGTGTCTCTGTTAGGCATCTTTTTCTCTAACCTGTTGTTTCCCATATGAGGGTTTGCTTTGCTATTCGGTTATTATCTCTCCTCGTCACACGTCCAACATATGACCATCGTCTTTTCTTGATTACTGAAGATATTAGTGGTTGATTGACGATTTCTCTAATTTCTTCGTTTGTTTTCAATTCGTTCCACGCTATAACAAGTATTTTCCATTGACATTTATTTTCGAATTTTAACCTTTAATGCTAGACTTGTATTTATTGTTGAGAAATTAAATAGCTCAGGCCTAGTGCCGACAACGTTATGTAAAAATGACCTCGCGGTATAACGAACACTAGCACAATATTTCCTATACGCCACTGGACGTTATGAAGTTCGTTTCTTTCTTTTCTCTCTCCTGGTTATTACCATTCATAATTCATGTATCAGTTTACACTTCTATATATCTGTTTCCTTTGCAAAGACAATGTCATACAGATCATATAAATCAACCAATATGAGACAAATTATAACACCGACATTCAATGTTATTTATGTTTTTGTCTCAACTCACTAGTGTTTGTACAGAAAGTGACTATTTTGTTTAACTTACAGGAGACTTGCCGAGACTAGTAAAAGCCAAGGAAATGTTTGCCAACAAGTTTTATCTTCACGAAGACAGAACTGTTATAGGATGTTTGGAAGAGAAAATATTCAACGATACCAGAGACGAATATTTAGGATTAAAGACTTTTAATGTTTCTTTCTATTCTAATATGGAGTACGTGATCAAGCAGATCTCATAGCAATTGAATGTAATTAATTGTGTTATGTATTGTTTCGCTGAATTTCGACTTTAAATAATTGTAATTCCCTTTGCAATATTCTTCCTTCACTGTAGAACTCAATAGGAGCTTGTTACTGTTACCGATTTCCTTTTAAATACAGCTTTTTATCAAGATCTGTGTGTCATGACGTCAATATCTATGGTCCTGTGTGCAAATTCTTTATCTCGCAAATGTTAAACGAATCCCTCATATGTTTTAAGACTGATACACATTATATAGATCAAAATCACAAATCATATTATTGTATGTAGCTTGTTGTCTTCATTGCACTTTTTCATTATTCAAGAAATCGTATGGATTTTATCATTATAAATATTGTTCCGAATTAATCGATTTTTTCCCTTGCTGTCTGTGAGTATATTCATGATTCATAATGCATATGTTACTACTATCCGGCTGATACATGTCAGTAATTGTAACTTGATTGCGTTGCTAATATAGTGCTACATATTCTTCCAGTGATTTAATTGTTGTGTTGCTATTGATAGTCATCTTTTGACCTCCTCCTGACGTCGTCATCACACATCCAGGAGGTATATTATTTAAGATCGTGTTTCTTACCTGTGATAATAATGTTGAATATTTCAGGCCGTCAATCTTGCAAGATGTTGGTCTTAATAGTGAGACCCACTTGTTAATGCAGATAATAAATAGTTTCAGATAATAATTCATGTTGTATATTGTATGATTCAGACCAAAGATGAGTAGTGTCTCTCTGTGTCTTTTTTAACTTTCAAGGTGACTATGTTTATTGTACGGCCACTTCAGAAAACAAAGGAAGCTTAGACAAAATACTTTCTGTTATGGATTGATATTAATTGAAAGCTGAATTTACTTCGTCTTTTAGCTAATGAGGCAGCTGATCTTAACATCTAAGACACAAAAGTTTTAGCTTTCTTTGGATAATGCAATCTTATGCTGCCATCTTTGAAACTGGGAGTCAGTAGTGGAATGTAACATATATCTATCTATTGTCCTTTCTAGCCGAAGACGGCACATAGGGCAGAACCACAATCTCAAACACAGAAACCTTGCGTGCCAAAATGGCACATATTGCGGAGATCACTGCTTCTAAAATCTATGGCTCTGTTTCCATAACAACACTTCGCCTCTTACGACATGCCTGGAAGGTCACAGTGTCACTATTCTTTACTTCCATCAGTAATAACATACACTCCTACAAGTTATGGTGACAGCTTTACAAAAAGGGAACACTCAACAAAATACCATGTCTCATCGTTTTGAGATCTCCATGTTTTATCTTTGAAACTCCTTGAAATTTTACGAAAACTCTCGTTGATTCTATATATTGAGTTTTTTTTCATATTTATTTGTTTGTCATTTCATTGTTTGTCTGCGGATATTGTGAGCATTGTATTTGTGACTAAACAGTGAGGGAGTCACCACGAATTGCTACTCTGACTTGACCGGGATTTTACGATCGACACAAGTGAACTCTATTTATTTACAACAATGTCTAGACGAGTATGATTAAAACTTCATAATGTACAACAAACGATCTTCTAAAATTAGAATTTACATCATCTTTCTAACTATCTACAACTCACTGAGATAAATTATCCTCGACCATTGTCTCGGCTTTATGCAATTCAATCGTCCGTGAAATTACGTGATTATTCTGAACATCCATTCACTAACTCGTTCAGCCAACTCAGTTAACGTAACTCTTCCAAAATCTTTATCTCCCACTCTTACGTCGGTTTTGTCCCTTGAATAGTTATTTTAAAACATATTAACCATAATATTTGCTGAGACCATAACTCTATGGTCAACTGAGACCACAATTAGAAAGTAGTAGACAGAGAAATAACAACTCTAAGTCATTTATCATCATCATCATCAAGTACTGTGGCTACTAGCGTATCGAGGAAGTAAAGGCATTAAGATGCACTAAGATGAATAGAGATGTGTCTCTCCACAACTTTCGATCTCGACAGTTATTTATGATTTCTGTTTTTGACCTTCTCTTAAGCTGTCTGGTATCTTTTCTCTTTGCTTCTCTCTATCTCTTCGTTCCTCAATTTTCCCAGTTTTCACAATATATTCCAGCTGTTCCCTTCTTATTGCATGGCCACACAATTATTGATAAATTCTAAGTCATTGATAAATTGAATACACTTGTAAAGTCGCCGACATGAAAGGAATGTGACAGTGACTTTGTTTTTTATTATTCTAACTATAATCATAGCAAAGTACATTGATTAATGGAAAGACTTCGGAGATATGATGGACTGCTCTTGTAGCAGAAGGTCTTCAGATATAGTGTTGAAATGGATAAAATAATGGTATACAGAGTCCCAGAACATGCATTCAATCACATTTTCAATCAATGAACAAACATCGAAATCTGTTTAAAAAAAAAAAACAGATTGAGCTACAGTAAAGAGAGAGTACAGATGAACAAATTGTGACCAAATTGCAACGCATA
Source organism: Megaustenia siamemsis (assembly GCA_032433765.1). Classification (NCBI taxonomy): domain Eukaryota; kingdom Metazoa; phylum Mollusca; class Gastropoda; order Stylommatophora; family Ariophantidae; genus Megaustenia; species Megaustenia siamemsis. The sequence continues at coordinate 32,085,257 of JAVIAB010000126.1, forward strand.
AAGTAGAGGTGGGCGTCCTACGGGCCGTGGGCCAGAACTGTCACGTCAAGCTGTTTTAACCGGCCATTGAGCTTAATTTGAAAATTCCTATATACTCCATTCTCTATACATATATTTATGTATTATTATTATTATGGAGCGAGAGCTGCACAACATGTCTTTTTCAATGATCTCATGTTATAGGGCGAGAACAGCACTAACTGTCTTGTGTAATGATCCCATGTTATTGAGCGAGAGCGGCACTACATGTGTAAACGAGGTTGAATTGTTTATTTCTTTATATTACTTTTATTATTTTTCATTGATCACAACATAGTCATCACAGACTTCCTCATTATCAATCATTATCATGTTTATTGATCTCTTAATTCTGGCACGTGATACATAATAGTGGATGCACTTCTCTTAGAATTAATGTTCTTTAATTCTGGACGTTCAGGTAGTATATCACCGATGAATATTGAACTGTCCACAAGTGCATATAATACATTAATATCTCTCACACAAATTACTTGCGATATCTTATAAGAATTATGAAGCACAACTTGGAAACTCTCTCAAAACTAAATGTTCATTATATTCTAATTCACATGTTTTGTCTACTGTCTTTTTTCGACTAATGTCTTAAGTCACTGATATCTTTACTACTCATTAGTTTGTTCCTTCATAACTTCTCAAGTAACTTATAACTACAAACTTGAAGACTCCTACTTTCTGTAGAACTACTTTCTGACTTGAATTGTTTTAAGTTGCGAGCCTAACTAACTCAACTTTTAACTCACTGAATGGCGATCCTAATTAACTTTCTGTCCTGGTCCTAACTATTTTAGTCTACATTTTTGGCTCTCAATTCCTAACTAAATTTCTTGAATTACGAACCTAACTAACTGACTTCGGCAGTTCGGCCGAACCCGGACCAAGCTTACTTAGTCTACATTTCTGACTTTTTAACTTGTTTTTGAAACCTATTGTGTCGAAGGTTATATACTCAACCACAATTCTTCGCGTGGAATATCTGCAGCCAATGGAATAATCGCAATAGTCGCGAAGTGACAATCTGCAATTGTCGCTAGGCTGACGCTCTGTGACTTCCACCTCCAAACTTGACCGTTCCATGACTTCTGCCTCAAAAATGGTCAAAACAAGCTGTTTGTGACTCCATCATACCCTCTGGTCAGTTTGACCTCTACTTTGTTTCAAACTAATGATGTTTATTTCATGACTTTGACCTGTCCTGGCAGTTGTTTGTGAACCTATATACCGGACAGTAAAGCCATGCGTTCAAGACATGCGCTTAAACCCACTTCCACAATAACTTGGAAAGTGAACATTCCCTAAAATTATTATGTCCACTACTATTCTACCTTTCCTTTACCTACACCCTCCGTTGGTTGTCTCTTACTCTCTATGAATTTTCCATCCCCACAACTTGTTATTCTGTCATTAATACCGATGATTGCTTTTCTATGTTACTATCATAGTCTATTAAGAAATTGGTACCGGCTGATTTACCTGCCCCATTCTTTCATTCACTTTTACTATTACATTCCTCCCATTCAACCTTATTAAGATTTTCACAGGCACTAGTTGAAAATCTTTTGTAACAAAAAAAAATAACCGTATATTATATGTAACACCATTGACTATATGGACTAATTAAATGAAAAATTCCAAAACATAAGATTCTAAATCGAATTTAAAAAAAAAAGAAGTAAAAATGTTTACGTCAAAATAATTGTCACAATTACAACATACCCTCTATAAGATAATTAAACATCAATACAAATTGGACCACAGTAATGTACTGTACAAAACCCTTTAAGTCCCTACAAAAAAGACGTTTTGGACACAAGGGAAGTAATTTTCTGTTATACATCATGTTGTGCCCCTTGACATAGTTATACTGTACACAAAACTGCTAACTATGCACACAAATCTCATTGAAACACTGTCCTATCCCAGACTTAATCTCAACAATCTATATTATTATATTGAATTATTATCTTTCGCTGAAACTGGCTGATGGAGTATCTCGACAGGAACCACAATACAGGTATCTCCACAGCAAGATATCTTTCTGACAGGCATCTGTTTTTCCGTAAGACAATTCTGATAGGCATCTGTGATCATATACGACTATCTAAAAATATACTCATAAGCACATCTAACAATTTATTGAGCAAATTTGTCTGGTATCATTGTAACACACATTTTGAAAGTAGTCATAAAATATCTCCAATTAAATTTCAACATCTCTTATAATTAAAACATGCATTTTTACAAGTATTAATAAAACATATAAAACAACTTAGTCAACATTATTATATCTGGTACCAATAGACCATGTACTATGAAAGTATTAATAAAATATTCAACAATATATTCAACAACATCACTGGTATCATTATAACATACATTTTTGACAGATGTCTTGTACATGTCTGAAACAGAGATCAGCATTAACATTAACAGGTCTTCATGTAGGTCAGACATAATATTCTCAATTTACATATGAACGTATAACAATAATTGGACAACGCACACATCTCCGGAGATCACGATCACAAACAAACAATTAGCTCAAGGAAAATACTGACATCTGAACTACACATCTCAATTTCACTCATAATACTTCTCTGAGCCTTCTTCTCTAGAGTCAGGAGTCTCATGACTCCTTAGTATCTTCAATCTTATCTCATAATTCCGAAGCATTATATCTATGTGCTGCCCACTTGACATTTGCACATTTGTGTAGTAATCCGACTACCAACATAATCTGCACGAAACTCTTGTACTCTCAGGACTACTATTTAGCCTAAATAAATTCTGAAAATTCTTTTCCGAGTTTCTATTCTCTTAATTCTTCATAAAGCATTATATCTGTGTACAAGGTTAACTAACATTTCTTGCACAACTACAGTAATTAGATTGCAGATATATGATTTCTTCTCACTATCTCTTTATCTCATACGACTTCTTATAAGTCTCAAATAGTTCGTTCTCATGAATTATCTTATATAACTTTTCACGAGTATTCTCATATAGCTTTTCACGAGTTACCGCTCTTGTTACATAATTACTCTATTCACAACATAATTTCCTTTTGGTCATCTCAAAGCACAGGTTATCACCTTTGTTTCTCTCATCTTCTTCTTCACATAATGTTCCCCATTATCAACCTAATATCATCTAGGTTATCTCATTACACATCTTCTCACTTTTCTTCCTCACCTCATTACATATTATTGGTCAGTTGTACACTTGGATTATTATCCAATCTCCGCAATTTACTAGCTCTAACCAACTCGCAGGCAGTTACCAAACTTCCTCATTGATAACCCTAAATCTCTCTACTTCATTTGAGGTTATCTCTTTATTTCCTCAGCTCTCTTGTCTACTATCATTCTCTTAACACCACTTCTCTATATCTCTTCATAAATCATCTACTGTATACATCGTTTCACCATTACAATTTAATAATCACTTATTCGTTTAATTGGCGAGTCTCAGTATAGCTCACTGTATTCATCTCTCTTATGTCTTTTCTACACATTCTTATTTCCTCTCTTTACTTCTGCATCTATTTCTCAAGTTTCATCATTTTTATTTACTCTAACTACTAACGTGTCTCTTCTAGATAATATTTATTTATCTTTTTTTTTCTCTACTCATATCAGTGGCGTATACTGGTTTTGGGGTCTGGGCTACCGCTGACATAATAAATAAAAACATACATTAAATTCAGTAGGCTAACATAAAGTAATACAAGGTGTTTTAAAAGTCGCAGTGCAGTGAATATTTCTAATATTCAGTAAATGACGTAATCATCATCTACGTACCACAATTTTGTAAACCACATTTATGAACAAACCGCTGCTTCCTTTAAGGTTTTATTTACGTAAAGGACGGGCACTACGCTACTTTCACTGTCTCATTGCTTGAAGGAAATGGTGTTGACGATTGAAAACAGGGTATTTCTGGTTGAGCATGTCTTTCGTAATGGCGGTAAATATACGGATGAGGTCATTAGACAATTCGTGAGGATATTTCCAGACTCACAAGTCCCTCACCGAAATTCTGTTACAAAATTGATCAAAAAGTTTCGTGAAACCGGTAGTGTGGTAGATGCATACCGATCTGGAAGACCTTCAATTTCACAAGACCAAATTATGGAACTCCAAGACAGAATTACAATGAGTCCAAATGCATCTTTAAACCACTTGTCTCAACAGGTGCAAATATCTAAGAGTTCTGTTCACAAGGTTTTAAGAAGTGAACTACACTATCGTCCATACAAATTAACTGAAGTGTCTCAACTCCAAGAAAGAGGTTATGAATCCCGTTTAAACTACTGCATGTGGTTTCAGAATTTTATTTATGAACATGGCGCTGCCATCCTTGACGTCACTTTTTTTTTTTACTGATGAAGCCTGGTTTCATTTATCCAGTTATGTGAACAGTCAGAACAATCGGCTGTGGAGCAGTGAAAACCCCCATGAATTTCATCAAGTGCCGCTTTACGATCAAAAAGTCGGAGTGTGGTGCGCTATAAGTCGTATGCGGATAATAGGACCTATATTTTTTAATGAAACAATAAATGCAGAACGTTACCGTACTTTAATTCTGGAACCGTTCATAGCACACCTTACAGAACGGGAAATTATGGAATCCTGGTTTCAGCAGGATGGGGCAACAGCACACACAGCCACAACAACACTCAATTATTTAGAAAGTATATTTGCAAATCGCATTATTTCACGTGGAATCTGGCCTGCTCGTTCACCAGATCTAACACCCCCAGATTATTATCTGTGGGGGGCATTGAAGGGGAAAGTTTATGAAAATAATCCGCAGACAATTAATGACCTAAAGACTGAAATAGTAGACAAGATTAAACAAATATCACCAGAAATTATTCTGAAGGTTTTCGCAAATATGGAAAGACTAATCGCGACATGTCTTGAGGCCCGTGGTGAACATTTTCAACATATGCTTTAGGCACAACTTTATTGTGTTAATACCAACATTACCCATTATAAGCTCGGCGATAGCAGTCAAGTATATTTGAATAATACCATTTATTTTACAATTTGTGTGACGCATTAGTTAACCGCATTTCTGGTGACGTTTTTTCTTCCGAGAGTAGAAATTCACTGCACTGCAACTTTAAAAACACCCTGTATTTTCTAATGACATCACTGCATTTTAAATTACTTACTTATTTATGCTAATTATATCCGTCTTGTTTGTGACGAAAATGTCTTGATGATTTTGTCATTGAAAGTACTGCAGATTGGTTTCTGAGGGAATGATTTCTCAATGGATATTAATGCCAAACCAGATAAGCGTTCTTGTGTCTGAGTTGAGTGACAATAAGATCTTATTATCTTGAGAGCAGAAAAAGTTCTTTCTACAGATGCTGATGCACATAATGTAGTTATATATAACTAAGGAAGTTCCGGTAAAGAAGCATAGTTTCACTTTCACTTTGTGACGATTCTGATTGGCTAGAGCTAGAAATAACCCACGAAACCGCATTCCTCTAGCGGTAACACCCTCTATATTATTTTGACTCCTATTTTTAAATGTCAAGGTCGCTAATACTAGGTCCGGATAGAGGAAAAATGTACCGCTGGCTTCTGGAGGTTTCAATGTATAGTAGTTTCGGTTTCATCCACAAATGTTATAGTGGCCAGAGGAAAACCTTGATTTAATAAATGCAAATCAAAGCAAATAAATTATATTGGCCTACGAAATATGTAATAGAATATTCGAAAATTTGTAATATAATTATTTTTAAAATATTATACAAAATAATAAATTATCATTTCCTTTTGTATTTCGTTAATATGTTCAGGCTACCGGCGGTAGCTGGGGTAGCATAGAGAATACGCCACTGACTCATGTCAATTTTGCATCTATTTCTCAAGTTTCATCACTTTTATTTAATTTGTTGAGCCATGTCTCTACAAGGCAATATTTATTTATTTTTTTGTCCCTCACTTCAATTCATTAAATATTATTAATATGGATGTTGTTCACCCTTTCTTTGCTGGTATGCTCCAGAAAATCATTTATCCTTCCCAGTCTTTGAACAAAAAATACATCTGTTTTTACGCGTTCATCATTTTGTCTTCTCCTCTCTTCTATTATTTTATTCCGCTCTGGAGTCCTAAGTGGGCAGAACACCACTTCTGAACCTGAAAAACTACAAATATTAGGCTCACGTCTCTCACACACATTAGCTGTAGCTATTACTGCTTCTTCTTTTTCTTTGCTGTCCATTTAGTGGATGTCTTCTGCCCTGTTACCTTCTGCTATTCTTACTTTACCATTTTCTTTTGTTGTTCCCCAATACTCTCGACGGATCTTTCTATTATCATCATAATCTACCGTTCACTGATCTGGATATAGTGGGTGCATATAACGTAGGCTCTTTTCTACCTCATCTGTATCGGGGGCCACTCATCACTGTCTAAGTTTGATGGTTTCTTCCTGGTTTGTACATACTTTTACCTCTCCGGAAGGACTTTTATCTTTTGTTTATCACTTTTTGTAGCTGTCATCGTTAAAATTTTCTCTTGCAGCTCTCGTTTATCTTGCATCAAGAATTCTACCTCTATATTCAAGTCATTCATCACATATTGTAGTATTGATTTCTTCTTTTCAAGACTTGATATTACCGTCTACAAGTGTTCTGTGTTATGCCTAAGCTTATTACAGTATCTGTCATTCTCAACTCTTTTTTCATTGTGTTCCTCTTCTATCTCTGTAACTTTCTTCTCTAAACTTTCATTTGCTTTTCCTAAACTTATTAATTTGTCCGTGATCACTGCTCTTTTTGAGGTTTCATTTTCTCTACTTCTTTCTTCAAACTCATGTTAGTAGACTCAAAGCTACTTACTATCTCTGTCAACTTTACAATCTTTGTATTATTCTTCTCATTGGTTTGGTTTAGTATTCTAATCTCATGATCTCTTTTTATTAAATCTCTAATCTCATGATCTCTTATTATTATTCTCATTCAAATCTTCTATTATTTTGTTTTCTTCATTCTTCTCAATAAATTTAGACTCATGAAGTAGCCATGTTGTGTCACTGTCACTACCTACACAGGCATAAATATAACTCTACAAAACTATAGCTTCTACCTCAGTCTGGGTACTTCTTGTTTCTTGTTCAGTGTCTGTCCTTTGCATCTTAATTATTTCTTTATCAGTGTTAATAACGCTAATAAATTTACTACTATTCTTTCTGATAATATTGTTCATTTTTAAACTATATAATCTATAGTCTGGTTTAGTGTAGTGTGTCTTAATTACTTCAGTGTATGTCTTTGGATTTTCATACATATGATTTTGTTGTAATGGTCTATAAACTGCTACTTTTATTTTGCTATTAATTATGGTATGTTCAATATTTTTTATATTATTTACTATTCTACTGTCTCTGTATAAAATTATAGTTCTATTTGTCTCGTCGGGCCTATCAATTAATTTTAAAAATATTATCTCTCCGAAAGTATTGAATTAATTTGTAATATTTACTTCGCTAATGTTTTTTTTTATCTAAATTTGTTATTAATATTTTACAGCTATTTGTATTTATAATTAGTCGACCGTCCATGTTGATTTTAATATTAGTATAATCATCATCATCATCGGGTGCCGTCTCCGCAACGATGGTTGGCTACCATGGACCGCCATTCTACTCTGTTTCTTGCTTTGATGGTGCAGGTTGTCAAAGATTGACTTGTCCATCTTTTGATGTTACTCGTCCATGTTAGTCTTGGTCTGCCTCTGCCTCTTTTACCTTGTATTTTCCCTTCCAATATTCCTTTTAGTAGGCTGTTGTGTCTTTTAACATGCCCCAAAAATTTCATTTGTCTTGTTCTAATTGTGTTTAGTAGTTCTCTTTTTATTTTTAGTGTTTTAAAACTTCATCGTTTGTTTTCTTTTCTTTCCATCCAATTCTACATATTCTTCTATAAATCCACATTTCAAAGGCTCAATTTTCTGTTCCGTTTTCTTGTCTAATGTCCATATTTCTGCACCATACAGGAATATTGATAAGATGTCAAATTTTGCAAATCTTAGTTTCAGCCCAGCTGTTATTTGTTTTGTTGTTAGTATAATGTCCATACATTAAAATTACTTTTTGGCATACCTATTCTTTTCTTTATTTCAAGTTTACATTTTCCATCACTGGTTATATTATGTTCAAGGTAGCTGTAGCTCTGAACTGTCTCCAGATGTACTCCCTCAACTGTGATACTTATTTGTAGGTCTTGAGAATTTTCTTGTTTATGATCATAGTTGTAGTCTATTTGATATTCATATCTAGTCCCTATTTTTTCTGGTTATGTTTAATCACATTAAGCAATTGTTGTAGGTCTTTAGGATTTTCTGCAAGTAGAACAGTATTGTCAACATATCTTAGGTTATTGATTATCTTTCCATCATTGTTTAGGCATGGCATCTCTGTAATGTTTTTAAAGATTTGCTCAGTGTATACATTGAAATTCCTTCGGAAGCCATCAAAGCAGATATTAACACCTCTACCAAGATGTTACATGATCTATTGGATAAAATTTGGGAGAGGGAAGAAATACCTAAAGACTGGAGAGAAGGTTATATGATCAAACTACCAAAGAAAGGAAGTTTACAGGAGTGCACAAATTATAGGGGAATTATGCTACTATCAGTGCCAGGAAAAATATTAGGCAGAATCATTCTGGAGAGACTAAAAGAGGCTATAGAGAAACACTTGAGAGATGAACAAGCAGGTTTTTAGGAAGAACAGATCATGTGCTGATCAAATAACTACCCTACGTATAATAGTTGAACAAAGTTTAGAACTAAAATCCCCACTTTATATTGGATTCATAGATTACGAAAAGGCATTTGATAGTTTAGACAGAAGAATGCTTTGGAAGTTGCTGAGTCATTACGGAATCCCCATAAAGTTTACTAACCTGATAAAAACAATGTATGAAGGAACAAAATGTAGTGTGGTGCATGAAGGACAACTTACAGAAGCATTTGAAATAAGAACAGGAGTAAGGCCCTCCATTTCTCTTTCTACTGGCCATAGATTGGATTATGAAAATAACTCAAAACAACAGAAATGGGATCCAGTGGTCACTGACCAAACAACTTGATGATTTAGACTTTGCTGATGACATAGCTCTCCTATCACACAGCCATCAACAGATGCAGGATAAAATGAGTATATTAGATGAGAGATCACAACAGCTAGGACTAAAGATTAATAGAGATAAGACCAACATTATGAGAATTAATGCAGTTGGCAATAACCAAATAAAACTAGGAGAAATACCTCTACTAGACGTACAATCTTATATGTATCTGGGCAGTAATATAGATAAAGAGGGAGGAACAGAAAATGATACCAAAATAAGGATATCAAAAGCAAGAGGAGCTTTCATTGCACTGGGAAACATGGAAATCCAAAGAAATTAGGCTAAATACAAAAATAAAAATTTTCAACTCAAATGTTAAGTCGGTCCTATTATATGGCTGTGAAACATGGAGAATGACAAAATTGACAATCATGAAGGTACAGACTTTCATTAATGGATGCTTGCGCAGAATAAAGGGATAGAAATGGCAGGACAAATTGTCACTAACGTGGAATTATGGAAATGTACCGGTCAAATACCAGTGGATAAAGAGATACAGCTAAGACGACGGCGATGGATAGGACACACACTACGGAAGCCAACTGAGAGTATTACACAACAGGCCCTTGTTTGGAATCCCCAGAGGAAAAGACAAAGAGGAAGACCAAGGAATTCTTGGAGAAGACAGATAGAGGCAGAGATGAAGATGATGGGGAAGACATGGAATGATCTTAAAAGAATGGCAAAAAACAGAACGACTTGGAAAGTGTTTGTTGAAGACCTATGCTCCACTGGGAGCTAAAAGGTAAAAAGAAAGAAGATACATTGAACAGCCTACAAAAGTTATATTGGAAGAAAAAAAACAAGGTAAAAGAGGCAGAGGCAGACCAAGACTAACATGGACGAGTAACATCAAAAGATGTACAAGTCAATCTATTACATCCTGCACCATCAAAGCAAGAAACAGAGTAGAATTGCGATTCATGGTAGCCAACCTTCTTTGCGGAGAAGGCACTCGATGATGATGATGATACATTGAACAATGCATGGTGATAGGATGCATCCTTGTCTTACTCCTCTTTTTATATCCATTGATGTAGAGTTCTCCTTGTTATATTTTATTAATGCTGTTTGCTCCCACTACAAATTACATATTAGTCGTATGTCTGTGTCGTGTAGATTTATATCCTTTAGGCCAGGGATGGCCAATTTCTTTCAAATGGCGGGCCACTTTTTTATTATTTATTTTGTGGCGGGCCACACACATAACAACATCTATACAAATAAAATTGGCATTTGTTTTAAGGTAATATTTTTGTTATTTATCGGCATTATTTGCTTACATCAATCACTTTGTTGCAATAGAGTTAAAAATGCCTAGTTGATTTATAAAAATTAATAAAAGTTGCTATTTATATTGTTCAACAAACATGTTTTAGTTAAGTCATTTTAAAGTTGACATGTAACAAACCTTAATGGGAACAATGTGGGCGTTCATGTGCAGCAACAAGTTCATCAAAGTCAATGTGTAAAGATGATGATGATAATCGCAATAAATCTTGAAGATGGCCATCAGTGAGTCGGTTTCTTTGTGTTGATTTAATCGCCTTCATTGTTGAAAAAGCGCATTTACACACACACACACACATACACACACACACACACACACACAAACACACACACACACACACACATACACACATATATATATATATATATATATATATATATATGCTTCCGAACATAGAAGTAATTTTCAAACTGAAATCACTCAATGCGGGATATTTTTGCCGTGGCAAAAGTTTCCAAAAGTCAACTCCTATCTCCCTCATTGATTGGAAAAAGGGGTCACTTTGGAGGTTACATAACTCCAACTGAAAAATGTCATGTTGGAAAATATCACACTGCATAGGGTTGTTAAACAATGCCAGTTCTGGTCGTATACCACTGAAGTCAGAAAATCGTTCACTGAATTGCTCCAATAGTTTGTCTAACATTAATACAGAAAATTTGAAATCAGTGTTACTGCGCTCCTCAATAAGTTCTTTGCACGAAGGAAAATGAATGAAGTTTTCTTTGGTCAGGGTAAATCTAAAAACTTTTTGTTGACTTATAAATCCATCTAGGTGTCCTACCAAATCTGAGACTGTTTGGGAAAATCCCTGTAGCTTCACGTTGAATTCGTTCATGTGCTGGGTGATATCAGTTACAAAGACCAATACGCTGTTAACATGTGGATCAGACATTTTTCTGTTCAATTCTTTGTTGGTATCATGTTTGTCTAAAAACTGCTTTATCTTGTTTCTTATAGCAAAAAACCGACTCAATCAATTCCCTCTGCTTAGCCATCGTACTTGTGTGTACAGCACTAAATCGCCATATTCCGTCTCAACTTCTGATAGAAAATTTATAAACTGTCGGTGTGTCAAAGCCCGATTCTCGCCTTTTATTAAATTCACATACTTTATTACAGTTTTCATAACATCCTCCACGTCTAGAATCTTGCCACACAGCGCCTCCTGGTGTATAATGCAATGTAATACTGGGCAATGGATCCCAGCCTTCCTTAATAATCCAACTAAACCTGTTTGAGTACCACATCATGACTTAGCGCCATCTGTCACTATTGTTGAAAGTCTGGTTATGTCACCGATACCGTTAACAACTTTCATAACTGAGTCATAAATGTCTTGACCTTTGGTCGTATTATGCAATGAATCTAAAGCTAGTAACTCTTCATTGGTAATAAAGTCTTTTGAAACAGTTGTTATGAAAATAAAATGTTGTGCTGTGTCTGATATGTCAGTAGATTCATCCAAAGCCAGAGAAAAGTAAGCGGAATTTGTAACGACACTCTTTAATTTACTAAATATATGAAAACTTATTTCCTCAACCCTTCTAGTGACTGTCTGTTTTAATAGTGGAACGCTCTCAAAATGACTGGCAATTTTTTTCTTCCCCAAATGCACGCGCCATGTTAATAGAACAACGCTTTACGAAGTCACCGTCACATAATGATTTTTTTTTAAATTTCGCTATCTCTGCGCTTACAACAAACGTTGCCATTAAGGAACTTGTTTGTTTTATTGTTAATGTAGAAAAAACAGATTTCTGAGCACTAACCTTTTTCTTCAAATCGCACACAAGTGTAGGACGTATTGTACCAACGTAGTCATTGCATTTAGTGGCGTGGTACTGTGTGTAATGCCGTTTAAGATTATACTCTTATTATTAGTATTTATTATCTTAGTATTAAGATTATACTTTTATTTACAGACAACACTTACAAGCACACAAGACACTGCCGTTTGCTATCCTTATTGTTGATAAATTTAAAAAAATCAATCATGTTCCCATTTCTCATGAAAACATCTGATTTTTCATTTAATTGACGTTTATTGCTCATATTATACCACGACCGAAGCAACAGACAATGAAAACACAGATTACAACAATAGCACTGTTCCCTATTAAAAATGGAACTGTTCACTGTAACTCGACAAAATCAGAATGATCAGATCGGATATTGGATATGTAATTTTGACTGATGAAAAGAGGATTGGAGGAAAAAACAACTTAAAGTGAAATAAGTGTGGGATGAATGTGTGGGGGAGTGGGAGGTGGGTGACTGACAGTGTTTCTTGGCGGAAACTGTTTGAACTCGCCGAACTGAAAGTCGGTTTTAGAACCATTCGTCGGCTTCTTCCGTTGTTTCAGTCGATCGCAGGATGATCTAACGGAAAAAAGATGGATCGAGAATGACGGAAAGGCGACGTTAAACTAACTACTAGAGTGTACCGAGTATTAAACATATGTCTACTTGTACTAGTATTCTTCTTTGATTTACCTCGGATGTTTCCAGCAATAATAATACTTTATTTTATTTTAAACAAACTACTAGGGAATAATGTTAGCGGGGTAGAGTTCTGCCCTACCAAAGGAGGCGTAAGACGTCTCCTTTCCTCCGCTAGTCTTCGGGACACTCCTGGGCAAGGAGGAGCTCCCGTTTAGCCCCCCTATCAGGGTTATGTGAAGCCATTGGAGCAGGTGGTGGATGGTGTTGTGGGAGCAGCCGACAAGTAGTGCCGGTTATGGTCCCCACACCGCGATGGCAGGCAGAGGATCTCATGTATAAAGACAATGGCTGCGATCTCCGACTAGTACAGTCACTGCCAAGAAGGAAGGGAATGGCAAACTACCTTCTTAAATTGCCTGGAACAATCATGACAAATCACAACCTTCTATTTACAGCTAACGACGTTAATGAGGGCTTCACAGCCACCTCGTCTGATAGGGAGCGTCATGTGCTACAGGTGACACCCGATCGTCATCAAACAACTGTATGCAAGATCAAAAATAAAGAGACACTAGCAATAGGAACTTGGAACACTAGATCAGCATTCCAGGTTGGAAAACTAGAAAACATCAGTCAAGAAATGAAGAGAATGAAATTTAACATCTTGGGACTAAGTGAAATGAGATGGACTTGGGCGGGATTTTTACAAAGCGACAGTGGAAATGTAATTTACTCTGGGGGAACCACGCACAAAAGAGGAGTAGGCATCATGTTAGATAGAGAAATAAGCAAAACAGTGAAAGGATTTTGACCAGTATCAGACAGAATTCTGTTAGTAAAATTGAGTGGCAGACCAATGGATATCAACATAATTCAAGTTTATGCACCAACAAGTAATAGCGAAGAAGAAGACATTGACACTTTTTACGAGGAGCTAGAGGCAACTATGGAACAGTGTAAACCCCAAGAAATAACTGTTGTATTAGGGGATTTCAATGCAAAGGTAGGAACAGCTAAAGTGCAAAATGTGACTGGGGGCATGGCCTTGGCGAGACGAATGACAGAGGGGATAGATTGATAGATTGGGCAAAGACACATGAAATGATTATAGGTAACACCTGGTTCAAACAACACTCTAGGCGACTATGGACATGGCAAAGCCCAGACAAAAAAAGTACACAATCAAATTGATTTTATAATGGTGCAGAGAAGATTCAGGAATGGGCTAACATCGGTTAAAACAACGCCAGGAGCAGATTGTAATAGTGACCATTTACCAGTAGTTGGAAAGATAAGAATAAAACTGCGGAAGGCACAGAAATCACCAAGAAATATAAAATTAGAACTATATATGCTAAGAGTAGATAAACAGATGAATGATAAGTACAGCATGATAGTACAAAATAGATATAATGCTATTGAGAAAATACAGGACATCCAGGAGCAGTGGGAAATGCTCAAACAATCGATTCAGCAAACATCAAAAGAAGTAATATCAGTGACTAAAAGAATGAACAAAAAGAAATGGATGACAGAAGAAATATTACAACTAATGGACGAAAGAAGAAAACATAAGAAAGAAGAACGAGCATACAAAATATTGCACATAGAGATTCAAAACAAGTGCAGAGAAGCAAAGGAAGGATAGTTAAAACAGAAATGTGAAGAAATGGAAAAACAACAAAAGAAAGACCAAAAATTTATGCACAATCAGTTAAATGAATTAACAGGAAGAAAAGAAGTCAAAGTTTCAGGATGTGTGAAATCAAAGGAAGGAAATATAATAATGGGACAGGAGAAGACAATGGAAAGATGGACATAATATATCAACTCTAAGATGATGAAAGACCAGAATTAAACAATTAAAATGAAGACACAGGACCACCAATAATGCAGAGTGAAGTGAAGGACGCGATTCAACACATGAAAAGAGGCAAAGCTCCAGGTCCTGACAATATAAAAATCGAAGAGATAAATGCATTAGGAGAGTTCGGAGTACAAGTCATAACAAAATTACTCAATGACATATATAACACTGGACACATACCCGAAGATCTACTAAAATCTATCTTTGTAGCCATACCGAAGAAACAGGTGCCACTGATTGTGAAGACCATCGCACTATTAGTCTCATGAGCCATATGACTAAAATATTAGTAAGAATAATCATTAGACGTGTATGGAACAAAATAAAACCAGAAATAAGTGAGGAACAATGTGGATTTGTGGAAGGAAAGGGCACCAATAATGCAATTTACATCTTAAGTACATTGATAGAAAGATCTATAGAGGTAAAGAAAGATCTATATATGTGCTTTATAGACTACACGAAAGCATTTGACAAAGTGAAGCATGTGGAAATAATAAATATGCTGGAGAAATTAAACATTGATGGCACGGATCTGCGAATCATAAAAAACATGTTCTGGCAACAAACAGCAGCTATACGAATTACTATTCCAATATATAAAACAAGGAGTCAGACAAGGCTGTGTTCTGTCACTGGATTTGTTTTCACTTTACAGCGAATATATTATGAGATCAATAGTAGACAAAAAAGGAATTGAAGTCAACGGTCACAGCATAAATAATTTGCGATATGCGGATGACACAGTCTTAATCGCAGAAACAGAGAACGAACTACAAGAAATGATAGACATAATAGAAGAAAGCAACAAGAAAGGTCTCAGTCTGAATAGTAAGAAAACAGAAGTAATGGTTATATCGAAGAAACAATCATCACCATCATGCAGCATAAAAATAAACGAGACAAGTCTGAAACAAGTGCAACGTTTCAAATACTTGGGCAGAATAATTACATCAGATGGGAGATACACCACAGAAATAAAAAGCAGAATAGCTCAGGCCAAAATAGCATTTCAGAAAATGAAAAATATCTTATGCAACAAATCTATGTCAATAAAAATGAGAAAGAGAGTTCATCGGTGCTATATAGAACCAATTCTGACCTATGGAAGCGAATCATGGACAGTAGACAAACAAATGAAAAAAACGATTAGAGGCCACAGAGATGGAATTTCTCAGAAGAATGTTGAAAGTTCCCTGGACAGATAAAAAGACCAATGAGAAAGTTCTCAAATATGCCAACACAAAAAGGGAGCTCTTAAAAAACATCAGAAAGAAGCAATCAACATTTTTCGGACACATCATGAGAAGAGGAAAGTTGGAATACTTGGTTACAACTGGCAAAATAAGAGGAAAGGGAGATCGCGGACGACAAAGAGAGAAAATACTGGATAGCTTGGTTTCATGGCATGGAAAACAGTCAACAACAGAACTGATACGATGCACTGTAGTTAGAAGATTGTGGAGGGACATGATCGCCTACGCCAACCGGCAGGGTACATGATGATGACTAGGGAATATTTGAGTTAGCTATCTCCACGGTAGAAGTTAATGTAACAAATTTTTAATCAATTTTACCCATGACATTTTGCTCAATGCAAACAGATTTTATTTTTTATCCGCCGCAGGCCAAAAAAAGGAAGTCTCGGGCCACTTGTGAACCTTATTGACCATCCCTGCTTTAAGCAGGCTATAAGCTGATTATGATGTATTCTATCGGGAGCTTTGGTGTAGTCTATAAAGCAGGCATATATTAGTTTGTTTACGTCTATGTACTTTTCAATCAATGTTCTCATGCTAAATATGACTTCTTTTGTGCCACTTTTAACAATATGGTGTATTATATAATTATGATTATCTATCTATCTATTGACCTTTCGAGCCGTAGCCGGCCCATAGGGCGTAGACAAAGATACACCTTCTCATATCTGAATTTTTGTTCTAGCAGTTTTCTTTTAAAGATATTTTATCAAATCTCGCCATCTGTCTCTGTTCTGTGCAAGCAGCTCTATCTCATTGAGGGAGCCGAATCCTGATGCTCTTGCCTCTCTCATCAATGTTCTTCTCAGTGTCTCCCTGGGTCTTCCTCTTTTTCTCTTACCTGTTGTTTCCCATATGAGGGCTTGCTTTGCTATTCGGTTATTATCTCTTCTCATCACAAGTCCAACATATGACCATCGTCTTTTCTTTATTACTGAAGATATTAGTGGTTGATTGGCGATTTCTCTAACTTCCTCGTTTGTTTTGAATTCGTTCCACGCTATACAAAGTATTTTCCTTAGACATTTATTTTCAAATGCGTTCAACTTTGTTTCTATATCTCCTGTTGTTTTCCAGCTTTCACACGCATACGTAAGGGTTGATAGTACATTTGATTTGATTAGCCTAAGTTTTGTGTTTGTGCTGATTAGTTTTGATTTCCACAAATTTTCAAGGCTTCTGAAAGACATTGCTGCTTTAGCCATTCTGATTCTAATTTCTTTACTTGGATCCCCTTCTCGATCAATGTGACTTCCAAGATAGATAAAGTGATCGATCTCTTCTACTGGTTTGTTTTCCATGTATATTTTGTCATCTGTTGGAATTAAACTTTTCATGACTTTAGTCTTTTCATTATTGATCTCAAGCCCAATTTTGCTGGCTAATGATGATAGTTCATTTGTGTTTTCCTGCATCGTTTTTATCTGACTGCTGATGAGAACTATATCATCAGCAAAGTTGAGGTCCTCCAAATGGTCTCATTGTATCCATTCGATGCCTTGATTACCATTGCAGCATTTCTTCATTATGAAGTCCATAACAATTCCAAATAACAAGGCGATAAAATACATCCTTGTTTAACCCCAGTTCCTGTTGGGAAACATTCACTCAGTCCTTCCTCTGTTCGAACTGCACATGTGTAACCATCATACATGTCAATCATAATTATGATTATACTTAATTTATAAAAACATGTAGCCTTAATTTATTTTTGACATTCAGAATTCAAACATAACACTATTTTTTAAAAAATCCAACCTGCTCAGGTAAAAAGAGAAATGAATTACAATAATGGCTGTTACATCTAATTACCAATAATAATTTTTAAAATTCTTATTTAACCAAATACTTAATTAATTAATGAACTAACTAATTACTTAATTATTCTAGTACTAATTCTAATTATTCTTGAACACATACATGCCTCTAGTGAGGTTTTGATCCGAACTACAATGTCTAACGTTAATATAAATATGTCTCCATTTAACTCTAACACACGCGAATGGCCATTGTTGAATAATACAATTAAGCTCTTTGTTTCTTGATTCGGTTCTCTAAAGTATAATTAACTACACCACCTGAAATCTCAAAGCACAATTTTCATCAATTAAAAATAACAAATGGACTTTTATCACTTCTCTAACCGATAGTTGGAATTTTTCGTTCAGAGTTATCGATCTTGGCAATTTGAAAACAAGTTAAAACAACAACACTCAGTTATGGCGGATTCATAGGTCAAGTGACAGACAGGTCAGGTTGAATTAATGGCCACACTTGACTTCAGGTAGATTGAAAATTTGACACGAAAAGACAGGTACTTTTGACTGATAAATCGATGATTCTCAGTTGGACAGGTCAGTTTGTTGGCTGACAAAAATTTCTAGTGCACTTGACACAACTCAGGTAATTGGGAAAAAAACTTCGATTGAGACTCTTGACTACTGTTACGTGTCTGAACTTTGAGGGTTTCAAACGGTGTATATTTAAGTTTTGTTTCTCCGTTCAACTTTTCTGTCATTCTTAACTTGATACTATTTATTTTCTCGCTAGGCTCGTATATTGATCTTGATCCTGTGGTTCACGGTCATCAAATTTATATTGTAAACGAGGTTGAATTGTTTATTTCTTTATATTACTTGTATTATTGATCACAGCGTAGTCAACAAAAGCATCACATACTTCCTCATTATCAATCATTATCATGTTTATTGATCTCTTAATTCTGGCACGTGATACATAATAGTGGATGCACTTCTCTTAGAATTAATGTTCTTTAATTCTGGACGTTCAGGTAGTATATCACCGATGAATATTGAACTGTCCACAAGTACATATAATACATTAATATCTCTCACACAAATTACTTACGACTTCTTATAAGAATTATGAAGCACAACTAATAAACTCTCTCAAAACTAAATGTTCATTATATTCTAATTCACTTGTTCTGTCTACTGTCTTCTTTGTGACTAATATATTAAGTCACTGATATCTTTACTACTCATTACGTTGTTCCTTCATAACTTCTCAAGTAACTTAAAACTACAAACTTCAAGACTCCTAACTACTTTCTGACTTGAATTGTTTTAAGTTGCGAGCCTAACTAACTCAACTATTAACTCACTGAATGGCGTTCCTAACTAACTTTCTGTCCTGGTCCTAAATTTGTCTACATTTTTTACTCTCAATTCCTGACTAAACTTCTTGAATAACGGACCTAACTAACTGACTTCGGTAGTTCGACCGAAGCAGAACTAAGCTTACTTAGTATACATTTCTGACTTAACTTGTTTTTGAAACCTATTGTATCAATGGTTGTATACTCAATAAGGTGACCAGACGTCCCGATTTTTCCGGGACAGTCCCAATTTTTTACTCTTTTTTCAACCTTTGTCCCGGATTTGTTACTGTCCCGAATTTGTCCCGATTTTGGCAGATTTTTTAGCTTTTGTCCCGGATTTGTTAAAATACATTAGGGACACAAACGTTTACCAATGTTGCCAATATGGTAAACGTCTCTTCGACTTAGAAATAGACATTATCCCGTTGTTGTGTAGAAAATATTTAAAAAGTTGAACTGGCTGTTCATTTAGCGAAATAGTAACAGTAAAATGCGCTCCAAGTTTTAAATCTTTTATACTGAAACTGAAATACTGATCAGAAAAGTACAACAACTCTGCTTCACCTTCCATTTAAGTGAGTATAGTGGTTTTTTTTTTAAAATCTCCTGATAACGATTTATAAGCCTATATTTTTAGGTGTTTTAGTTAGTTTTAATATATATATATATATATATATATATATATATATATATATATATATAATATGTATTATTCACTTTAAAAAGACAGACGAAATTTCATTTTATTGATGGGAAATTTATGTCAAATTAATCCGTCCCGGATTAAGGTTTCAAAAATATGGTCACCTTAATACTCAACCACAACTCTTCGCGTGGAATATCTGCAGCCAATGAAATCATCGCAATTGTCGCGAAGTGACAACCTGCATTGTCGCTAGGCTGACCGTTATGTGACTTCCACCTCCCAACTTGACCGTTCCATGACTTCTGCCTCAAAAATGGTCAAAACAAGGTGTTTGTGACTCCATCATAACCTCTGGTCAGTTTGACCTCTCCTGAGTTTCAAAATAATGATGTTTATTTCATGACTTTGACCTGTCCTGGCAGTTGTTTGTCAAACTATTTACCGGACAGTAAAGCCATGCATTAAGACATGCGCTCATCCCCACTTCCACAACAACTTGGAAAATGTTCATTCCCTAAACTTATTATGTCCAGTACTATTCTAATTTTCCTTTAGCTCCACCCTCCGTGGGTTGTCCCCTACCCTCTATGAACTTTCCACTCCCACAACTTATTATTCTGTCAGTAATACCGATGACCGCTATTCTATGTTACTGTCATAGTCTATTAAGAAATGGGTACCGGCCGAGTTACCTGCCCCATTCTTTCATTCACCTTTTCTATTACACTTGACTTGTGTAATGATCTCATGTTAGAGGGCGAGTGCGGCACTACCTGTCTTGTGTAATGATCTAATATTATGGAGTGAGATCGGCACTAGCTGTGTTGTGTAATGATCTCTTATTATGGAGCGAGAGCTCACTACTCGACTTGCAGTTTGAATGAACGTTGGGTATAAAAATGACAGGTTGTGTTACACGGTATGACTTTTCTCTTTTATTATGACAATATTAAACATGCGTCGCCGATATTATCTGTGAATAGTGTATTATATTTCCATTTCTTGTTAATGTGTCCTTCGTTAGTGAAATCATCGGCCATCACTAATTTAGACTATGATTGTTTTCTGATTTCCCTTCAATTTTTGTTACATTTGTTAAATAATAATCCAATCTAATATTTTATGAATTTAATATTGTCATTGTTTGTTATTGTATTTACATTTTTGAAGCATTCTTCCATCTCTTATATTGTTAGTGATTGTGTTATAGATGTCTGTTAATTGTTGTTCTATTTGTAAAATATTCAGTCATCGCTTCCACTTTTTCTGATTATTTGGTGAATTCTTCTAAACTACTTTACTCTCCAGCGGCTGATTGATCACCCGGAAGCCCCCTTGTAAATTTCCCTCCGGTTGAATCATTGTCGGTATTATGATAGGGGAGTTAACAAAGGCAATCCCTAGAGCTGCTAAAGAATCAATTCCTAGAGGAGCAAGATGAAACTACAAGTCATATTGGAGCAAGGAAATACAAAGACTAGAGGAGGAACTGAACATGTCAGAGAACTAGGTAAAACATCACAAAGCAACGAGAACAGCAACGCCTATAATAGCCTCTACCAAATAAAGAAGAGAGGTCAGCAAGACAGAGTTGGAAGGACAAAGCAGCGAGACTCAATCTAGATCAGAATGGACACAAACTGTGGAAACATGCGAAAGCTGTGAGCGGTGAAAACAATAGCCGGCCTACAATAACATTAGCACAAACTCAGAACATCAACACACCCCAAAGGGCAACAGACAAACAACATACATAACAAATTATGTCATAATAAAGTTGTTTCTGCCAGCACAGATCAAATGAAGACCAGATTACCTTCATAGCATAGGACATTGAAGATGATCAAAAAGAAAATAAAAGAAACACATATTGACAACGTGGCTCGACAAGGAGAAGGCTTTTGACAAGTTTTGGAGGGATGGATTAAAGAACAAGATTCTCAGACTTTGTACCCCATACTATTTATGATATCTCAATGTTTACAAGACAGAATGTCCAGAGTACAAGTACAAGGAAAATTAAGTAAGAAAATCAGAAGTGATCAAGGTATTCCACAATGTGGAGTACTATCCCCAAAGATTTTTTATAATCTTCATAAATGACATCGTAGATGACATTCCACCCAGTATACATTCCGCAATGTACGCAGACGATAGGGCGATATGGGCACGTGAAAAATATATGTCATTGGCTAGCTCCAGAATTGAAGATGCCCTAGGGAAACTTGAAAGATGGACGAACACGTGGCTGCTATCCATTAATGAAAAAAAACAAAAACTACATACACAATTTTCAGCCCATCAAGAAACACATTCTCTGCAAATTTGAAGATAAAAGACCATACACTTGCTATTGACCAAAACCCTACATATCTTGGTGTTCACCATGGATTGCATAATGACATGGATAAATCAGACAGACAAAAAAACGAAAAGAGCCGAAAAACGAACAGACAATATGAAGAAATTCGCAGGATCAGACTGGGGAGCAGACAACAATATCATGACAACGACTATACACAGAAAGAGTAAGACCAGTCCTAGAGTATGGAGTCACAGACTGGGCACCAGCTTCCAAATCACAGCTTAGCTAAATTAACAGAACAATAAACCAGCCTGCCCGTATCATCACTGTTGCTACGAAATCTAGACATATCGAGACTCTAGAGACAGTAACAGGTGTACAACCTTTGAAAGACAGACGGAAAACTAAAATAATGCAACTGGAGAATTACAAAAGGCTCCCTAACCACGCCTTGCACCAAAGTGTAACCAACTTCGGTAAAGAGAGACTAAAGAGGAGAAAATACCAGAACGTAACACTTTAGCGTACCGTAGAAAATATACGGGGGGAATACGCCCTGACCAACAAGAACCGAGGCAGAAACATGTTGGATATCACTGCCTTGATCATCACATTAACAATGCAATTATTGAAAAAAACCCACATGTTTTATACATCAAATAAAAGAAGATTGAAAAAGAAATACATTTGTAGTAAAAAAAAATTGTTAAAATAATATAAACATTTATTTAAAAAAAAACTATCTCAAAATCTGCGATAAATAATTGTTTTCTCATTTCACTTGCCAGATCTTGTCATGAGATCGATCATAGTCGTGTTGTATTTATAATTAAATCATTTTAGAATTAATAATTGTGGACACACAATTTTCCTTCACAATTATTACAAAAGGACTCCTGGTCTCACATACACGCGGATGGCTCTACTACAAACGCCACCAGTAATGGAGGAGAAGGTGTGTATTACCAAATCAATAGCTATTGGGATATTATCAAACAACTATAAAAAATAAATTGAAGTACCCAAAGTTGCTGCAAAATTGGCTATCCAACACAAAAGTAACGTGCACAAGAATTTATTGATACTCACCGATACACTGTCAGTCCTAACAAGCTATAAAACATTAAGGAACAGCTAGATGACGTGAGAACAACCTTAGACCAAGTGTGCAATAACTTCCAGTGAGTGGTCATCCAATGGATACCATCACACTGTAATATACAAGGTAATGAATGCACAGACAAGCTAGCTAAGGAGGGAGGGAGATTTCCACAAGAGAACTATCTGGTCAGCTACAATGAAGTCTAATCCATCATCAATGACAAGTATCATGAGAAATGGAAACAAGAACACCTAAAGTATATTGAGATACCTCCAGCTATCAAGAAGGGATCGAGTCATCATACTTCACCTACGTAATGACCACAACAGAATGAGAAACCACATGTTCACCAAACTCAGGATAGCAACTACCGGCCAATGCCACTCTACCCTGAATAACATGAAAACACAACCCGTTCTACAGGATTGCTCCCAGTACACAGGCCTGAAGAGGACAATGTGTTGTATTCATTCTTCTATAAACCATCATTTAACAGTTTTTCAATCTTCTAAATATTAAAACACTTGTACAATATGAGAGAACGATTCCACAAGTGAAACGTTTTGAACGTATCAAACTTGTAATTCATAATGTAAACCAGACGAGAACGTCCAGTTGAAAACGTGCGGATAATAAACGAGACTTTACTATGGTAATTAGAACAACTTCATAGCTTAGTAAACAAACCCAATTCAAGAAGTAAAGTAAAAGTAAAGTAAAGGTTTTATGGATGATGTGGTCGGTATCATATCAGGCTATCTTTACTTTCAAGAAAAATCCCTGCTTGCAGTTTATAGAGGCTGCGTGAAACATGGAGCATTGTGGGCCAGGAAAAAACTTCTTGGATCGAACCCTTCTGTTTAGGAAGTGAGCACACTAACCACTCAGCCACAGAGGAAGGACAAGCAGAAAAAAAAATCACTTGGACATTGAATAATTATTTTTCTTAAAGAAGAGCACTGTTTACACCAAGAAAACGACAATTTTTTTCGGTTGCCTGCGTCAGTATTTAAAATTTCGAACATCCAAAATCGGACATGGTTAATTGTTTTTTTTCTTCATACTTACATGATCAGACTGGGTAATCTATCTAGTTCCTCACCAACTAAAGCTTTAGGAATGTCTTTGTCTTCTCCGTGGTGCTAAATCTGAAGCCAAAAGTTTATTTATGAGTCACTGACTCCAATCAGCTAACATGCAGTGAAACTCATCTCTTGGACAAAAATTATAAATTTAAGATTATGTTTCTCACATTCGACTAGTCCTTTACATAGTTTCTTTCGTTTTGAGCAAACCCATTTTTTAGACTTTATTCTAAACAATAAGAAAGCAAGTAGAAGATGTACTTAAATGGAAAAAGAAAACAAACATAGCAGTTGAGACTTACTCGTCACTCTAAACGCAAATATTCAGCTTGGTATTAAACTCACCTACGCAGGTGGGATACACTACTGTGTATGTGATTATAAGTAAAGAAGTAAAGGAATCAAGATGCACAAAGATGCGTAGAGATGCGAAACTGCTGTAAAGCTGATGATAATAGCAGTTCTAAAAAAAAAAAAAGTGGTATGGTGACAGCTTTACGTAGTAATGGACAAAACAAAAGTCGACGTTTCGGCCAAGTAGGATTTCAGGTGGAACAACAAACAACAACACAAAAAAATATATAAAGATATGTAAACATATCTAAACATATCTAACTACATGGCGATAATATGCTAGATTCTCAAGAAAGGAAATATAAAAGGGTCACTTCCCTATGTTCCAGAGCGTGGTCAGCTACTGAATGGACTTAAATGAGAAGGTGGCATGACCAACTATATGTCTCACTGACCAGGCAGTCAGGCTAGAAGACGGAACGGAAGGGTTCTAAACATATGGGGAGGTGGGTACAAGATATGTATAAACTGTGCATATCTAACTCTCTGTGTGCACCCCGAACCGATATGTGAAAAATAAAATATGTGTATATAACGATACATGCGTACAAGCATAAATCAGTATATATATATATTGCCACAACGCACACAAAAGAAAACCCAAATGTGCCCAAATGTGCCAATACATATGCAGACACATATGTATACGTACATGTATAGGTACGGTAGCGCATGGGAGTAAGCAATGTGTAGTAGGTGTTCATGTGTTGAGAGCGATATGTTCATACCTTGGGGGACAGCGAACCCAATTGTGCAATGAGGCGATTCTCAAAGGCGAACCGGCTGCGATTGCTGGAGTGACACGAGACAATGCCAGTAACTTGCATGTCAGGTTTACAATTACGGCCAGGGGAGTTGAAATGGGCAGACACCGGGCTACCAGTCTTTTGCTCAACATCACGATTATGCTCACAAAATCTGTCACTCAAGCGTCGTCCACGGACGAGGTTATGATGTAACCTGGTCTATGACCAGGTGAGTGGTGTAGCTATAGGAACCAATATGGGTCCTAGTTATGCTTGCCTGTTCATGGGTTACCTTGAACATCAAATACTGAACTAGTACCGTAGCCCCATCCCTTTAATACCTCCGTTACATTGATGACGGTTTTGGACTGACTGATTTGCCGGAAGATGACATCTCCTGGTTCATCGACTACATTGACAACTTTCATAAATCCATCCAAATTATAGCACATATCTCTACCTCGTCCGCCACTTTTCTCGATCTGATCGTCTCTCTTTGGTACATCCAGCCTCCACACTTCTGTCTTCTATAAATCCACAGACGCCCACTGTTATCTTCTCTACACCTCGTCTCATCCATCTCACTGCAGAGATTCCATTCCATATTCTCAATTATTACGACTTCGTCGTATCTGCCAGGATGATCAAGATTTTCTCCAACAGGCCCACCTGATGTTAAGTTTCTTTAGGCGTCGTCTCTATCCTGATTCGGTTCTCCAATCTGACTTGCAGCGAGCTCTCGATATTTCCAGTCCTGTGGCGCTCATCCCATTCACCCGCCGTTCCTCTGATAGGACCATATTTACCCTCACCTACCACTCTAACAACTTGGCTGCGGTGAGGATCCTTAACCGGTATCGCTCCATTCTCCACTCAGATTCCACTACCCGCCTACTTTTCGATGATCTTCCGTTGGTAACCTTCAAATGCGACAGGAGTCTGAGAGACATTCATGTCACGAGCCGCCTCCTCCGCTCAAACCACAAACACATTGGTACTATTCGTTGTGGACGTCGAGTTTGCAGAACTTGTGACTACGTGCTCTGCACCGATTCGGCCTTGTTCCCTAAAAAGCGATTCGAGATCAAGGAGGGGTTTACTTGTGTGGTCACGGAATATCATCTACGCCATAATATGTAAGCATTGCCAGATGACTTATGTGGCCGAGTCTGGTAGACGCTTTGTGAGACAGATTTTGTGAGCATCTTCGTGATGTTGAGCAAAAAACAGGCAGCCCGGTGTCTGCCCATTTCAACTCCCCTGGCCATAATTGTAAACCTGACATGCAAGTCAGTGGCATTGTCTCGTGTCACTCCAGCAATCGCAGCAGTTCGCCCTTGAGAATCGCCTCATTGCACAGTTGGATTCGCTGTCCCCCGAGGTATGAACATATCGCTCTCATACACATTGACACCTACTACACATTTCTTACCCCCATGAGCTACCGTACCTATACATGTAGAGATATTCGTCTGCATATGTATTGGCACATTTGGGCACTTTTGGGTTTTCTTATGTGTGCTGTGTGGCAATATATATATATATATATATATATACTGATTTATGCTTGTACGCATGTATTGTTATATACACATACTTTTTTTACACATCGGTTGGGGGTGCACACAGAGATTTAGATATGCTCAGTGTACACATATCTTGTACCCACCTACCCATATTTTTAGAATCCTTCCGTTCAGTCTTCTCGCCTGACTGCCTGGTCAGTGAGATATATGGCTGGTCATGCCACCTTCTTATTTATGTCCATTCAGTAGCTGACCACGCTCTGGAACACAGGGAAGGGACCCTTTTTTATTTCCTTTCTTGGGTATCTAGCATATTATCGCCATGTAGTTAGGTTTGTTTACATATCGTTATATATATTTTTGTGTTGTTGTTTGTTGTTCCACCTGAAGGCCTACTTGGCCGAAACGTCGACTTTTGCTTTGTCAGTTACCACGTAAAGCTGTCACCATACCACTTTTTTACACACATATATATATATATATATATATATATATATATATATATAAACACACCAACAACAACAATAATAATATCATTTGAACTACTCCAACTTAACTATACTCCTTCACTACTTCAACACCAAGACATTTACTACACTACTTCAACACCTAGACATTTACTCCACTACTTCAATACCAAGACACTTACTCCACTACTTCAACACCATGACATTTACTCCACTACTTCATCACCAAGACATTTACTACACTAATTCAACACCAAGACATTTACTCTACTACTTCAACACCAAGACATTTACTACACTAATTCAACACCAAGACATTTACTCCACTACTTCAACACCAAGACATTTACTTCACTACTTCAACACCAAGACATATACTATACTACTTAAACACCAAGACATTTACTACACTAATTCAACACCAAGACACTTACTCCACTACTTCAACACCAAGACATTTACTCCACTACTTCAACGCCAAGACACTTACTCCACTACTTCAACACCAAGACATTTACTCCACTACTTCAACGCCAAGACACTTACTACACTACTTCAACACCAAAACATTTACTACAATACTTTAACACCAAGACACGCACTCCAATACTTCAACACCAAGACACTCACTACAATACTTCAACACCAAGACACTCACTCCAATACTTCAACACAAAGACACTCACTACAATACTTCAACACCAAGACATTTACTACACTAATTCAACACCAAGACACTTACTCCAATACTTCAAAACCAAGACACTCACCCCAATACTTCAACACCAAGACATTTACTACACTAATTCAACACCAAGACACTTTCTCCAATACTTGAACAACAAGACACTCACTCCAATACTTGAACACCAAGACACTCACTCCAATACTTCAACACCAAGACACTTACTCCACTACTTCAACGCCAATACACTTACTACACTACTTCAACACCAAGACATTTACTGCAATACTTCAACACCAAGACACGCACTACAATACTTCAACACCAACACACTCGCTCCAATACTTCAACACCAAGACACTCACTCCAATACATCAACACCAAGACACTCACTCCAATACATCAACACCAAGGCACTCACTCCAATACTTCAACACCCACCAAGACACTCACTCCAATACTTCAATACAAAGACACTCACTCCAATACTTCAACACCAAGACACTCACTCCAATACTTCAATACCAAGACACTCACTCCAATACTTCAACACCAAGACACTCACTCCAATACCTCAACACCAAGACACTCACTCCAATACTTCAACACCATGACATTTACTCCACTACTTCAACACCAAGACACGCACTACAATACTTCAACAGCAACACACTCGCTCCAATACTTCAACACCAAAACACTCACTCCAATACATCAACACCAAGACACTCACTCCAATACATCAACACCAAGGCACTCACTCCAATACTTCAACACCCACCAAGACACTCACTCCAATACTTCAATACAAAGACACTCACTCCAATACTTCAACACCAAGACACTCACTCCAATACTTCAATACCAAGACACTCACTCCAATACTTCAACACCAAGACACTCACTCCAATACCTCAACACCAAGACACTCACTCCAATACTTCAACACCATGACATTTACTCCACTACTTCAACACCAAGACATTTACTACACTAATTCAACACCAAGGCATTTACTCTACTACTTCAACACCAAGACATTTACTATACTAATTCAACACCAAGACATTTACTACACTAATTCAACACCAAGACACTTACTACGCTACTTCAACACCAAGACACTTACTACACTACTTCAACACCAAGACATTTACTACACTAATTCAACACCAAGACACTTACTCCACTACTTCAACACCAAGACATTTACTACACTAATTCAACACCAAGACACTTACTTCACTACTTAAACACCAAGACATTTACTCCACTATTTCAACGCCAAGACACTTACTCCACTACTTCAACACTAAGACATTTACTCCACTACTTCAACGCCAAGACACTTACTACACTACTTCAACACCAAAACATTTACTACAATAATTCAACACCAAGACACTTTCTCCAATACTTGAACACCAAGTCACTCACTCCAATACTTGAACACCAAGACACTCACTCCAATACTTCAACACCAAGACACTCATTCCAATACTTCAACACCAAGACACTTACTCCACTACTTCAACGCCAAGACATATCCTACAATACTTCAACACCAAGACACGCACTACAATACTTCAACACCAACACACTCACTCCAATACTTCAACACCAAGACACTTACTCCACTACTTCAACGCCAAGACATATCCTACAATACTTCAACACCAAGACACGCACTACAATACTTCAACACCAACACACTCACTCCAATACTTCAACACCAAGACACTCACTCCAATACATAAACACCAAGACACTCACTCCAATACATCAACACCAAGACACTCACTCCAATACTTCAACACCAAGACACTCACTCCAATACTTCAATACCAAGACACTCACTCCAATACTTCAACACCAAGACACTCACTCCAATACTTCAACACCAAGACACTCACTCCAATACATCAACACCAATGCATGCAATCCACTACTTTATCACCAAGACATGCAATCCACTACTTTATCCCCAAGACATGCAATCCACTACTTTATTACCAAGACATGCAGCAATCCACTACTTTATCACCAACACATGCAATCCACTACTTTATCACCAAGACATGCAATCCACTACTTTAACAAAAATTCACTCACTAAATCACTTCGTTCTAATCTCATGACGCCCAAACCAATACTCTGACGCATTATATTTTAAAGACTTTTCCTGCTTCCCATTAAAATTGTTTCATGCTACATTACTATCATCATCATCATCATCATCATCGAGTGCCATCTCCGCAACGAGAATGGAGTGCCATTCTTCTCTGTTACTTTCTTTGATGGTGCAGGTTGTCATAGGCTGACTTGTCCATCTTTTGATGTTACTCGTCCATGTTAGTCTTGGTCTGCCTCTGCCTTTTTTACCCTGTACTTCCCCCTCCAAAATTACTTTTAGTAGGCTGTTGTGTCTTTTAACATGGCCCAAAAATCGCATTTGTCTTGTTTCAATTGTGTTTAGTAGTTCTCTTTTCTTTTTTCACAGTTCTTTTAAGACATCATCGTTTGTTTTCTTTTCTTTCCATCCAATTTTGCCTATTCTTCTATATATCGACATTTCAAAGGCTTCAATATTTAGTTCTGTTTTCTTGTCTAACGTCCATGGGTCTGCACCATATAGGAATGTTGAGAAAATATGACAGTTTGCTATTCTTAGTTTTAGCCCTTGTGTTATTTGTTTTGATGTTAATATATTTTTCATTATATTAAAATTACTTGTTTCCATTCCTTTTATTTTGTTTATTTTAGTTTTATATTTTCCATAACCCGTTATAGTATGGTCAAGGTAGTTGTAGTTCTGAACTGTCTCCAGGTGTATTCCTTCAATTTTAATATCCACTTGTGGGTTTTAAGTATTTTCTTTGTTTATGATCATAGTTTTAGTACATTACTATATCAATAATTTTTGGTTGATGAGATAGTAATTCGGATGATTCCACTGGCACGGGCGGTTGAGCAATTATGGATTTTAATTCATTTGCAGTGATACCGGGGCCTTCAACAACCATAACCATAATCATCAATACTTTATTTTCATTCTTCTCTTTATTGTTTCATTTGTTTACAATACTTTACTTCTCTACTTTAAATTCAACTACAATTGTTTCACACTTACTTACTACACTTAATTCCCCTTAATTTAATTTATTTGACTTTTTTTTAAATTTCAATTTACCGCTCTAGTTTAGTTTTAAAAAAGTAAAATACCCCCGTCACGCCAATTGGCGTATAGGGAATATGGTGTTAGTGACCATACATTTTACAGACCTTCGGCACATGATTTTTGGGATAATGTGGTCTGTATTACGCCCGTGCCGCTTTACTTTCCCAGACAAAAAATATGGTAGCCATTAAAGGCTGGGTGAACCGGAAACCGTCGGTTGGGATCAAACCTACCTCTTGTCCTTTGTAGTCCAGTTCACTAACCACTGAGCTATCGCGGCTCCCACTTCTCTAGTTTAACACCACCTAACTGTGCTGGACATCTATTATCTATTTTATTGATTGTAAACCTCATTCAAAAATATTGTACTTCTTTGCTCTCTCAATACTCTACTCTCACTTAACTCAGTGTGATTTCATTCTGCAATGTTATTTTACTGCAATATTTTCGTCCAATTCAATCGTCAATCTGTCTCGATATACGTCAGATTTAAATTATGGATTTCTAAATAAGCCAGATTATAATATAAATTAACATAAAACGCTGTAGCGGGACGAGCTCACTTTTATACCAACGAATGGTTAAAGGTAGTAAATAACTCCAATGCTTTATAAAACGTTCGATCAGATTTGCCAACACTGCCTGTGATGTTGAAACGTCTGCTCAGTCTGGTTCTTTACCCTCAGTGGCAAATGAAGAACGCTATAAAAATGATTTAGCAACATATTAGCAATATGTTTTGTCTAACCATCTACAGATAGCACACTGTGGAAAGCACTTGCCAACTTTTTATTAAGCTGTTCAAAAGATTATGTTAAATGAAATTTATTTCAGACTTTTATATTTTTAGTCATTTCGAAATCGAATTTGAGAAGTAATTTGTTTCATATTTGTCATTGTGTCAATCAGTTGATAAACGTGTTAAAAGTGTTTTTTTAAATAATTTTTTTGAAAATGAAATTAATATTCACGTTCAGACTTCGCTCTATGTTAATGTACCCAATAATTGCAACAGTAATATCAATAGTGTTTTACTATTTGTTTTTATCAACGTACTTGCAACAAAGCTATAAATATGATTTCAACATGAACTTCACGTTCTCGAGTAAGTTATTGCCTTGGTCAGTTAGGGGTAATGAGACTCTACATGATGTTTTGCTTATTGAAAACAATACAACGGTTAATCTGCAAAAGAAAGAATTTAACTTCCTGAAATGGAAATCCAAAAAGGATGGTGACGTAAACGTAAGTGAGAAACTAATGGACATTTCTGATAATGTAAAGGTTCCAGGCATAAGCTGTAACGCTTTGTTTACAGGAGTGAGTTTGGATAAAGCGAAGATATCAACTAAAGCGAATAGAACAGACTCTCCTTTAAGCGATACAGTTTATGTGAATTTAACCGCGGATTGTGAACGTTTCCAATCATCTCGGGGTACATCATGTCGTCCTTAACTAAAGAGGAGGAAGATTTTCCTTTAGCGTTTTCTATGATTGTTTTAAAAAATGCTGAGATGGTTGAGCGACTTTTGAGATCAATTTACCGTCCACAAAACTACTACTGCATACACGTGGACAAGAAGGCGTCAGAGAACTTCTACCAAGCTATTTCAGCCATTGCTGGATGTTTTCCTAACGTGTTTATAGCCAGTCGGAGAATCGACGTTGTCTGGGGAACTTTCACGGTGTTGGAGCCAGAATTGTTGTGTATGCGAGACCTGTGGAAATATCCCAAATGGAAATATTTTATTAACTTGACAGGACAGGAGTTTCCTTTGAAGACAAACTACGAGATTGTCCAAATTTTAACCGCCTACCGTGGAGCCAGCGACGTTCACACAATGTTCAAATGGTGAGTTTATTTTTTAAATTTTTGTATTTGAAACTTTGCATACATTTTTGTATTATATATTTTTTTTAATCACCGGCAGAGGCATCTCGCGCTGCATGTTTAATTTAAATTTGTTAAAGTAAAGACGTTAACACAATGTTCAAATGGTGAGTTTTTTTATTTTGTATTTGAAACTTTGCATAAATTTGTGCTATTTACTTTTTTTTTATCGCCAGCAGAGGCACATCGCTCTGCTTGTTTGATTTAAGTTTGTTAAAGAAAAGAAAGCTAAAGTAACTCAAGTTTATAAAGTGATTATTGTTCTGCCTCGGTCTAATATTCATGTTCATCGTATCTGATGAACTTTGTCCTGACGCCGATGTTTTGGAGTTCGTGCTTGCAGCTGAGAGTTTAGCCCCGTCATTTTTGAGGCCTCCTCTTCTCTACTTTCAACAAACTAATACTATGTTCCAATCAGTCTCTAGAGATAATCAATTTTTAGCCCTTTACAGGCTGTTTTTTCGTTCTGCTCGTCTGGAGTGGGAGAATCTTCTCAAATGCCTTTCGCCAGATTTTAGGTTGTATCCAATTGTCTGCCCTCAGCTGGATCTGACTATAGTAAGCTTATTCCAGTCATGTTTATATTGAATCCTCATTATTTAAGTCGTCATTGTAGCGTAGGAACGATCTTCCTTTCTGTCTTTTACTAACGTCTGTTCCTCTATATTGGATGTCTTTTAGAATCCTATTATCCTTCAATCGGCACATTTGACCTGGCAATCTTAGTCGGCCTCGTTCAGGACAAACATGCTTGTTACCCCAGTGCGATCCAGCACTTTGTTGTTTGTTACTTTATCCAGGACATACTCAGTAACCGTTTTTGACAGCACATTTGACAAGCGTTCAGCTTTCTTTATTTTTAGGTATCTAAAAGTTACGTATTCTCTGGCATATAGTGATCTACTTAATATGCATGCTTTGTATACAGCGACGTTGGTATCAAAGGTCAGCATAATGCTTTTCAACACTCTCCGTGCCATTCTAGTTCCTGATACTGAACCTATGTCAATTCTTTCTTGTAGCTCTACTCCTAGTAAGAGATTATCTATAATTATGTTTCTGAAAATTCAATTTATTTATAACTTCCAGCCTGTACTCATTTATAAAATAAAATTGTTTGGGGTTTTTCGTCATGGGTTATCACGTTTGTCTTTTTTTAAAAAAATGTCATGGAGTTGACACATCACACAGGATGCAGCGAATCGATTTAACATAGTTTGTAAATTCACTTTCCGCGTGTGTAACTAGAGCGGCTGTATCAGTGGGTAAAGAAACAAGATAAAAACGATTGCGAGAAAATAGCACAAACACTGCGGAAGCCAAATGAGAATATTAAACGATAAACCTTTTCTGGTATTCTCGGGAGAGGAGATAAAATGGAAGGTCAAAATTTACTTGGAGACGGCAGTGGAAGTAGAGATGAAGAGAATGGGGAAGACATGGACGATCTTAAGAGAATGGCACCAAATAGGTCTTGGAGATTCATGCTTCCTAGGGTGTTGACGGGAAGAAGAAAAAACCAGAGCAGCATCGTCGACGTACAGCATTTCTATTATTGATATCTTACATGTTTCGTTTTTATTTATTTATTTTTGCTCTTCAATTCCGGAATCAACGTTTATGGTGATTGAAAAGCAGAGCAACCAACAGACAATAGTAACATGTTCACGCTGTGTTACTCTAATTAAAATTTGTCATCGCAGACATAAAAATAAAATAAATAAACAGAATCGACATTTTGAAGTTTGAATTTGAAGATATGTTCTACTTTAAAGTAGATAAATATGTTCAAACGTCAGAATTGTTCAGGACTTGACGATTAATCTGCTCATAAAAGTTTCCAATCAGATCTACAAGAAAATAGAACCTTCTGTTGATGTTCAGAAGGTATGTTCAAGTATGAAGACAAAGATGATATCAATGCTAAAACCAGGACGCAACCTTTTCTCACTTCACTGTTGATGTCGAAGGCTTCAGATATTTGACCATCGAGTCGTACTGTTCCTGCGTTTAAACAGTGCTATCCGATTCAACATGTGTTGATAGTGTTTAAGTGATTTTCACGAGGCAGACTGTGTTGAAAATTATGTTTTTCAACTCCCGTCGTTGATTTTTAACTTCTGACGGAGATGGTGACACTGTGGTTTTCGATGTTTATTATTTTTTTATATATATATATATATATATATATATATATATATATATATATATATATATATATATACAATTTTGATTTTCTACTTCTTCATTGTGCTTGGGCTATCGTTAATAGGGTAACGAAGCGTGTTCACTGCTCCATTGACAAGACACGAGTTTTCGATAATGATACAACTATTTGAAATGTCCATCCCCAGTTATACGAGGAATGTGAGGGTGAGTGAGGAGAAGAATCAACAATCATCAACGGCTCACTAAGCGGAAACAGCAAAGTGTGTGGAACACAAAGGCCCTATTACGGTTATTTCACGAATGGTAAATTATTGCTGACCACTGAGGATAGATGGGAGCCTAACCTTTTATCACTCTAAAGCAATCCATGGAGAGCAATTTGAAAAATTAAAAATCTTAAAACAAATAAAGACAGAAATGTGTACGTGGAACGTTAGACCTGATTACCAGAATAGAAAACCGGATAATCTTCTTCTTCTCTTCTGCGATCATGGCTAATTCAGACTAGGATTCCAGACTCTCTTATGAGGGCAGCTGTCTGTTTAAGTGATTCGGTTGCCCCATATAGTTTCCCTTCCAGAGAGGTGGGTGTGGACCACATTGTCCTTCTCAGGTCTATGTACTGGGGTCAGTCCTGTAGAACATGTTTTGTTGTCATGTTATCCAGTGTACAGTGGCATTGCCTGGTAGTTCCTATTTTGAGTTTGGTGAACATGTGGTTTCTCATTCTGTTGTGGCCAGTGTGTAGGCGAAGTATGATGACTTGATCCCTCCTTGATAGTACCCATACCTAGGATGTATCCATCCCTCTCGTTATACTTTGGATGTTCTTGTTTCCATTTTTTATGATACTGGCCTTTGATGATTGATTTGGCTTCATCTGGATAATCTTATTTTAATTACAAAAAGAATGAACATAGATACTGTAGGCAAATTAGAGACAAGATGAAAAGAATACAGCTACAGACGGAAAGAATATATACAGCCAAACAATACAGAACATCAAAGAGGTGTAAGAATACTGATAAAAAGAAAATCGCAAAAAGACAGATGTACTCGCTGAACATATAACGACAGACTTGAAATAATCTCATACTTGTGGGACGTTTATCATCTGAAGATGCTTTACCAAATAACAGATTGTTAACTTTCATTGAGAAAAATGACAATAGAATATTAACACAATTAGAACAAGACAAATGAAATTTTTGGGCATGTTAAAAGATACAACAGCCTACTAAAAGCAATATTGGAAGGGAAAATTCAAGGTAAAAGAGGCAGAGGCAGACCAAGACTAACGTTGACGAGTAACATCAAAAGATGAACAGGTCAGCCTATGACATTCTGCACCATCAAAGCAAGAGACAGAGTGGAATGGCGCTCCATGGTAGCCAACCTTCGATGCGGAGACGGCACTCAATGATGAGCTAAAGCATTACTCATAAGAAGAAAGCGTGGCTGGTTTAGTGTTTAAGTATCTCACTGTAGAGCTTGAAGTTGATTTTAGAATATGACGAGGGCAGTCTTGTGACAATGCTGTCAACATGACTGGTATGTACAACAGTAAGTAACATTACAACTATAGGGGAAACATTAACGACACGATTTATTCTATAAAGTTTCCCTCATTAAATTAATTGAACGTTCGACTGCTGATTGCTGTCTTAATGTAGTCAATATTTGAACATTAATTCAAATCAATTAAATGTATAACGTCTTGTCACAATCAGACGACACTTTAGTTTCAGGTTATTCTCACAGAGCACACGTCACCTTAAGTCCCGGTATTCTCAAATGATATACATCACACTATACTTTAGGTCCACGTTATGCTCACAGAATACAAAACACGTTCTAAGTTCAGGTTATTTTCACAGAGTACATCTTACGACACTTTAAGTCCAGGTTATTCTCACAGAATGCATCACACGACACTTTAAGGAGAGATGTATCATTCAAAACTTATAACAGTTAAGAATGAACTAAATGTCACAATGTCTCCAGAGCGGAACAATTTCCCATCTACCTTTAGTCTTGAGGGCTGGAAACGAGTCGTTAGTCTTTTTTTTTCAAGACTAAAGAATTAAAAAATGATTTAATGGCCACAGTGTCTCAAGACATGTTGTCCGCACTTAGAATCTTGTGCACTGAAAGTGAGAAAGATAATTAAACAAATTTTGATGAAATTTTCAACGATTTTGCTTTGAGGAATGCTAGGAAAAAATCCGTTTTAGTCTTTATTTATTTGATGATTGCAGTTTATTTATTTCTTGATATGTATTTTAACTGGAATGTTTAATGACGTCATCTAGTGGGATCTCAAGTGTCACTGAAGTCGTGTCAAGTTTAGCTCAGGCAAAAAGAAAAAAATAATAATACTTGTAAGGTCAAAATTAACAAAAAATATATTTACTTTAAGAACAGTAAACTTACAAATAACTTTCCAAATACTCCCCGCTTCATGTTACAAAATGTTTACAAAGGTCGGTAAGTGAAACAGTTTTCACAATGTTAATTGTAACATTTAAGCATACATCCAATCATTATGAAACTACTGTAACCCAATTACCAAAATGTGGTTAAAACAATTTTCAACGGGAGAAGGGAAGGGGCAATAGGGCCTCAAGTCAAGTCTTAATGGGGCCTGTGGAAGCACACAGAGAAATACACAACAGGCGCTTTTTGCAATCCTCAAGGGAAAAAAAACGAAGAGGAAGACCACACTATTATTGGAGATGACAGACGGAAGCACAGATAAAGATGTTGGGGAAGACATGGAATTATCTTAAGAGAATGGCAAAAAACAGAACGGTTTGGAAAGTTGAAGATCTATGCTCCACAGGGTGTTGAAAGGAATAAGAAGAATGGAACCTCAAACATGAACTAGTCCAGGTTCTCTCTTCTTCTATATCAGGTCATATTTCTGTCGGTAGAAGCGAAGGTTCTTTTGTTTCACACTGCCAGTTACTTATTTTCCTTGTGTGTGTTGTTTTATGAATATTTTATGACGATCTTTGTAAATCTTCTTCCCTTTCTGCTTTAGTCCGACGATTACCTCATCTTAGTCTGTCTTTAGAACGATGTTAAATGGGTGTTGTATTGTAGTATGAAAAAGGCTTCTATATTTGCGCGTTACAGACCAACATTCGATTCCAGCAAGGCATTTTGTGGGTACAAGTTTGTTTTATCCTTCTTTCAAAAGTAAACTTTAATCTGTTTCCAAAACTTACGAGTGGCGTAATCATAGAGATTGCGCCGCGGTCCATTTTAGTGAAATAACGAGCAATGGAAACATACCGCTCACATATAATTTATTTTTTATGACTCACTGATTGTAGCAATCTTTCTCTGCAGCTCAAACAAAAAAAGATTGAAAGGAAAATCTCCACCATACGGACTTCGACCAGCAAAATCTAGTGTTCATATCGTTGTAAACAGGTAATAATATTTTTAGGAAAAATTAAAAAATAGACAAAAATGGTATGTAAGAAGCTTTACGTGATAAGTGGACGACACAGACTAAACGACGTTCCGGCCCAATAGGCCTTTTTCAGGAACAAACAAAAAAACAAACACACAAAACTAATAACGAAACAACCAAAACAAAAACAATGGAAATGTGTTAAAGAAAACAAAATTATCTATCCTGTGTGTAAACAGAGGTCAAAACTAAAAGGAAATAGCAACCAAGTGCGGCTGTCGTGAACGTACAGAAATGTGCGCAAATGCACACAGAACCAGAGGAGTTCACACAGGGGTCAGTGTGCAAACACAAAGGAGAAAGAATAGAACAGTAGACTAACAGGTGCTCAAAAGGCGGTAAGAGTGAGATGTCTGAGAGTGGGGTACAATAAAAACAAATGAGGGGTAAGGAGCACAGAAAAAAGGTATAGAGGAGAAAACCGAAGTGTCTCATAAGGAGCTAGAGGAGAAGAACTATAAATAGCATGGCATAGTAAGTAGACCAAAAACCCAAATATGTGCAGTAGAGAAGGCTATGCAAAATGGAAGGAGCAACCAAAAGGAAAGTATGTGTATGAGTGTGATACATTCATACCTCGTGGGGTCAGCGAATCATACTGGAATATGAGACGATTTTCCAAAGTATAGCGGCTGCGATCGTCAGAGAGACAAAGGACAATACCAGTGACACGGATGTCGTCTTTGCCCTTGTGATCAGGGGAGTTGAAGTGGGAAGACACCGGAGTACCAGTATTCTGTTGGACATCACGTAGATGTTCACAAAATCTTTCGCTAGTCTTCTCCCAGACTCACCAATATAGGTCATGTGGCATCGTTGGCATATGATGGCATAAATGATGTTGCGGGACACACATATTTGCGCACATTTCTGCACGTTTCTGTACGTTCACGACAGCCGCACTTGGTTGCTATTTCCTTTTCGTTTTGACCTCTGTTTACACACAGGATAGATCATTTTGTTTTCTTTAACACATTTCGATTGTTTTTGTTTTGGTTGTTTCGTTAATAGTTTTTTTTGTGTGTTTTTTTGTTTGTTCCTGATGAAGGCCTATTGGGCCGAAACGTCGTTTAGTCTGTGTCGTCCACTTATCACGTAAAGCTTCTTACATACCATTTTTTTTTCTATTTTTTAATGTTTCCTTACATTCAGCTATACTGCAGCTTCGCATTTTTATGTCTTAACAATTAATAATATCTTTATACTGGAATAGAGAGACAGAAATGGTGGGGTATGGTAAGATGGTAGGCAAGCACAAATAATCAGTGATACAAAAAAAAGCAGACAAACACATGCAGAAATAAAATTGTACAGAGGGAAAGAGAAAGAAAGAATGAGAGAGAAACGGTGAGAAGAACACAGAAAGAGATGGCTTGAGTTTAACAGTGTAATTAGAACTGAAATATAATTATGCGTTTTAAGACAATGGGGAGAACAAGTCGAGTAGGGGGTCTCCAGACAGAATGCAAGTTCAGGGTCGCGCAAGGAGGATAGGATATGAGAGAGTTTGATCAGGGAGAGCAGCCAAGCGGGTAGAGAGAACAAAGAATAGCGGACTTGACGGCGTAGTTAAATGGGTGATACGTTGTAGATTGGGTTTAAATTATATTAATAAATAGAAAGGGGTCAATGTCGCGAGTAATATAGAGTGTTCTGGAAGCTCGGGGAGTGGACAGAATTAAAGGAGAATTGGGGGTTTTAGCCAAATCGAGATTGGGGTTGAGGAGTAAAAGGAACGGGGATCTGATTGGTTGAGGTAGGGGGTATTTAATGGGCTACACAAACAAAGGCAGGAGCTTTACCAGTAGACTAAGTGAGAGAGAATCCTGGATCACCCAGAAGGACGTTAAGCCCACAGCCCATGGCTGAGTGGCATATTCGCCGAATTTGAAGAATGTGTAGAGATCGCTAAAGACTAAATATATAATGTTAATTCATTGGAGTAGCAGAGCTTGACATGTAGGCTAAGGGAGAGAGGGAGTTGGATCAAGCTTCTAGCAAAAGATCCAATGAAACAGCAATGTTGAGCGGAATGCTAAATAAGTTCACAAGAGTATGCAGAGAACTCAAGAGACTAAATGGACATTGTTAATTCCCGTGGAGTTGTTAATTCCCGTGGAGTAGTGCGGATGGAATAAAACGCGTCTGGGCGGCGTGGACGACTTCTCCAGTGTTCATTCACAGTAGTACTAAGGAAGTTTTGATCCCCTTACTATATAAGTAACCCAGCCTAACTATATCATGACAAAATTCATGAACTCTCTATTGACACACTCCCTAAATTATCTTCAGTCCATTTTCACTGAACAGATCACTACATAAACTTAGAAAACAGCTTAATGCCCACTTCACAAACTCCTGTCATGTTCTCATTCTCGGAAGATATCACATCTAAACTCAATAGCAAACTTACTGTCACTCTTCATAGAATCATGTAATATTTTTAGCTAATGAATAAATCAGGTCTTAATTTCTAAGACTATTGCCTTTCCAACTATGGTTATCTTCCGATACTCCGAATGAACTAACACTGTTTGAACTAGTCTCCACACTAACTAACTAACTAACTAAACTAACTAACTAACTAAACCAATTAACTAATTAACTAATTAACTACATAACTAACTAGCTAGCGAGATTACAAACAAAGTAACGAAATAATTAATTAACTCGCTAGCTAACAAACAAACTAATTAACGAACTAATTAACTAACTGAACTGACTTATGTACTGACTAGCAACTAACCAATTAACCAATCACTAAATCTCATTAACAAACAACTAACCAACTAAAGAAGCAACAAAGTAACTAACAAATTAACGAATCAACTAACTAATGATCTAATTATCTATCTAATTAACTAAATAGCAGATTAACTATTTAAATAACTAATCGAGTGACTAATAAACTAACGACCTAACCAACTAACCAACTGAACAATCAACAAACGAACTAACTAAATAACTGACTGACTAACTAACTAACTAACTAACTAACGAACAAATAAACTAACTAACAAACTAACTAACTAATTAACAAGCTAACTAACTAACAAACTAAAAAAACTAGCAAACTAACAAACTAACAAACACACTAACTGACGACAGACTAACTAACAGTCAACCAAACAAGCAAACATGGAAGCAACCAACCAACCAACTAACTAATTAACTAACTAACTATCTGGCTGTCTGTCTGACAGGCTGACTGACTGATAGACCAACTATCAGCCAAACAAACAAGCAAGTATGGAAGCAACAACAAACTAAATAACTAACCAATAAACTAACTAACTAAATAAACAACTAAGCTGAATAAATTACCAGCTAACTAACTACAGTTCTTCAATTCTAAGAAAATGTAAGACCTAAAATAAATTCAGAGAATAATTATGCAAGTGATTTATTTTAAAGAAACATAAACATATAATTCGTAATGTAAATTATAAGAGAAAGCATCGTTTAAAATAAGCAAATAATAAAGTGTCTACTAAAGTTACGAGAACAAGGTCATGTCATAGTAACAAACAGGGTCGTGAAACATTTAGTAGCAAGATCAGGGGCTGGAAATAACAGAGATACGCTGGGTATGCTCATAGTGGAAACTAATGGGGAGGAGACATGGCGGAAATCCACAATATACTTGGAGATGGGTGCTATAGTGGATGCATGATTTATCTTTATATTATTGTTGGAGCCAGAGCACAGTATATTTATAGTCAAAAACGTTAATTATCACAGACTTTTCAGTCATAATACATAAATAGTGTAAGTAAAGTACCCCTGTCACGCCAAGTGGCGGCGTATAGGGAATATGGTGTTAGTGACCATAAATTTTAGAGACCTTCGGCACATGATTTTTGGGGTAATGTGGTTGATATTACACAAGTGCCGTTTTTACTTTCCAAGAAAAAATCCGGTACCCATTGAAGGCTGGGTGAACCCGGAAGCTGTCGGTTGGGATCGAACCTTACCTCATGTCCTTTGTAGTCCAGTTCACTAACCACTGAGCTATCGCGGCTAGTCATAATACATAATCAAGTTTATTAATCTGTAACTTGGCTGGTGATACATAATAGTGGAAGCACTTCTCTTAGAATTCATGTTCTTTATTATGGACACTCAGAGACTACCGTCGATGGATATTGAAATGTCCACAAGTGCATATTATAAATTAATGTCTCTCACAGCTTACTTTCGAATTCTTGTCTCTACGAAGCACGACTTTGGAAACATGCTTGACAATAGCACTTTCACAACTAAATGTTCATATGTTCTAATTCACTTGTTCTGGATCTGTATACTGCTCAACTTATTTCCTAAGTCACTACTATCTATTCCTATGTTCTCTACTCCAAGCTTGACAAGTCCACATTATGTTTCTAACTACTCCTTACTACTCTCTAGTCTGTTCCTTAATAACTTCTCAAATAACTGTCTGTTCTACATTGTTTGCCTAACTCTGGAAATTGCTAAATTTTGACTTGCTCTGTCTTCCTCCTAACTACTCTTCCTGACTTACGTAAAACCTTTTGTGTCGAAGCTTAAATAAATACCCAACCTAACTTTGAACGTGGAATACCTGGAGAAAATGAATTTGTCGCAATTGTCGGGAAGTGACAATTTGCAACCCCACCTACCATTTAGAGTCCATAATCTTCCAGCCACATTTGACCCAGAGCTGACCTATACCTCATACTTTACAACTGTCTGTTTTTGTGACTCCAATATAATCGCTGGTCAGTTTGACCTTTCCTGAGTTTCAAAATAATGTTTACTTCATGCCTTTGACCCGTCCGGAAGTTGTTTGTTAACCTATTTACCTGACTGTCAAGCCATGTGTTTATCCACACTCCCACAACAACAGCTTGGAAAATTTCCATTTTCCCGAAACTTGTTATGTCCCTGTACTATTCTGCACCTCTCCTTCATCCCCACTTTAGTCCTCGGCCGTGTCCACTACCCGCTATGACCTTCCAATTGCCTTCGTACAACTTGTTATTCTGTCACTAACACTGGTGACAATTATTCTATGTCACTGTCATAGTCTATTAAGAAATGCATACTGGCTGAGTTACCTGACCTATGATTTCATTCACCTATTCTGTTACATGGGAGGCGGTTGCAGAGATGAAGAAGATGAGGGAATACCCGGTACGACCTTAAGAGAATAGCAAGGAAATGACAGCGTGGAAATTGTTTGTTGAAGACGTACGCTCCATGGGGATTTGAAAGGAAGAAGAAGACACCAAAACGTATTGATTAAAATAACATTGCTACGGCTATCTGCTTCAATGAGTTTGTTTTTAATCATTCTAATGTTGTGGTAATACAAGGACAAATAGAAGACATACAAGAACACATAAACAAACTTGACAACACTTACAATCAATACAGAGTGAATATCACACCAGCAAGACAGAAGTCAGGAACATCACAAACAAAAAGCAGAACATGAACATAATGATAGACGGCAGACAATTAAAACAAGTAGAGGAATATAAAAACATGGGGACTCTAGTGACAAGCAGCAGAAAGAGATTCAAGATGCAAATAAGCTTTTTCAAATCATCGGACAAATGCCAATAAGGAAATAATGCTGGAGGTAAAACGGGAACTCTGCAACACAATCTTCATCTCGTTGTTGTGCTACCATCACCAGACCTGGACCATAAACTCCACAACAATTTTTAAAAAATTACCACGACCGAAATGAACTGTATTAGTCGCATGATTAGAAACAACATGAGAGATAAAGGCAGAAATGAATAACTGAGGAAAAAGTTAGGCATAATTCTCGCCATAGAG
This sequence comes from Megaustenia siamemsis, assembly GCA_032433765.1. Taxonomy (NCBI): domain Eukaryota; kingdom Metazoa; phylum Mollusca; class Gastropoda; order Stylommatophora; family Ariophantidae; genus Megaustenia; species Megaustenia siamemsis. The sequence goes on from JAVIAB010000126.1 coordinate 32,129,885, forward strand.
TACATAAAGAAACAACAGATAAAATAATTTGCTTATGTGATAAGGCAGGAAGATTAAAACACAACAGAACAGGCTTTAATAAACATTGCGAGAACACCAGATTCAATGGTCGTACCATGAAGAAGGTGGATTCATGCAATATTAGAAACACTATGAAACAAACCAGGAGCAGAGGCTAACAGAGGTGCCAAAGGCAGTAGTCCCTGGAACCTGAAAGGAGTGAGAAAGGAAAGAAGAATGTTGTGTTTGTAGAGTTTTAAACGGGCATGTTGTCGGTTATCATAACATGTAATAATAGAAACCGGAGATTTTCACTTCCCGAGCAGGGCAGCCTAGACGTTTGTTCTTATACCAGTTGACTGGTCTTTCTGTGGTTGAGTGTGTTCTAGCTATACTGACGTTTACCGATACACAAATGACAAGGCAAGACAAGATGCAAAATGCTCTACGCTTAATATTCTGTGAACAACATACTGTAACTCCTGGATGGTCCCACCATGGAAGTCAGAATACAAATTAGATGAGCGCGTGCCCACCTCGACGTTAGCACAATGAGACCGGAACTCAGAAGTTTAGTAGCGTTAAAAGAGGAATAGCTTTGATGGGCCAGGCGGAGGGCATTATGAAAGAGATTTGTTCACATAGAAACACATACAATGGATTATAATGAGTACCCATGCTAACAAATTGCTGTACATCCGTTTTAGTATGCAGACAGAACAGAAAATATCGAGAACAAATCATATTGGCTGTGGATACCTTAACAACATTGACATAGGCCTTGGCTTATTTTTTTCTTTCTTGTAACTCAATGAGAATGGTCAGCAGATGGAAATGGGTGGGATTAAAATTGCTTGGTGGGGCCTCTGAAGAGGTCATGGCTGACACAAATTTGCTTCATTTTTCGCATCAAAGTACTCAGGTGTAAGGAGAATGAGAAGATTACTGGAATGGTTGTTGTTGTGAGTGAACGAGCAATGGATCATGTTGACATTGCAAATTCTCCAGCGGTGGTAGACAAATTAAATGATTCGGACAACGAATGTAAATCTACATAAATTAGACACATAGAATAGTCTGCATTAACATCAAGTCAAAATGATAAAGCAAAACATTGACAGTATCCTGGGAGGCTGTTAACTTATTACAGAACTGAAATCGCCTGTCGCTACACAAACAATCAATCATTTAATGAATTAATCAAGCAATCAAGACAATTATTCCCCGTTTTGGAGCATAGGCCACAGAAAAGCTCTTCCTGTTTATCTCTGTTTTTGGATATTACTCTATTTCTTGTTAGAAACATCTGGAAATTTACGTCATGATATTATGTGTCCACATCTCGTCTGCAGCATAACACAACACATCTTTGTTATATTCGGGTTTCATTGCTGGAAGAAAGCTGCGTTAAACATTGAAAACACAGTATTTTTGGTTGAACATGTCTTGCGTCATTATTTAACGTAGAATCTGGCCTGCTCGTTCCCCAGATCTAACTCCGACTATTATCTGTGGGGTCCGCTGAAAGGAAATCTAAAAAAAATCTGTAAGCAGTGAATGACATGTTGGCAGAAATCGTCACCAAGATCCAGTACATATCAACATCATTATTCAGTAGGTTGTCGAAAATAGTAAAAGTAGAGTCAACAAAAGTTTTGAGGCTCGTGGTGGGCATTTTGAACACATGGTGTTGACACAACTTCATCATGTGAACAGCCACTTTACTCATTACAAACTAGTCATGGGCAGTAGTGTCTAGATGAATAATGCAAATTTACGATACAATTTTCCTTAATTTCAAAAGTATTTTCACTGCACAGCGACTTCATAAACACCCCGTATAATAAGCACAATATTATTTTATAAATCGTTCTTAAAGAATAAATTAAACAAATACATAACTTTAAAACTGTTTGGCAGATTTTTTGTGTTGAACACTTTCGTTACCTTGAAAGTTAACTTAACGCTGCATCAATGATTAATTCTGAGATGAGGGAATGTCTGAGGACTTAGACAACTTTGAATCAATTAAAAAGATGTGAGTAAAGATGGGTACAACCAGAAACGAGAAACTTAGTGGGCGGCTGAAAGGACTTATCAACAAACTCAGAGCTTGAGTCGTTGGTCGCTTGGCGCAGACATGCTTAAAGAGCGGATCTAAGTATCTATGGACAGATAACTCAATAACTCAACTCTGCAATATTTATGATTTTCGGACAATTACATCCGACTCCAGAGTGACTTCTGTGGGTTTTGGATTGCTTTTCCGCTTTGATCCCTGCTCAGGTTAGCCTGCTTCCACTACTAACGTGGGAGGTGGCCATTTCTTGTTCAATGTTACTGACGAGATCAGTCAAGTAGGAGTCATTGACACATGTCTCAATATGAAAAGTATAACTGCATCTGTCTTTCAAATAAAATAAAAACCTCATTAACGAGAAGCTGCTATTATTGTGTTGCACAATTTTCTGATGAAAATAAAAACCTCATTAACGAGAAACTGCTATTATTGTGTTGCACAATTTTCTGATGAAAATAAAAACCTCATTAACGAGAAACTGCTATTATTGTGTTGCACAATTTTCTGATGAAAATAAAAACCTCATTAACGAGAAACTGCTATTATTGTGTTGCACAATTTTCTGAAGAAAATAAAAATTTTCTCATTCACAAAAATTCGTATTTCATTTAAAATGAAGGCGTTTACCATCTATCACGTGTGTTATCACGCGTAGCACGCGGGGAGGGAGTTAATTCAATGTGAGTTCCTGGCAACTTTTAGAACAGGCACAACTGGACGTCTTGGGTCCATACTAGACACAGCTGTTTGTTTTTATCTCAAAATGGAATTTTAGTTCTAATCTTGGAAATAGTGTAGCATGTATGGATGTAGATGTCCCGAGCATAGTACATTGCACTCATTCTTAAACTTGATATTTTATTAAAGTGGTTCCAGTTTGTTACAACGCACACAAAACGTACAAAAAGCTAAACTAAATGTTAATGCATGAATGATATTTTAGTCATTTATGCTGAAAACAAACCACAATCACAGTTTGGCAAATCTGAGAGTTTCGAAGATGTAATATTCAATCTTTAACTACAAATGTTTTTACATTTTAAGACACTGCTTCTTTTAATTACTTTGAACGTTCAATAGAAAAAAAGTATATGCATTTTATCTTCACGGAAAGACACAATTAAGCATATCAATTAATGTATCAATGACAGACGACTGTGTAGAAGAGATAATATTTGTTTGTCTATAGAATTGCCAGCGCTGTGTTTACTGTAGTCCTGCGAGAAGACACGCATGTATATTTCTCTCTCCCCTCCCTCTCTCTCTCTCTCTCTCTCTCTCTCTTTCACTCTCTCTGTTAAACATCCCAACATCACCTGTCAAGACAGATAGCGGCAAACTAAATGTGGTCGAGTCTAAATGTTTGTCTTTCGAGACTAAAGCTGGCTGGCTCTGACCAATGATAGCAGAGATCATTGTCGGAGACATCATGAGGCAGCATGCTTGCATTATCTCATAGCAAATCATTCTTGTAAATCAATATGGGGTAACATAATACGATCGTTTTACAGACGACATAATGACAAACTGGACAGCAGAATGAGAGCGTATTAGAAACGGTAGCAATTAAAGCAGTAGTTGTTGTAATATTAAAAGTAGTAATAGTAGCAGCAGTACTAGTAGTAGTAGTAGTAGTAGTAGTAGCAGCAGCGATATTAGATGTAGTAAAGGTGTCGGCAGTAGTTGTAGTAGTTGTAGTAACCGTAGTAGCAGCAGCAGTAATAATAGTAAGAAGCAGTAATAGTAGTTGTTGTAGTAGTAGTGATAGTATTGTAGTTGTATCAGTAATAGGGCAAGTAGTAGTAGCGGTAGTGGCAACTGCAGTAGCAGTTATAGTAGCTGTAATCGTACTAGTAGTAAGAGTAGTTGTAGTAGTAGCTGCAATAGTAATAACTGTATTTGTAGTATTGGTGTGAGTAGTAATATCTGTAGTCGTACTAAAGTAGGAGAAGATGTAATAGTTGTAATAGTAGCAGTAGTTGTAGTAGTATTAGTAGTAATAGTAGTAGAAATGTAGTAGTAGTACCAGCAGCAGTAATGTTAGTAACGATAACTGTAGTAGTTGTAGTAGTTGCGGTATTAGTAGGGTATTATTATAGGATTAACAAAATATTTTGTATGCATTTGTATTTTTACGTTTCTCTGTTCTAAATAGCTCTTCATCTTTGTACTTCACAAAGATTGTGTCCATTAGTTTGTGTTGCGGTTTGCAATGCAAAATAAATGTCGATATTTGATTTAAGCGTCCCGATAACTAAGAAACTTTCATCATCTTGTTTAAACTGTCTCTACCACCCTTACTCACTCAGCTAGATTTAGTTAAATGTCTCATGGGGCATCACCTGATGATTCACTAGTGCCTTGGTCAACTCTGGCTTGCCTTGATGACACTAATTCCAGAATTTGACTTTTTCTTTCATTTTTGTGAGCTTCTAAATTAAGAAAATAAAAAGCTCACGGTGTATCCACGTGCCGAAGAGCTGATTGACTGGAGTTGGTCAGTCTATAATGTGGGAACGTGTTCTGGACCGTGTGACTTAGTGAGTGCATGTGAGTATAGACCACACACGGCATCAACTTCAATTGAAAAAAATCAACAATGACAGTAAGTATTCAGATGAAGCCTAAACAGCAGCATCGAAGAAGAAAAACAAGAAAAGGTAATAGTGTGTAGACGGCCGAAGTGCAAGAAGCTAGGCCTAAAGTAATGTGCGCCTTACATATTGGAACTGTATTTCTATAAATCAACGACGGCCCATTCTTGGTAAGCTACTGTGCGGCGCCGATATAATTATTTTGAAAGAAACACTTCTTGGTGACAGGACTGTTAGTGCCAATGGATTTTACTGTTCCTACAATAGACGGCACCTTGGACAGGTCATCCTTGTGTGAATCAATATGGTGGCAGCTGAGGTTGATATGTCTGCGTGGAACTGCAGAATTGCAGGTACATGTGGTTAGGGTGCAGACCCCAGTACCATTTACTGGTTGTAAAAATGTATGCCTGTAATGGGAAAGTGGACACACAACAATAGCAGAAGATCTTCGTTTTCGACACTTCGATGCGGACACTTTAATGCTAGGGGAAACCATTTGGGTAACGTTATAACCAACAAGCAGGAATAAGACCTAGACAACGCACTAGTGTCTGTCGATTTAGTGTACTTGAATGATTAAAGGGCAACCAGAACGGCCACTCGAACAGGGGACTCTGATAGTGCCATAGAAAGGCACTGGTGTCTTCCACCTTCGCACCGGTTTGCAGGTAGAGTGTACTGAGATTCCACGAAAGAGATTACTATCAATGTGTCATCCTGATTGAGAAAGGCAAAAAAGGCAAAAACAGAAGCTTAAAAGCAAGGCTCACACATTCCACTATGAGAACACAGATCAGGACGCCATTTGCAGAATCAGACATAGGAAACAGGGCGCAGGTCGAGGAATGTTGGCGGAACAAGAGACAAACAGAAAAAGGCATGGCAGTACGCAAGAAAGAATTGAAAAACGCAAACTGAACTATTGAAGCGTCTGATAGCCCTCCACAGTAGGCTCACCTTGTTGTGGTTGAAGGGCTTGTGCGTCTCCGGGATCCAAGGAGCTATGCCAGTGGGAGCTTAGCTCCTGGCAGGGTCACCCAAGCTGGACAGGTCTCTGTGAGGGGCCAGACAAAGGAATCAGAAGTAGATGGAACCCTTTAAGTGAAGACGCAGAACCCACCAGCGAGTGGTACACGCTCTGGTCTGAACTAATCCATCCCCACTTCATGGGTTAAATGCTTCTCTGTCTGAACTAATCCATCCCCACTTCATGGGTTAATTGCTTCGCTGTCTTTTCTCCTCTTTCTGTCCTCTATCAAACAGGCAGGTGGTGCTCAAGAGCTCAGAAGACCAGACCACCTATGAGAGAGACAACTCTACACAAAACTGGAACAGATGGTGCTCGTAAACCCGGGAGGGCACACCATCTAAGGGCAGAATCCCCCTACAGAAAAAAAACAATCTGCTGCCTTGCAGGAAGATTGGGGACAATCAATGGCTAAGGAAAGCAAACCAGAATAAAATGCTGGCAGAAATCGGATGCACTAACCCATTGGCGCAGAACATAGTGTAACGTTCTAAAATGTACTTAGTACATGATCGCGGAAGGAGAAGAAGAAGAAGAAGAGAGAGAAGAAGAGGAAGACGAAACGTCTGAAAGAAGTCAACCAAAAGAAGATGCTCTTTAAACTATGTGCTAAGCAGGCTAAAGATGCCAAGTGGGATGATTTCTGCAAAAAGTGTGCTCAGAAAAATCGCTAGCCACATTCTAGCGCCTTCATCAGAGCATGAATCGCATGACGACACAGAGGCATACCAGAATTCCAGAGCGCACCCGGATTTGGAAAAAATCTGATGAGAGCAAATGGAAGGTCCTGCTTGCCTGCTACATTGAGCAGACTGACAAAAGAAATGGGTCTGTAAGTATGAGGATACGGGGGTCCGTTTAATGATTATTTGAGAATGTAGTGTAGGGAGAAGATCTCACAATCAAAACTGATACCATTCGCATAATACTTACAAGGTCACACAACACTGGTCCTGGTCCAGATGGTTTTCGGTACGACGACATGGGCGATTTAGCTGACGACAACCTGAAAAAAAAAAACTGGTCAACGAGTTTAATGCCAGCACTCAGAGTGGCCAGATTAAGGAGGTATGGCTACACAGCTACTTACCACCGCTACCGAAGCCAGACAAGGACCATTGTCAGATCAGTGCCTACAGAATCATCACAATGCAGAACACTGCGGGCAAGCTGCTGGATAAAATTGTGCTGGTGTCCTCACCTGTCACCATGAACAGATATGCGCATTTCCACCCACACTCGGAGGTTATAGATATAACAAAGATACATGTCTCAATGTGGCAGTCCATGCCTATTACATCTTCGAAGGCTTCCACAGACGAGAGGAGACATGTGCTGCTGCTATAGATCTGGAGGATGCATACATCGAAGTTCCATTTGAATACCTCATGCACATGCTCTTCACACTGGCGGTGCACCCCTTCCTCATTAGATGGATCGCTGCAGCACTGTTTCAAAGGAAGGTGATATTCGGATGTGAAAGTTGATCTTCCAAGCCAACATCCATTTGTCCAGGGCTGCCACAAGGCTCATCATTGTCACCAGTTCTATTGAACGTGTACACAATAACGATCATGGAACAACAGCTGGATGGAGGGAATAACTATGACTTTTGCTGATGACATTCTGGTATATTGACAGGGAAGTGACAGAAGGGAAAGCGCATTCACACTGCAAAACGAACTCGATCGCATCTCTTCTTGATGTGGATTATCAGGTGCATTGGTTAATCGCCATAAAACATCCGTTGCATGGTTCTCCCTTAACAATCATATCGTTAACACCGGTGGTAGGAGCTGATGAGGTGACCAGGGACAGGTTGATGACATATCTCGGAGTTAGGTTTGATCGCAGCCTGTGTTTCGGGAACACGTCGACCATGTGATACCAAATCCCGCAAAAGAGCAGCAGCCTTGAAGGTCATGTCAGCTGCCAACATCGAGCAGAGTCTACTTAACCCTTCTGTTACAGGGACCAATCCTCGCACCGATCGAGTATGCCCTGTCGATTCTTACTGTCAGTACGACACGAATTGATAGGCTGGAGAACATACAGAATGAATCTATGCGCATTATCTTGGGGTGTACGAGGGACACTCCCTGTTTAGCAATGAGGTATATTCTTGACGTTCCAACCATGGATGGCAAGATCAAGATCTAGAGGGCACGCGCATACCTGAAGATAAGTGCAGATAAAGAGGATCCATTGCATCATGAGCTCAACACAGGAAAGGGTGTCAGGCTAAAATGAGGTAAATCACGGGTAGACCGAGCAGAAGGTGTCATCAAACAGGTATGTGGGCTTACCAATATCAAAGCTGGCCAGGAGTGCATACTAGTGCCATCGTCATTCAAAGGGACATTCTCGTGTATTGTCACACTCGATAGGAATGTAGATAACAGGACTCAGCCGTGGTCATTACGGAGGTCAACGGTCTCATCTGGGATAACATCGATGAGGAAGATGCAGTCATCTATACAGACGGATCAGCAATACGATACCAAAGGAGAGTATAGGCATTTACAGCACGCTCAGCAGGCAGAATAGTAAAGGTAGACCATGGTGCATACGTTATGACCACGAGTAGTATGACGATGGAGGTGATGGCAGTGACCAAGGCATTCAGATGGTTAGAACCACATGACTACACTCACACCTGCATACTGAGTGGTTCGATTAACAAGATAATAAAAGTAAAGGTGGGCTCTGTACGCATGCAATGGATAGAATCATTGTAGAAGTTAAAAATGTGTAAGGTTACCTTTGTCTACATTCTTGGGCATGCTGAAGTACGGGGAAATAAAAGAGCGGACACTTTGGCTACCTATTGTTGAGGACGGTCAACCAATGGATCGGGCGGACATCATCAATGCCTTCTGAGATGTGGGAGGGCACAGGACTTCGTCAACCATGAGTCATGTCACTCCTTCGGATGAAAGTGATGAGAATTAAGATGGGCACAGCCAGGAACGATAATCCTAGTGGGTGTATAAGAAGACTTATCAACCAACATAGAACTGGAGTCGTCAGTCGCTGGACACTTCCAGTCTTGCTGAGGAGGGGATCTGAGCAGAAATGGATATGTACGGAGTGCAGTGATGATGACCCGCAAATAACTCAATATCTGAAGTGGATTATAATTCACTAACTCCCAATTTTTGATTCGGTGACAGTCAAATCTTCTTCCTCTTCTTCCTTTGAACTCCCTGTGGAACATACGTCTCCAACAAACACTTTCTAGGCCGTTCTTTTTTCTTGCTATTCTGTTAAGATCATTCCACGTCTTCATGTCTGCTTCCACCTGTTTTCTCCATTAATATTTTGGTCTTCCTCTTCTCATGGACATTCCAAAAATGAGCATGTCGTGTAATACTCTCAGTTGGCTTCCGCAGCGTGTGTCCTATCCAACGCCAGTGTCTTCGTTTTATCTCCATGTCTACTTATTTTTGACTGATACCTTTCCATGAAAAGAAATATGCTGATTATACTGTATTACTAGCAGAAAATACACAAGATCTACAATTACTTGGGAGCCGCGATAGCTCAGTGGTTAGTGAACTGGACTACCACGGACAAGGGGTAGGGTTCGATCCCAACCGACGGCTTCCGGGTTCACCCAGCCTTAAATGGGTACCGGATTTTTTTCTGGGAAAGTAAAGCAGCACGGGCGTAATACTGACCACATTACCCCAAAAATCATGTGCTGAAGGTCTGCAAAATATAGGGTCACTAACACCATATTTCCCTATACGCCACTTGGCGTGACGGGGGTACTTTACTTACTTTACTTTACAACAATTACTTAATGAAAAAAAATCATAAAAAGGAACAAAATAGATTACATATGACTGTCATAAAAGACTAAAGGTGTGATCATAAAGAAAGATAATACACAAAACCTACAAGTGGATATCAAAGTTGAAGGAATAGACCTGGAGATGGTTCAGAGCTACAAATATCTTGGACATTCTATAACCAGTGATGGAAAATGTAAAACTAAAATAAACAAAAGAATAGGAATGGCAAACAATAATTTTAATGTTATGAAAATATACTAACATCAAAACAAATAAAAACCAGGGATAAAACTAAGAATAAAAAAATGTTATATCTTCTCAACATTACTGCATATTGCAAAAACATGGTCATTAGACAAGAAAATAACCCAGAAAACTGAAGCCATTGAAATGTAAATTTATAGAAGAATAGATAGAATTGGATGGAAAGTAAAGAAAACAAACGATGGAGTTTTATTAAACCATCAAAAAATGAAAAGAGAACTAATAAACACAATTCAAACAAGACAAATGAGATGTTTGGGTCATGTTAAAAGACACAACAGCTTACTGAAAGAAATATTGGAAGAGAAAACACTAGGTAAAAGAGGCAGAGGCAAACAAAGACTAACATTGGCGAGTACTATCAAAACTAAGATCTTCAAAAAATGGACAAGTCAGTTAATGACAATCTGCACCATCAAAACATTAGAAAGAGAGAGCGGAATAGCGCTCCATGGTAGCCAACCATCGATGCGGAGACGAGACTCAATGAATGAAGAAACTTTCCATCATTTTGTTCTGCCATTTTCATCATTTTATTCTACACAATCATTCATTTATGAAGGTCTGTATGTTTGCCATTGTCATTTTTATTGTTATGCATTGTTTCACAGATGGAGCCGCGATTGCTCAGTGGTTAGTGAACTGGACTACAAACGACAAGAGGTAGGGTTTGATCGTAACCGACGACTTCCGGGTTCACCCCGCCTTAAATGGGTACCGGATTTTTTTCTGGGAAAGTAAAGCGGCACGGACGTAATACCGACCACATTACCCCAAAAAAATCATGTGCTGAAGGTCTGTAAAATTTATGGTCATTAACACCATATTCCCTATACGCCACTTGGCGTAACGGTGCTCTTTAATTTGTACTTTTTATTGTTTCATAGCCATATCTTATGAATGACCTAACATTGGAGTTGACCATTTGTATTCTTGTATTGAACCTAATTTCTTTGGATTTCAATGTTTCTTAGTGCAATGAAGGCTCCGCTTACTTTTTGTTTCCTTACTTTGATATCCTTTTTCTGCTTCTTTCTTTATCTATATTACTGCCCTGATATATGTAAGATTGAAGATCGAATGTTGTGGAGAGACATGGTCACCTAACTAGCAGGCATGTTACTTGTAAGATTGTTCGTCTAGTTAAGGTATTTCTCCTATTGTTGTTTGGTTAATGCCAACTGCATTAATTATTATAATTTTGCTCTTATATCTTTTTTTTTGCAGTCTCATTTGTGATCTCTCATAAATTATGCTCATCTTATCTTGCATCTGTTGATGATTATGTGATATGAGAGCTATGTCATTGGCAAAGTATAAGCCACGTTGCTGCGTCAGTGACCACTGCATTCCATTTCTGTTGTTCTGAGTTATTTTCATAATTCAACCTATGGTGAGGAGAAAGAGAAATGTAGATCGAAGGCGAACCAAACGGCGTCGATAAAAATAGATATATGAAGAGCTTCTAATACTCATATGATTGTAGCCCCTGACTTCTTGTTCTCTTTCGTTCTAAACAGAAACTTTATAGACTTTATCCTTCACAACAAGACAGCCGAGGACATTCTAAACTGGACAATGGATACGAAGGTACCAGATGAGACTTATTTCGCCATCCTGTACGCAAACCCTCAGCTTGGTATTAAAGGCACCTACACAGGTAAGATATGAGTACAATCGCTTATAAATAACATCATCAGCATCTTCATACCGTTTGGCACAGGTAGTCGGTTTTTTTTATTCCACAATTTTCTAACCACAGTACATCGTAAAAATTCTGTTGTTTATTGTTATTTTTTTTTATCATTCCACAACACCAAGCTATCTAGTATCTACTTTTTTATTTGTTGTCAACGATATATATTTTCCCCGTAGTTTGACAGCTGTAACCAAGTATTCCAACTTTCCTGTTCTTACAATGTACCTGAAAAATGTCGATTGTTTCTCTCTGTTTTTATTTATTTTTTTTAAGAGCTCCCTTTTCGTTTTATCATCTTTGAGAATTTCCTCATTGATCTTTATAGCTCTCCAGCTAACTCTCAACATTCTTCTGCGAAATGCCATCTCTATGGCCTCTAATCGTCTTTCTCTTTTTTTTTTTTTTTTTGTCTAATGTTCATGATTTGTTTCCACATGTCAGAATTGGCTATATATCACCGATAAATAACATGGAGAAAACAAAGAAACAATATTTCCCGAACAGAATCAAGTGAAATATGTTCTTTTGGAAGGATGCTAGAGATACGGCGAAGTGTAACAAAAAAAATCCAATGAGGTACTAAAATATGCAGATGAAGAGACGAGAATTATAAAAAAAAATTAGTCCATATTTCTGGGTTATGTGTGGAGAAGAGGCGTGTTAGAATACTTAGTAACAACAGGAAAAATAGAAGACAGGAGAAACAGAGGAAGACAAAGGGGAAAGAGATCCTAAATGGTGTGAGGGCGTAACTTGGAAAATGATAAAAAGTTGAACTGTTACACAACGTACTAAATCTGGGAGTATGAAGGAATAAAGCATAAGTGAATAAATAAGATAAATTAATTCTAAAGTTACATATCGGTCGAGTTATCATTATCATCAAATACCATGTCTTAAAGAAACCAATATAGGTGGATGTGTGGTGCAGCAGCGGAAGGTGGGTTCAAAACTTGAGGAGGCCTGGACGTGATACCGATCTTTTTTTTTTACCTTTAAACTCATAATTTGCGACATAAACATTACTGTGATAATTTGCGCTATGTAGAATAGTTCATTCAATTTTTGCTGTAAATTAACATAATTATAATTTCATCATAATATCTTAGTTACTTAAATAACAATTTCTATGGAAAACATGATTTGAGGTTAATTGACACATATTACAGTTTTGTTGGACTTTTGCTTTTGTATAAAGACGCAGCGCAGTTATTCTTAGAGGAGGCACTAGATAAGACGACCTCCCATTGGCTCTACTTCTATATGTTTCGATAAAGAGATAGAACGCCCTCTTATTAGTCGATCTTCAGTTGTCACGACAACGATAAACGGATTGCAGAAAAGCCATAATTCTCATGCACAGCGCAAGGTGGGTAGATGTCGTTGTATGGTTGGTTTAGGTTTGACCTCGATAGGCATTGAAGCTTATTTATTAATAACGATTTGAGTTACTTGAGCTTTATCGCGGCTATACTAGGGGTTACGGTTACTGATTGTACATTGACATTTAACTCATTGAACTCGAATGTGACTGTGTTCTGTATTCTGATAGAAAGTTAGAGAAGTCGTGACCTCTTCTGCTTCCTCTGAATATCCGCCGCTGGTGAAGTGGTTCCACAAAATGTGTCTCTAGTTTATACCAGTTCTGCTACCACGGAGTTCTAAACGTTGTTTGTTATTTGTTCTTATCTTTGTCCATGTATTTATATCAGCTATCCACATAACGGGGTTTGCCGGAAAGAGTTTTGTCCTACCAAACGAAGAGTAAGACGTCTCCTTTCCTAATCTATTCTTCGGAACACCCCTGGGCAAGGTGGAGCTCCCGTTTAGCTCCCCTATCAGGGTTATGTAAAGCCATTGGAGCAGGTGGCGGATGGTGTTGTGGGAGCAGCCGACAAGTAGTGTCGGTTATGGTCTCCACACAGCGATAGCAGGCAGAGGATCTCATGTATAGAGACATTGGCTGCGATCTCCCGACTAGTACAGTCACTGCCAAGAAGGAAAGAAATGGCAAACTATCTTCAAATATTGCATAGATCTCATGTTCAAGCACAACTTAATATATACAGCTAACCACGTTAATGGGGTAGGCTGTGTTCTGTCGCCGGATTTGTTTTCACTTTACAGCGAACATATTATGAGATCAATAGTAGACAAAAAACTAATTGAAATCAACAGTCACAAAATAAATAATTAGCGACATGCGGATGATACAGTCTTTGTAGCAGAGACAGAGAATGAACTACAAGAAATGATAGACATAATAGTAAAATAAAGATTATTTTATTTAATAAAATTTCCATTAATTACTGAACTACTCTACTGTGAAATAATAATTGCTCCACTTCTCTCACACAACACTTACTCTATAATGTGAAGAAAAACTCTGACACATTTTCTTCAATATTCTGTCACAACACTGACTCCACTACACTGATGCAACATTCACACAATTACTCTGAAGCAACACTCATTACACTACTCCGAAACAAAACTCACTCACTACGCTCAAAACAACACTTACTCCACAACTATGACACATCTATTCTCCTCTTTGAAACAGCACTCTCTTTGCTAATCTGACACAACCCTCATTGCATTAATCTGAAAAAAAACCCTCACTCCATTAATCTGACACGACACTCACTCCATTACTCTGACACAACACTCACACCATTAATCTTACACAACACTCACTCATTTAATCTGATAAACATTCACTATATTAATCCGTCACAACTCTTAATCAATTAATCTGACACAACACTCACTCCATTAATCTGACACAATCCACACTCCATTAATCTGGCACAACCCACACTCCATTAATCTAGCACAACACACACTCCATTAATCTGACACATACCACACTCCACTAATCTGGCAAAACCCACACTCCATTAATCTGACACAACACTCACTCCATTAATCTGACACAACACTCACTCCATTAATCTGACACAACACTCACTCCATTAATCTGACACAACACTCACTCCAGTAATCTGACACAACACTCACTCCATTAATCTGACACAACCCACACTCCATTAATCTGGCACAACCCACACTCCATTAATCTGACACAACACTCACTCCATTAATCTGACACAACACTCACTCCACGACTCTGACACAACACTCACTCCATTAATCTGACACAACACTCACTCCATTAATCTGGCACAACCCACACTCCATTAATCTGACACAACACTCACTCCATTAATCTTATCAACCCACACACCATTATTCTGGCACAACACCTACTCCAATACGCGGAAACCACAATCACACTATTGATTTGACACAATGCTCACACAATTACTATAACGTAACACTCACCTCACTACTCGGACGTAACGCACACTCACTACTCTCATACAATAATTACTCCACTACTCTAACACACCACTCACTCCATAATACTAACACAAGACTCACTTAAAACGCTGATACAACACTCACACCACTACCCTGACACAACAATTACACTGCTACTCTGACACAACATTCATTTCACTACTCTATCACAATTATCACTCCAAGGCTTTGACACAACATTCACTTCACTACTCTATCATAACACTCACTTGACTACTTAGACAACACTGACTTCGCTTCTCAGACACGACATTCACTGCACTAATTTTGCTCTTCAATTGCTTCACTTGTCTGACAAGACATTCACTTAACTACTTTAAATCTAATCTCACTATACTAATTATGTACACCACTAACTTCACTAATATTACAAACCAACCACTCTACTACTGTGACACTTATCCAATACAACATTGACTCCAACACTCTAACACAACAGCCACTCCACTACTTTAATAAACCGCCACTTCACTACTCTGACACAACAGTCGCACCACTTCTCAGACACTATTCACTCCACTAATGTTACACCCCTCTCACTCCACTACTCTGTCATGACATTCACTTCAACAAATATTACACTCCACTCACTCCACTAATCTAAAAAGCTACCCACTCCACTAATGCTGCACATAGTTAAACCCACTATTCTCTCACGACATTTACTCCCTTAATGTAGTACACCAATTGCTCCACTACTCTCACACGATACCACGATACTCACTTCACTACTCTGGAAATATAATCTAACACTCTGGCAATATAATCTAACTACTACTCTGGCACAACGCTCACTTCACTACTCTGGCAATATAATCTAACTACTACTCTGGCACAACACTCACTTCACTACTCTGGCAATATAATCTAACTACTACTCTGACACAACACTCACTTCACTGCTCTGGCAGTATAATCTAACTACTAATATGACACAACACTCACTTCACTACTCTGGCAATATAATCTAACTACTACTCTGGCACAACACTCACTTCACTGCTCTGGCAGTATAATCTAACTACTAATATGACACAACACTCACTTCACTACTCTGGCAATATAATCTAACTACTACTCTGACACAACACTCACTTCACTACTCTGGCAATATAATCTAACTACTACTCTGACACAACACTCACTTCACTACTCTGGCAGTATAATCTAACTACTAATATGACACAACACTCACTTCACTACTCTGGCAATATAATCTAACTACTACTCTGACACAACACTCACTTCACTACTCTGGCACAACGCCCACTTCACTACTCTGACACAACGCCCACTTCATTACTCTGACACAACACTCACTCCACTACTCTGACACAACACTAACTTCACTACTCTGACACAACACTCACTCCACTACTCTGACACAACGCCCACTCCACTACTCTGACACAACACTCACTTCACTACTCTGACACAACACCCACTCCACTACTCTGATACAACACTCACTCCACTACTCTGATACAACACTCACTCCACTACTCTGACACAACACTCACTTCACTACTCTGACACATTCACTCCTCTAATGTAACTCTATTAAACCCAGTGCTGAATTAAATTTATCAACTTATGGGCTTGTTGGTTGTTGTGTAAACAAATTGAACTAAAGTTTCACAAATTGTTATCGAAGGTTTTTTTTTCCTTTTCAAAATAAACTGTTAACCGAACACCTCGTAGCGTGGAAGCTGTAGCTGAAGTATTAGTATTAGTAGTCGTAGTAGAAGTAAGTAAGTGTAGTATTAGTATTAGTATTAGTAGTTGTAGTAGAAGTAAGTAAGTGTAGTATTGGTATTAGTAGTTGTTATAGAAGTAATTCTGACCTATGGAAGCGAATCATAGACAGTATTTAAAAAATGAAAAGACGATTAGACGCCACAGAGATGGGATTTCTCACGAATTGTTGAAATTTTCCTGGACAGCTAAAATGACCAAAGAGGCCATACACAAAAAGGGGGCTCTTAAAAAACATCAGAAAGAAACAATCAACATTTTCGGACACATCATGAGAAGAGGAAAGTTGGAATACTTGGATACAACTGGCAAAATAAAAGGAAAGAGAGATCGCGGACGACAAAGAGAGAAAATACTGGATTACTTGGTGTCATGGCATGGTAAACAGTCAACAACAGAACTGATACGATGCACTGTAGATAGAAGATTGTGGAAGGACATGATCGCCTACGCCAACCGGTATGGCACATGATGATGATGATGATGATAGAATTAAATGAAATAGCTGTACTATTAGTAGTAGAAATAGTAGCAGTAGAAGTAATAGCTGTATTTGTAGTTTAGTAGTAGTAGCAGTAGTAGTAATAACAGTATAGATATTACTGTATATATATCTACATCTGTCTTATCTCGAGGTCCAATACTGGTCCATTTCTGACCCAATTGAGTCCCCATCCTGCTGAGTGATGGGCACTGTTTTATTTTGATGTTCGAGGGGACGTCCACGATTGAATAGGTAGTGACCATCACTATCCAAGACAAATAAAGCTCCAGATCAGCACGGAGAAAAGGAACAAAACTCATGGACATTACCTATTCGACCACTGATACAAAACACAATAAGGAACTCCTACACAAGTTATCCATGTATACCTAACTACCAAACAACAATGCCATGTTCGGAGACACTGGGTATTATTTATGACTCGCATGGCGTTGGCATGAAGTTCTTTAAACAAACATAAGCAGTTGAACATTTAAGAGCTACTTAGCAAGTACACGTAACTCATTCCACTACTCCAAACCATAAAACTCATTCCACTACTCCAACCCATAAAACTTATTCCAATACTCCAACCCATAAAACTTATTCCACTACTCCAACCCATAAAACTTATTCCAATACTCCAACCCATAAAACTCATTCCACTACTCCAACCCTTAAAACGCATTCCACTACTCCAACCCATAAAACTCATTCCACTACTCCAAACCATAAAACCCATTCCACTACTCCAACCCATAAAACTCAGCCCACTACTCCAACCCATAAACTCATTCCACTACTCCAACCAATAAAACTCATTCCACTACTCCAACCCATAAAACTCATTCCACTATACAAACCCATAAAACTCACTTCACTATCCAACCCATAAAACTCATTCCACTACTCCAACCCATAAAACTCACTTCATTATCCACCCATAAAACTCATTCCACTACTCCAACCAATAAAACTCTTTCCACTACTAGAACCGATAAAACTCATTCCACTACTCCAACCCATAAAACTCACTTCACTATCCAACCAATAAAGCCCATTCCACTATACCAACGCATAAAACTCACTTCACTATACAACCCATAAAACTCATTTGACTACTCCGACCCATAAAACTCACTTCACTACCCCACCCATAAAACTCATTCCACTACTCCAACCCATAAAACTCATTCTATTACTCCAACCCATAAAACTCATTCCACTACTCCAACCCACACAATTCACTTCACTACTTCAACATATGAAACTCACTCCACTACTCTATCCTCACGACAAAAACTTGACTACCCTGACGCTTACTCCACTCAGCATAGAAAACATCCACTTCACTACTCTAACCCAATGGCACCCACTCCACTCCACAAGACTCATTTTCCTACTTTGATTCACCGACAGCTACTCCACTATCGTGACACTTACTTCACTCTCACGACATTCACTCCCCAATTTCGACTTCATCATTTAGCGGCACTATTCTGTGTTCACCACAGGGCACCAATAATGCAATATACATCTAAAGAACATTGATAGAAAGATCTATAGAGATAAAAAAAAAGATCTATATATGTGCTTTATAGACTACACGAAAGCATTTGACAAAGTAAAGCACACGGAAATATTAAATATGCTGGAGAAATTAAACATTGATGACAAGGATCTGCGAATCATAAAAACATGTACTGGCAACAAACAGCAGCTATACGAATTATCAACCAAACAGGACGATTTCATTTTATAAAACAAGGAGTCAGACAAGCCTGTGTTCTGTCGCCGGATTTGTTTTCACTTTACAGCGAACATATTATGAAAGCAATAGTAGACAAAAAAGGAATTGAAGTCAACAGTCACAACATAAACAATTTACGATATGCGGATGACACAGTCTTAATAGAAGAGACAGAGAATGAGCTACAAGAAATGATAGACATAATAGTAAAAGAAAGCAACAAGAAAGGTCTCAGTCTGAATAGTAAGAAAACAGAAGTAATGGTTATTTCGAAGAAACAACCATCACTATCATGCAGCATAAAAATAAACAAAACAAATCTGAAACAAGTGCAGCGTTTCAAATACTTGGGTACAGTGATAACATCAGATGGGAGATGCATCACAGAAATAAAAAGCAGAATAGCTCAGGTCAAAATAGCATTTCAGAAAATCAAAAATATCTTATGCAACAAATCTATGTCAATAGAAATGAGAAAGAGAGTTCATCGATGCTATATAGAACCAATTCTGACCTATGGAAGAGAATCATGGACAATAGACAAACAAATGAAAAGACGATTAGAAGCCACAGAGATGGGATTTCTCAGAAGAATGTTGAGAGTTCCCTGTACAGCTAAAAAGACCAATGAGGAAGTTCTCAAAGAGGCCAACACAAAAAGGGAGCTCTTAAAAAACATCAGAAAGAAGCAATCAACATTTTTTGGGCATATCATGAGAAGAGGAAAGTTGGAATACTTGGTTCATCATCATTAAGTACCGGGCCTACTGGCGTAGGTGATCATTTCTCTCCACAACTTTCGATCTCAGCAGCAATATTTCATTTCTGTTGTTGACCTTCTGCCAAGCCATTCTCTTAAGCTGTCCGTTATTTTTTCTCTTTGCTTTCCTCTATCTCTTCGTCCCTCAATTTTTCCATTTGTGACAATATATTCCAGTTGTTCTTTTCTCATTACATGGCCAAAAAATGATGATTTATATATATATATGGCACACGATGATGATGATTCTGTGTTATTCTGTCGCCGTATTTGTTTTCACTTTACAGCAACAATTTTATGAGATTAATGGTAGACTAAAATGGAAGTAAAATCAGCGGTCAAAACACAAACAATCTGTGATAAGCGGATAGCACAGTTTTAGGAGAAGAGATGGAAAATGAACTACAAGTAATGATATATAATAGATAAAGAATTCAACAAGAAATATCTCAACCTAAAGGTAAAGGTAAAGTACGAGACTTGAACCGGCGTCTTAGCACGTGAGTTTACACCCATATGTGCTCGGCCGCCTATCCAGAAATGTTCGGATATATCTGTATATTGCCGCCTCAAGCATCGTAACTCAGATGCGAAGCGACATTCCTCATCTTCCCAGGGTAATACCCTGGTACCCATTTCTGCCAACGGCTGGGTCGACCGTGGGAGTATTTATTTTTTCAACCACGAGTACAATTCGTACTGCTCCAAGCGGGAATTGAACGCGGGTTGTCCGAATGTCGGTTGTCCAGTCGGGTGGTTTTCCCAACTAGGCTACCGAGGCCCCCAAATCTCAGCCTAAATAGTAACAGGCAGAAGTAATGGTCATATCCAATAAACAACCACCACCAATATTCAACATAAAAAAATATGCGGGACAAACCTGAGACAAGAGCAGAGTCAAATAATTGGACAGAATAATAACATCAGATGGAAAATAAGCCGAGAAATAAAAAAAGCGGAATAGCTATGACAGATCGTTAGTGTTATGTAGAGCCATTTCTGACCTATGCATGCAAATCATAGACAGTATCATCATCATCATGTGCCATACCGATTGACATAGGCGATCATGTCCTTCCACAATTTTCTATCCACATTGCATCGTATCAGTTCTGTTGTTGGCTGTTTTACATGCCATGACACCAAGTTGTCCAGTATTTTCTCTCTTTGTCGTCCGCGATCTCTCTTTCCTTTTATTGTATCAGTTGTAACCAAGTATTCCTATTCTCCTCTTCTCATGATGAACTGAAAAATTTTGATTGTTTCTTTCTGATGTTTTTTATGAGTTTTTTGTGTGTGTTGGCCTCTTTGATAATTTCCTCATTGGTCTTTTTAGCTGTCCAGGGAACTTTCAACATTCTCCTAAGAAATTCCATCTCTGTGGCATCTAATCGTCTGTTCATTTGTTTGTCTAATGTCCATGATTCGCTTCTATAGTTCAGAATTGGTTCTATATAGCACCGATGAACTCTCTTTCTCACTTCTATTGACATAGATTTGTTGATAAGATGTTTTTCATTTTCTGAAATGCTATACTGGCCTGAGCTATTCTGTTTTTTATTTCTGTGGTGAATCTTCCGTCTGATATTATTATTAGTGCCCAGGTATTTGACGCGTTGTACTTGTTTCAGGTGTGTCCTGTTTATTTGTATGCTGCATGATGGTGATGATTGTTTCTTCGATATAACTATTACTTCTGTTTTCTTACTATTCAGACTGAGAGATTTTGTTGCTTTCTTTTACTATTATGTCTATCATTTCTTGTAGCTCATTCTCTATCTTTGCTGTTAAAACTGTTTCATCCCATATCGTAAATTATTTATGTTGTGACCGTTGACTTCATTTCCTTATTTGTCTACTATTGCTTTCATAATATGTTCGCTGTAATGTGAAAACAAATCCGGCGACAGAACATAGCCTTGCCTGACTCTTTGTTTTATATTTTGGACCTGTCCTGTTTGGTTACTAATTCGTATAGCTGCTGTTTGTTGCCAGTACATGTTTTTTATGATTCGCAGATCCTTGCCATCAATTTCTCCAGCATATTTATTATTTCCTTTTATTTATTACTTTGTCAAATGTTTTTGTGTAGTCTATAAAGCACATATATAGATATTACTTTATCTCTATAGATCTTTCTATCAACGTTCTTGAGATGAATAGTGCATTATTGGTGCCTTTTCCTTCCACAAATCCACAATTGTTCCTCAATTATTTCTGCTTTTTTTTTTTTGTTCCTTACACGTCTCATTATGATTCTTAGTAATATTTACGTCATATGGCTCATGAGACTAATAGTGCGATGGTCTTCACAATTATTGGCGCCTGACTTCTTTGGTATGGCTACAAAGATAGATTTTAGTCGATCATAAAACAGTCGTGCATAAATTTTGAGTCTTTCTTTTGTTGTTTTTCCATCTTTTCACATTTCTGCTTTAACCACCCGCCCTTTGCTTCCCTGCATTTGTTTTGGATCTCTGTCTAATATTTTGTATGTCCGTTCTTCTTTCTTATGTTTTCGTCTTTCGTCCTTCTTTCTTATGTTTTCGTCTTTCTTCCATTAGTTGTAATATTTCTTCTGTCATCCATTTCTTTTTGTTGTTTCATTTAGTCACTGGTACTACTTCTTTTTATGTTTGTTGAATCTATTGTTAGAACATCTCGTACTGTTCCTCGATGTCATGTATTTTCTCAATAGCATCATATCTATTTTGTACTATCGTGCTGTACTTATCACTCATCTGTTTATCGACTCTAAGCATATCTAGTTCTAATTTTATATTTCTTGGGGATTTCTTTGTCTTCCGCAGTTCTAATCTTGTTTCCAACTACAGGTACATGGTCACTGTTGCAATCTGATTCTGGCTTTGTTTTAACAGATGTTAGCCCATTCCTGAATCTTCTCTGTACCAGTATAGAATCAAATTGATTGTGTACTTTTTTGTCTGGGCTTTGCCATGTCCATAGTCGCCTAGGGTGTTGTTTGAACCAGGTTTTACCTATAATCATTTCACGTGTCTTTGCCCAATCTATCCCCTCTGCCATTCATCTCTCCAAGGTCTTGTCCCCCAGTCACATTTTGCACTTTAGCTGTTACTACCTTTGCAATGAAATCCCCTAATATAATAGTTATTTCTTGGGATTTACACTGTTCCATGGTCATCTCTAGCTCATTGTAAAAAGTGTCACTGTCTTCTTATTCGCTATTACTTGTTGGTACATAAGCTTGAATTATGGCCAACATCCTTTAATTATTTTGCTTCTTTCTCTATCTAACATGATGCCTACTCCTCTTTCGTGTGTGATTCCCCCAGAATAAATTACATTTCCACTTTCGGGTTGTAATAATCCTATTCCTTTCCATCTCATTTCACATTGTCCCAATATGTTCAATTTCATTCTATTCTTTTCTTGGCTGATGTCTTCTAGTTTACCAACTTGGAATGTTGATCTAATGTTCCAAGTTCCTATTGCTAGTGTCTCTTTATTTTTGAGCTTGCATTCAGTTGCTTGATGACGATCGGGTGTCACCTGTAGCACATGACGCTCCCTATCGGACGAGGTGGCTGTGGATTCCACATTAACGTCGTTAGCTGTAGATATAAAGTTGCGATTTGTCATGATTATTCCAGACAATATAAGAAGGTAGTTTTGCCATTCCCTTCCTTCTTGGCAGTGGTTGTACTAGTCGGAGATCGCAGCCATTGTCTCTATATAAGAGATCCTCAGCCTGCCATCGCGGTGTGGGGACCATAACCGGCACTAATTGTCGGCTGCTCCCACAACACCATCAACCACCTGCTCCAATGGCTTCACATAACCCTGATAGGGGGGCTAAACGGGAAATCCACCTTGCCCAAGGGTGTCCCGAAGAATAGCGGAGGAAAGGAGACGTCTTACTCCACCTTTGGTAGGGCAGAACTCTATTCCGCTAACCACAACACAGTATAGAAACGAAAAAAGGCCAATTAGAGTCCACTGGGATTGCATTTATCAGACACATTTTACGAGTTCCTTGGACGGCTAAAAAGACAAACGAAGAAATCATCAAAGAAGTCAACTCGAAAAGATGTCAGAAGGAAACATTAAAAAAGAGAAAAATTAGATCGACAATTTTCCGGGACGTCATTAGGAGAAGAAAGTTGGAATATTTAGTTACAACTGGAAAAATACAGGGAAAGCGAGATCGCGGACAAAAAAAAAAGAAGATACTAGATAGCTTGTTGTTGTGGCACGGTGAACGATCAACAACTGAATTAATGCAATGTACTGTAGGTAGAGAATTGTGGAAGTACATGATCATCTATCTAGCTTGATTGGCACATGATCGTAACGATTTACCCAAATGGGTTATTTTTTTTTTATTTTTTATTTTACTGCACTACTTTCACGCCATCTAAAATTATTTCACATTTATTGACTTATTATTTTAATGTCGCACTTTCACTAATCCCTAAATTGGTTTCACAATTGTTCAACATTCTACTGCTCTACTTTCACTCCATCTAAAATTGGACCCAAAAATTCGTCCTTAGGTACAAAAGATGGCTGCATTGACAAACCAACAATGACGCGGTACAAAGTGTGGTTGCCTTCAAGGTCACAATGTGCGGGAAGATATGTCCGGACAATCTGTATTTTGACAACAGGTAATCTTACACATTTCTTTATTTAAATATAGAATTGTAAGGTACAACATTTAATTATACATGGTAAGAAAGTGCTTAAATTGCAGAACTAAATTGAAATTCAATTAGTTATTGGTTATTGGTTATTGTGAAGGTCGGGTTGAACGTTTTTTTTTTATATTTTTAATTCATATGCAGAGGTGAAATAAAAGAGAGAAGAAGAATGTTTTTTTTTTTTAAATAGAAAAAATGGAATGGTAAAAGCTTTACGTGATTGATGGACGACACACATTTGAACAACGTTTCGGCTCAATAGGCCTTCAGCAGTACCAAACAAACAACATATACACATATGTGTAAGTAAATAAAACTAATCCTACATAGCTAACTAGTAATGAAACATCCAAAACAAAATAATCGAAACTGGTTTAAGAAAAGTAAAATTTCTTCCCTGTGTCGTGGGCCGTGCCCAGAATGAGAAAGAGAGACGCTGGCGTGCGCTGTAAATACCCTGCTGGTTATAGGGTCAAAGCCGTGTGAAGGGTTCTAAAAATATGTGAGTGGGGGGTACACCGTCTAGGTTACCTCGACTACAAAGACACTGACAATGTCTATAAGTATCTAAGGACCCACACATACATGTATATACACTTACACAGATGAATATATATATATATATATATATATATATATATATATATATATATATATATATATATATATATATATATATATATATATATATATATATATATATATATACAAACATACATGCACATACATACATATATCTATATATAATATATACATGCACACATATATACCTATATTCATACATATGAACACATACATGCATATGAACACCCATACAGGGACAATTATATATGTGTAGAAATGTGCGCATAACGCCAACATAACCAGAAGAGTACAAACAGAGGTTAGTGTGCATACACAGAGGAGAAAGAATAGAACAGAAGAATAACAGGTCCTCGAAAGGCGGAAAGAATGTGATGACTGGAAGTAGGGTGCAATAATAAAAATATGAAAGGTAAGTATCACCGACGGAAGAGGTATAAGAGACCACAGAAGTATCGCAGTGGGGTCTAGTGGAGGAGAATTATGAATAGCATGACATAGTGGACAGACTAAAGTGCCCAAACATGGGTAGCAGCGAAGGCTATGTAGTAGGGAAGGAGCAACTAAAGGGAAATTATGTGTACGAGTGAGATACATTCATGCCACGTGGGGTCAGCGAACCAAATTGGACCATAAGGCCACAGCAAACCGTCTACGGTCGCCAGAGTGGCAAAGGGCAATACCAGTGATACCGATGTCGTCTTTGCCCTTGTGGTCTGAGGAATTAAAATGGGAAGACACTGGAGTGACAGTATTCTGTTGAACATCTCGAAGATGTTCACAAAAACTTTCGCTAATCATCCTCCAGACTCACCAATATAAGTCATGTGGCATCGTTGGAATATGATGGCATACATTATGTTTCGGGACACACACGTGAAGCCATGCTTAATCTCGAACCGTCCGTTAGGGAATAAGACAGAGTCAGTGCAAAGCACATAGGCGCAGGTGATACAGTTACGTCCACATGGGGCGGGTACCCAAGTGTTGATGGTCGGATCGGGGAAGATGGCTCCTAACCAGAATATCTAACAATTTCCTGTCGCGTTTAAAGGCGATCATAGGGGGATCACTAAAATGTAGACGAGCAGTGCGATCAGAGTGGAGATTGGAACGGTAGCGGTTGAGTATCTTCACAGCAGCCAGATTGTGAGGATGATAGGCAAGGGGGGTGGGGGGGTGGGTGAGTAATGTTCTCTCAGAGGTGGGGGCGGTTGGAAGGAGTGAGTGCCTCGGAACGAAAGAATAGGAGGACCCGCTTGAAGGCAGACTGAAGGATCGAATCTGGATAAAGCTGGCGGCTAAAGAAACATAACATGAGGTGAGCCTGTTGGAGGAAATCTTGGTCATCCTGGCAGAATGAGACGAAGACTCAATTACTATGAGATCGGAATCGAATCACAACAAGACGGTGAATGTGATGAAGTATAGAGAAGATAACAATGGACGTCTGTGGGTTTATAGAAAACTGAGGTGTGGAGGCCAGAAGTACCCAAGGAAACAATAAGATCTAGGAAGATAACAGAGGAAGTGGATATGCAAGATGTGATTTTGATAGCTTTGTGATAGCTGCCAATGTAATTGATAAACTTGGAGACGTCGATCTCAGGTTGATCGGTAAGTCCGAAGCAGTCATCAATGTACCGGAGGTGTATGATGGGAAAGGGACCTTGATATTAATTGAGAATTTGGTGCTCAAGGTAACCCATAAATAGGCAAGCATAGCTGGCGCCCATGGCTACTCCACTAACTTGGTCATACAAGTCACCTTTGAATTCAAAGATGTTGAGGTTGAGTACAAGCTCAGTAAGACGGAGAAGTTTGACAGTATCAACAGACGGGTGTTGTCTCTGGTCAAGAAAGAACTGTAGAGTCATGAGACCGTCGGAGTGAGGGATAGAGGTGTAGAGAGAACAAACATCAAGGACGAAAAGTCGGTATGAGCGACCACGAGATTTAGAGAGAGAGAGAGAGAGAGAGAGAGAGAGAGAGAGAGAGAGAGAGAAGGAACTGAAGATCCTAACTACATAGTTTGTGTCTTTCACGTATGAGGGAAGACTAACTACCATGGGCTGGAAGACACTGTCTAGATAGTCAGATATGTATTCAGTCGGGTAAGCACACGCTGACACGATGTGACGTCCTAGATTGTAAATTTTGTAAATTTTAGGGAGCATGTAGAATGAGAACTATGTCATCAGCAAAGTCGAGGTCCTCCAAATGGTCTCCTTGTATCCATTCGATGCCTTTATTACCAGTGCAGCATTTCTTCATTATAAAGTCCATAACAATTCCAAATAACAAGAGCGATAAAATACATCCTTGTTTAACCCAATTTCTATTGGGAAACATTCGCTCAGTCCTCCTTCTGTTAGAACTGCACATGTGTAACCATCATACATGTCTTTAATAGTATTTATGATTTTGGTAAGCCATATTGCTTCAGAATTTTCCATAAAGAATCTCGATGAATACTGTCAAATGCTTTTTTGAAGTCGATGAAGTTAAGTACAAAAGGTTTTCTAATCTTAACACCTTGTATTTACTGCATTGAACCAAAGACCTTTATTCTCCGGTCCTTTATGCTCCTTGGTACCGCAGAAGTGGAATACATACCATACAGATATGTATTTCTTTAAGTGAGAAAGGGGAAAGTGAAATATATTCTGACACGTGGAAACAATTAACAAATAAGAAATAAAAGACGGAAACAGAAACAAAAACGTATCAAGTAATTTAAGACAACAGTTTGGTAGGAAGTCAACAAAAGAAATGATAAACAAATGTAGAGAAAGAAAAGTTGAGGATCACGTACCAGTAGGTACGGTACTTTAATCAATCAACCAGTCAATTAATCAGTCGAGCAAAGCCTTTCAACAACACCATTTCGCGAAGTATGTGCCTCTCCATCAATCTATAATATTTATTCATATTTATTCTTCCATTCAAGATCTATAGAAGGTAGACAGCTAAAACAAGTAGAGGAATTCAAATACCTAGGAAGTCTAATGACAAACGATAATTCTCAAACAGCAGAGATAATCAAGATGCAACAAGGCTTGTCAAATCATCGGACAGTTATCACCACTATTGTCCAACAAGGAAATAACTCTGGAGGCAAAACGAGCACTATACAATACAATCTTCATCCCAACGTTGTGCTACCAATGCCAGACCTGGACCCTAGATGCAAGAACAATAAGAAAATATAACATCTACAGAGATGAAATGTGTTAGACGAATGACAGGAAACAGTCTGAGAGATAAGATCAGAAATGAAGAACTGAGAAAAAAGCTAGGAATAGCCCCCGCCATAGAATATTTAAGGAAACAACAGATAAAATGGTTTGGCCACGTGACAAGGCAGAAAGAACAAAACACAACACAACAAGCCTTCAACAAACGTTGTGAGAACACCAGACCCAAAGGTCGACCACGAAAAAGATGGGTCGATGGAATATTAGAAGCACTAGGAAACATAACAACAGCGGAGGCGAACAGAAGAGCAAAAGACCGCAAATTATATCTCCCCTCGACGCTGAAAAGCAGATGAGGAAGGAAAGAAGAAAAAAGAAGTCAAGATCAATGAAGCTAATGGTTTCTATGACTTCTATTATTCATTTACATCTCGACACTCCATAACTTTTCTCTTTTATGTTATTTCCATTACATTGCCTGTATTGCTGTGCTGGCAGCATGTTTTCTTAGTCTGTATCTAATGTATCTATATTTTCTATTTTCTGGTCTTTCATTTCCCATGCATATGTTATGTTCTTTCCCACATATCTCTATTTATGATCTTCTCATAACATTTGATGTTCAGAATTGTCCTTTGACTTTTGTTGACAAATATCTTTATCTTTTGTTTGGCTGTTATTCAATATCCATATCTCTGAGGGGTATAAAATATTTATTTCACATATGTATTAAATAGTTTTAACTTGTTTCTTTGCTGCTTTGTGTGGATCACATTATGTTAAACTGAATAACATATATTCATATTTAGCATATTCTTTGCTTAATATATTTATCCGCCCCTCCTGTCTCATCAATAATGATGTCCGATTATGTAAAGTCATCAACTCCCTTCATTAATTGACTGCTCGACGGATGTGGTTAATCTTTGGCGTGTTTTAATCTAACAAGGGTCTGTTTTATTTTCGTGCCAGGACACATGGGTACAAGAGGTCATAGCCGTTTTTCTAGAGTTGTGGGCTTACGTTGATTGCGGAACGACAATGGACAGCTTGGGCATACTAAATCCCCTTAAGAACGCTGGACGTAAAAATGTCCCCGAATCCGCTGCTATGAATATTCTTCATGAATATCTTTTTAAGGTGGGATATATCAGACCGAAATGCTACATGGGATTCCAAAGAATACTTATCAAGCAACACAACATCGATACCGTTAGTCGCTACACGTTGAGAGATAAACTTCAGAAGAGACTTGAGCACTTATGGACTTGTCCGGTGTGCATGAGGAGGAACAAAACTTTATTCATTGGCATTTCTTCAATTTCATCTAGGTTATTGCATGTGTTGTTACATTTTTTAATCTTTATTTCTTCTTGTTTTTTTCTGTGATCATGGCTCGTTCCGACTAGAACTGCAGATTCTCTTATGAAGGCAGCTGTCTGTGGGTGTGGGCCACATTGTCCTCCTCAGATCTGTGTGCTGGTGGAAAATCCTGTAGAACGTGTTTTGTTGTTATGTTATACAGGGTGCAGTGACATTGGTTTGTAGTTCCTAGTTTGAGTTTGGTGAACATGTGGTCTTTCATTCCGTTGTGGCCAGTGCGTCAGCGAAGTATGATGACTTGATCCCTTCTTGATTGTTGGAGGAAAAGATCCTAATCGTTATACTTTGTGTTCTTGTTTCCAATTTTAATGGTACTGGCGTGCTAAAGTCGAATGTGTTGGACCGAAAGGCGCAAATATAACAGTTATACTGCAAACCACAACACAACACAGACACGTCCAATTAACGTCCTTTTAAGGGCGGATGACGAAGAGGAATTCTAGTCTACGAATACTCTAGAATACTTTAGTCATCGGGCGAACGTAAGCAAGCAATGGTACTGGCCTTTTATGATTGATTTAGCTTCATCGTAGCTGACCAGATGGTTCTCTTGTGGATCTCCCTCCCTCCTTAGCTAGCTTGTTTGCCCATACATTTCCTTGTGCATTACAGTTTGATGGTATCCTCTGGATGACCACTCTCTGAAAGTTTGTGCACAATGAGCCTAGGTTTGTTCTCAGGTTATGTAGTTCGTTGTTCCTTGGTTTTTGTTAGAGCTGTTAGGACTGACAGTGCATCGGTCGTTGTCACCAATTTATTGTTCACGTCATTTGTGTGTTGAATAGCCAGATTTGCAGCATCTTCCGGGGCTTCAGTTCTACTTTATAATTGTTTGAGAGTTTCCCAGTAGCGATTGCTTTGGTAATCTCTTCCTCGTTATTCGGCCTCAAGATCACACCAAATGCTCCATTTCCGGTGGCGTTTGTAGGAGAGTCATCCGTTTATGTGTTATATTTATTTGAGAAATATCAATTTGAAGTCCAATTTTGGCATACATTATTCTTAGTGCCCGTAGCATGTCTCTCGTTGTGACGTTGGTTAGTGCGAGGGGTGGAAAGTCACATGTAAATCCATGCCCTTCTGTTGTTGCATAGTGCCAACTGAACTCTATTGCTTTTGCCTCGTGTGGTCCTACTCAGCCATCAATCTATTTTCCATCTCTACATCTCTTCATTTTCTGCCTATAAAGAACATTAAGTAGGCTTATCAAAGAACATTAAGTAGATTTATTAAACAACTTTAAGTTGATTTATTAAACAACATTAATTAGATTTATTAAACAACATTAAGTAGATTTATTAAACAACATTAAGTAGATTTATTAAACAACATTAAGTAGATTTATTAAACAACATTAAGTAGATTTATTAAACAACATTAAGTAGATTTATTAAACAACATTAAGTAGATTTATTAAACAATATTAAATAGATTTATTAAACAACATTAAGTAGGCTTATCAAAGAACATTAAATAGACTTATCAAAGAACATTAAATAGACTTATCAAAGAACATTAAATAGATTTATTAAACAACATTAAGTAGATTTATTAAACAACATTAAGTAGATTTATTAAACAACATTAAGTAGATTTATTAAACAACATTAAGTAGATTTATTAAACAACATTAAGTAGATTTATTGAACAACATTAAGTAGATTTATTAAACAACATTAAGTAGATTTATTAAACAACATTAAGTAGATTTATTAAACAACATTAAGTAGATTTATTAAACAACATTAAGTAGATTTATTAAACAACATTAATTAGATTTATTAAACAACATTAAGTCGGCTTATCAAAGAACATTAAATAGACTTATCAAAGAACATTAAATAGACTTATCAAAGAACATTAAGTAGATTTATTAAACAACATTAAGTAGATTTATTAAACAACATTAAGTAGATTGATTAAACAACATTAAGTAGATTTATTAAACAACATTAAGTAGGTTTATCAAAGAACATTAAGTAGATTTATCAAAGAACATTAAGTAGATTTATTAAACAACATTAAGTAGATTTATTAAAAAACATTAAGTAGATTTATTAAACAACATTAAGTAGATTTATTAAACAACATTAAGTAGATTTATTATAAGATTAAGTAGATGTATATTAAATATACATGGAAAACAAACCAGTAGAAGAGATCGATCACTTTATCTATCTTGGAAGTCACATTGATCGAGAAGGGGATACGAGCAAAGAAATTAGAATCAGACTGGCTAAAGCAGCAATGTCTTTCAGAAGCCTTGAAAAGTTGTGGAAATCAAAACTCATTAGCACAAACACAAAACTTAGGCTATTCAAATCAAATGTACTATCAACCCTTACGTATGCGTGTGAAAGCTGGAAAACAACAAGAGATATAGAAACAAAGTTGAACGTATTCGAAAATAAATGTCTAAGGAAAATACTTGGTATAGAATGGAACGAATTCAAAACAAACGAGGAAATTAGAGAAATCGCCAATCAACCACTAATATCTTCAGTAATAAAGAAAAGACGATGGTCATACGTTGGACATGTGATGAGAAGAGATAATAATCGAATAGCAAAGCAAGCCCTCATATGGGAAACAACAGGTAAAAGAAAAAGAGGAAGACCCAGGGAGACACTGAGAAGAACATTGATGAGAGAGGCAAGAGCAGCAGGAATCGGCTCCCTCAATGAGATAGAACTGCTTGCACAGAACAGAGACAGATGGCGAGATTTGATAAAATATCTTTAAAAGAAGACTGCTAGAACAAAAATTCATATAGGAGAAGGTGTATCTTGGTCTACGCCCTATGGGCCGGTTACGGCTCGAAAGGTCAATAGATAGATAGATTAAGTAGATTTATTAAACAGCATTAAGTAGATTTATTAAACAACATTAAGTAGATTTATTAAACAACATTAAGTAGATTTATTAAACAACATTAAGTAGATTTATTAAACAACATTAAGTAGATTTATTAAACAACATTAAGTAGATTTATTGAACAACATTAAGTAGATTTATTAAACAACATTAAGTAGATTTATTAAACAACATTAAGTAGATTTATTAAACAACATTAAGTAGATTTATTAAACAACATTAAGTAGATTTATTAAACAACATTAATTAGATTTATTAAACAACATTAAGTCGGCTTATCAAAGAACATTAAATAGACTTATCAAAGAACATTAAATAGACTTATCAAAGAACATTAAGTAGATTTATTAAACAACATTAAGTAGATTTATTAAACAACATTAAGTAGATTTATTAAACAACATTAAGTAGATTTATTAAACAACATTAAGTAGGTTTATCAAAGAACATTAAGTAGATTTATCAAAGAACATTAAGTAGATTTATTAAACAACATTAAGTAGATTTATTAAACAACATTAAGTAGATTTATTAAACAACATTAAGTAGATTTATTAAACAACATTAAGTAGATTTATTATAAGATTAAGTAGATGTATATTAAATATACATGGAAAACAAACCAGTAGAAGAGATCGATCACTTTATCTATCTTGGAAGTCACATTGATCGAGAAGGGGATACGAGCAAAGAAATTAGAATCAGACTGGCTAAAGCAGCAATGTCTTTCAGAAGCCTTGAAAAGTTGTGGAAATCAAAACTCATTAGCACAAACACAAAACTTAGGCTATTCAAATCAAATGTACTATCAACCCTTACGCATGCGTGTGAAAGCTGGAAAACAACAAGAGATATAGAAACAAAGTTGAACGTATTCGAAAATAAATGTCTAAGGAAAATACTTGGTATAGAATGGAACGAATTCAAAACAAACGAGGAAATTAGAGAAATCGCCAATCAACCACTAATATCTTCAGTAATAAAGAAAAGACGATGGTCATACGTTGGACATGTGATGAGAAGAGATAATAATCGAATAGCAAAGCAAGCCCTCATATGGGAAACAACAGGTAAAAGAAAAAGAGGAAGACCCAGGGAGACACTGAGAAGAACATTGATGAGAGAGGCAAGAGCAGCAGGAATCGGCTCCCTCAATGAGATAGAACTGCTTGCACAGAACAGAGACAGATGGCGAGATTTGATAAAATATCTTTAAAAGAAGACTGCTAGAACAAAAATTCATATAGGAGAAGGTGTATCTTGGTCTACGCCCTATGGGCCGGTTACGGCTCGAAAGGTCAATAGATAGATAGATTAAGTAGATTTATTAAACAGCATTAAGTAGATTTATTAAACAACATTAAGTAGATTTATTAAACAACATTAAGTAGATTTATTAAACAACATTAAGTAGATTTATTAAACAACATTAAGTAGATTTATTAAACAACATTAAGTAGATTTATTGAACAACATTAAGTAGATTTATTAAACAACATTAAGTAGATTTATTAAACAACATTAAGTAGATTTATTAAACAACATTAAGTAGATTTATTAAACAACATTAAGTAGATTTATTAAACAACATTAATTAGATTTATTAAACAACATTAAGTCGGCTTATCAAAGAACATTAAATAGACTTATCAAAGAACATTAAATAGACTTATCAAAGAACATTAAGTAGATTTATTAAACAACATTAAGTAGATTTATTAAACAACATTAAGTAGATTTATTAAACAACATTAAGTAGATTTATTAAACAACATTAAGTAGGTTTATCAAAGAACATTAAGTAGATTTATCAAAGAACATTAAGTAGATTTATTAAACAACATTAAGTAGATTTATTAAACAACATTAAGTAGATTTATTAAACAACATTAAGTAGATTTATTAAACAACATTAAGTAGATTTATTATAAGATTAAGTAGATGTATATTAAATATACATGGAAAACAAACCAGTAGAAGAGATCGATCACTTTATCTATCTTGGAAGTCACATTGATCGAGAAGGGGATACGAGCAAAGAAATTAGAATCAGACTGGCTAAAGCAGCAATGTCTTTCAGAAGCCTTGAAAAGTTGTGGAAATCAAAACTCATTAGCACAAACACAAAACTTAGGCTATTCAAATCAAATGTACTATCAACCTTTACGTATGCGTGTGAAAGCTGGAAAACAACAAGAGATATAGAAACAAAGTTGAACGTATTCGAAAATAAATGTCTAAGGAAAATACTTGGTATAGAATGGAACGAATTCAAAACAAACGAGGAAATTAGAGAAATCGCCAATCAACCACTAATATCTTCAGTAATAAAGAAAAGACGATGGTCATACGTTGGACATGTGATGAGAAGAGATAATAATCGAATAGCAAAGCAAGCCCTCATATGGGAAACAACAGGTAAAAGAAAAAGAGGAAGACCCAGGGAGACACTGAGAAGAACATTGATGAGAGAGGCAAGAGCAGCAGGAATCGGCTCCCTCAATGAGATAGAACTGCTTGCACAGAACAGAGACAGATGGCGAGATTTGATAAAATATCTTTAAAAGAAGACTGCTAGAACAAAAATTCATATAGGAGAAGGTGTATCTTGGTCTACGCCCTATGGGCCGGTTACGGCTCGAAAGGTCAATAGATAGATAGATTAAGTAGATTTATTAAACAGCATTAAGTAGATTTATTAAACAACATTAAGTAGATTTATTAAACAACATTAAGTAGATTTATTAAACAACATTAAGTAGATTTATCAAAGAACATTAAGTAGGTTTATTGAACAACATTAAGTAGATTTATTAAACAACATTAAGTAGATTTATTAAACAACATTAAGTAGATTTATTAAACAACATTAAGTAGACTTATCAAAGAACATTAAATAGACGTAAATGCGTTGCTTTGTCGTTTACATGAAGCTGCGATATTTGCGGCTTTTCTTCAAACACATCCGGCCTTTGCAAAAAAATTGTCAGTTTCAATTTATCTACCCACATCGATCCGTACTTTGCTCAACAAGGCTGCTTATTTTTGGACGTGAAGAAATGATGAAGACAACAAATATTCTAGAGACACTGATGTCCTGTCTTTATTCTGTCTGCGCCTTACATTATCCTATTTGTATAGATCAAGAAATAAATAACATTTTAGAAAGCACCAACGTAGACAGCAAAGATCTAAGAATAATAAAGAAAATGTACTGGCAACAAACAGCGGCCATAAGATATTGAAATTAATTGGGAATGTTTCAACAAATATAACAGGGTTTTAGACTAGGTTGTGTGCTGTCACCAGATTTATTTAATATGTTTAGTGAGATTATTTTAAGATCCATAAGGAATATGCCTACTGTAAGTATTGGAGGTCATAATATAAGTAATCTGAGGTATGCTGATGAAACAGTCTTAATCGCTAAGAGTGAAATGAGTTGCATGAAATGTTAGACATTATAGTGAAGGAAAGAAACAAATAAAGGACCCAGCATTAATAGCAAAAAGAAAGACGTAATGGAAAAAAGATCGTAAAGAAAGTAAAACAAAGAAAAAGACATCACTGCAACGCACAATAAAGACAACTGGAGCAATATTAAAACAGGTAAATGCATTTAAATCTGTGGGAACAATGTTAACCCCAGATGGTAGAAGTGCAACAGAGGTTAGATGCAAAATGGCTCAGGCACAAGCAGCTTTTCAAAAAATGAGGAAGATACTGTGCAATCCATTTTTACCAATAGAAACAAGAAAAAGAGTTCTTAATTGTTATGTAGTAAAAATCTTAACATATGGATGTGAATCACTGACAATAGGACAACAGTCAAGAAAATCACTGGAGGCTGTAGAAATGTAGTTTTACAGAAGAATGTTGAGAGTACCATGGACATCTAAGAAGAGTAATGAAAAACTTCTGATAGAGGTCAAAGCAAAAAGAGAGCTAATTTCCAAAATTAGGAAGAAACAATCATCATTTTTTGGCCATGTATTGAGAAGGGAACAGCTGGAATACATTGTGATAAATGGGAAAATTAAGGGACGAAGAGATAGAGGGAAGCAAAGAGAAAAGATACCAGACAGTTTAAGAGAATGGCTTGGCAGAAGGGCAACAGCAGAAATGTTAAATAACTATCGAGATCAAAAGTTGTGGAGAGACATGATCATCTACAACAGTCGGCATGGTACTTAATGATGATGATGATGACGATTTGTAAAGATTTCTTTTGTCTGTTTTTATGGTGAGTGTGTTCTGTTTTCTGCTTTTATGGAGAGTGTTTACATTTTTCTGTTTTTAGGGAGAGTGTTTTCTGTTTTTATGGAGAGTGTTTTCTATTTTCTGTTTTTAGGGAGAGTGTTTTCTGTTTTCTGTTTTTATGGAGAGTGTTTTCTGTTTTCTGTTTTTATGGAGCGTGTTTTCTGTTTTCTGTTTTTATGGAGAGTGTTTCGACAGTTCTGGACCGAAACACCAGCTCGATTGGTGGCCTCTTTCTAATGATCATATCGAATCATGTTGCAAATCTCTGTATACAGAGTTTTCTATAAGTTTAAGGAATTTTATGTCCGTCTACCGATAGCCTAACCTTCTCAGTAACCTAGCACGACATGCAAGGAATGGGAGAGTGGCTCTGTTATTTATTATTCTAATCATAGTCAGGGCAAAGACTTTGAAATGTGGATTTGTAGAAGAACAGGGAGAATTTGTTGGAAAGAAAAGAAAACAGACGATGAGTTCTTAAAACAATTAAAAATTAATAGAGAACAACGAAACACAATAAAATAAGACAAATTAGATTATTTTAAGGCGTGTTAAAAGACACAGCAGTTTACTAAATGTAATATTGGAAGGGAAAATACAAGGTAAACAAGGCAGGGTAGTCCAAGACTAACATGGACGAGTAACATCAAAAGATGGACAAATGAGCCTATGACAACCTGCACCATCAAAGCAAGAGAAAGAGCGAAATGGCGCTCCGTGGTATTAAGTTTGGAGACGACACTTAATGATGATGAATCATGGCAAAATACTTGATGATGATTAATTCCCAAACTGTGGAGGTTCGATGGACTGTTCTTTCAGTAGAGGGTGTTCGGATACTCGGGCTAGGAGTAACAGAGCAGTCTTGATTGGTATGGTAGGGGCTGTAGTGCTGAAATGGTTACAGAAATGGAATACAGAGGACAAGAACTTGCTTTCGATCTCGACCAACGGAATTATAATTAACTTAACCTTCAGTGCTAGAGGTTTATTTATTGTTAGAAATAAAATAGCTCACGCCTAGTGCTGACAACGTTACGGGAAAATGATCTCACGGTATAACAAATATTACGAACAATAGCACAATATTTCCTATACGCCACTGAATGTTAAGATGTTCTTTTCTTTCTCTTATCTCTCATGGTTATTATCATTCATAATTCATGTATCAGTTTACACTTCTATGTATTTCTTTCCTTTGCAAAAACAATGTCAAACAGATCATATAAATCAGCCAATATGAGACAAATTATAACACCCACTTTCAATGTTATTTATGTGTTTGTCTCAACTCACACGTGTTTGTACAGACTATTTACTATTGACTATTTTGTTTAACTTACAGGAGACCTGCCGAGACTAGTACAAGCCAAGCAAATGTTTGCCAACAAGTTTTATCTTCACGAAGACAGAACTGCTATAGGATGTTTGGAAGAGAAAATATTCAACGATACCAGAGACGAATATTTAGGATTAAAGACTTTTAATGTTTCTTTTTATTCTAATCTGGAGTACGTGATCAACCAGATCCCATAACAACTAAATGCGATTAATTGTGTTATGTATTGTTTCGCTGAATCTGGACTTTCAATATTTTGAATTGCCTTCGTATTCTTCTTACTTTAATGTAGAACTCAATGCGAACTTGCTACTGTTACCTGTTTCCTACTAAATACAGCTTTTTGTCTAGATCTGTCATGACGTCAATATATATGGTCCTGTGTGCTAATTCTTTATCTCGCAAATGTTAAACGAATCCATCGCATATTTTCAGACTGATGTACATTAAATAGATCAAAACTACAAAAAACATAGTTGTATTGGTTATTGGTTATTGGTTATGGAAGGCCTCGGTATCACAGCAAACGAATTAAAATCCATAATTGCTCAACCGCCCGTGCCAGTGGAATCATCCGAATTAATAACTCATCTCCCAAACAAAGAAAGGTAACTGTAGTCCCCATCGTAGCAGTCTCAGCACACGCCAAAAGACATAAGGCAAAACCGCGCAGAAAGTGAACACAGCCAACTGTTCCCTGTCATACGATATCATCATTCATCGTAAACAAGCGGGATATCGAAGCAGATCAAAACGGATGAGACACACAGCTCACGGTGTGCACAGAGCACTTAACTCAGTAGCTCCTGCAACAAGCCGGACTTGGAATATGAGGAAACTGCAAGAAGGAACACTTTTCAGACATAGCCTTCAATGGTTCCTACTGCCTATCCACAATATACCATGGGAGTCCACGTCCTCCCAAAAATGATGATCGTCATAGAACTTGATGATGTTAGGCCATCATTGATGACTCCAATTCCAAACATATAGACACACAGTGGTGGTAAGTTATCATTTATAATCCAACAGAAGCCACATGACCTGTAGCTAGTAAAATCACAGAGAGAATATGATTTTGTGACCTTCACTGATTCACTCTTAGATGTGAATGTGTAGTTTACACAAGAGGAGAAGTTTTCAACTACAGTGATCCCATTTAAGGCAATTCTGGGATAGCAAGGCAAGTCTCCTTTATAGCAGCAGAACTTGATGTTCTCCGCTCCCTTCTTGTAGCTGCCGCCACACGATTCTGATGTCTCATTAACTTGGACATCATTCAAGAACAATGTCAGATTAACATTCCATAGATATGGCTCTGCTGATGAAATGCTTGGTGCAACAGTTGTATCAATCATACTGGAGGCTCCTGGTCTGTGGTCATTAATATCACAGACGGCACATGATGTTGTTATATTTAGTGTTTCTTTCTGGGGTGTAAATATGTGGCACACACATGGAGAGTGGTTTGTGGTCACAGTAATCCCATTTAAGGCAATTCTAGGATAGCATGGCATAGCTGTTTCAGAACAGCACAATCCTGTGATGTTTTCTGTGTTCGCTATAAAGCTGCTGGTGCTACACAATCCTGACCAATTATAGGTGTGGACATTATTCACTTGCAATGACAAAACTGCTTTGTTTATATCATAAACCTCTGGAAGCGAATCATTTATGGGACTAATAGTACAATTTATTCTTCCATCGGGGATATCTTCACTGTCCCCAAAAAAAGGTCTTTGGTTAAAAAGCACATATGCTTTTGAGTTAAACACAAAATGAGCCCACTTCATAGATTCAAAATGATCCTTGCCAATGCCATCCGTTTGCACAAGTTAGGTCCTTAGCTACCAAACGTCCGAAACGAAGCCATCGAATTAACGACTTTATCTACAGCGAAGGTTAACGAACTGTGAACAAACATTTATGTTCAAACCCTTGAAAACATTTTCAAAAATCTGCCAACTCGCTGCAATAACATATATCGTGTTGTTCAATGTAAACATTGCTTAGTCCATAGCTCGTATATAAATAAGCTGCCATTTTGGTGCGTTCCATGACGTCACATGCTAATGAACCGAGCAGCATGTAACACATATATTTAGAAGAAAAAAAAAGAAATATATGCATATAAAACTATAAACTATAATATTCATATTTATTATCATCAAGTCGCGTGTTCTTTTTAGACCATTGTTTTCGCCACAGCCAGCTTGAAAGAATCTCTGCCTCTAGATTAATCATTTCCTTCTTCTGTTGTCATGTTAAAAGCAAGATCATTGCGATGTCTTCAAACACTTTCCTCTAGGTGCTGCTCCCGTCTCGTCGTCATGGAAATATCATTTTCTAAATAGATCTTTCTAGCCCGCTGTATATTTTGGCGTGGCTTTAGTATTTTAATTTCATCAGTAGAATGATGTTTGTAAGCCAGTTCATTTCGATGTGTCCTTTGATATGTCTTCATTGATCTTTTTTTTTTCATTTTCCAAGGTATTTTATGGATTTCTATCTTGAGTTGGTCGATTTTCTCCCTTGCTGTCTGTGAATTTGTCCACTACTACCATATTTTGCTACCCGGAAGATGCATGTAGTCAGTAATTTTAATTGGAATGCCTTGATGATATAGTGCCACAGATTCTTCGAGTGATTTAATTGTTGTGTTGTTATTGCTAGTCTTTTTTTGACCTCCTTCTGACAGTCGCCATCACACATCCAGGAGGTGATATTATTTCAGATCGTGTTTCTTTCATGTGATAATAATGTTGAGTATTTCAGGCCGACAATCTTGCAAGATGTTGGCCTTAATAGTGAGACCCACTTGGTAGTGCAGATAATAAATAGTTTCAGATAATAATTAATGTTGTATAATCTATGTTTCAGATCAAATATGAGTAGTGTCTCTTTATGTCTTTCTTAGCTTTCAAGGTGACTTATTGTACGGCCGCTTCCCAACACAGAGACGATTTAGACATGACGCTTTCTGTTACGGTTTGAATTTAATTGACAACTGAATCTTCTTCGTCTTCTAGCTAATGCTGGTCTTGCTATTTAAGATACATCTTCTATGTTTCAGTTTTCTCTTAATAATGGAACTTCATTCTGCCATCTTTGAAACTCTCTGAGATTTTATGAATACTCTCGTTGATCCAATGTATTGAGTTCCATTGTTTGTATCTGCGTATTGTGTTTCTTGAGACTAAACAGAAAGTCATCACGAATTGTTACTCTGAGTTGGCCGGAATGGAAGAACCCCCATGAAGTGTTATCCCGAAGGTCAAGAACTCAAAAGAGAATACGCAGTTCAGAGAAATCTCGCTACTGAGATTTGAAGTGAAAATATTCTACTCTATATTTACTTTATTGTTATTTACACGAAGACTAAACCGTAATCGAATAAAATATAACTTGGTGGTATGATTCGTTACAAACATTATAATCGATTCTAAAATTGTTTGCAATAAATAGCTCGATGTCAAGAGTCCTGTGAAATAAGACGATTTCTAGGGACCGTCATCTAAGGTAAAATAAAATGATGTCTCACAATAATATTATATTTTTACTACAAAGTAATCGAATAACATTGCCTAATGTCAAATTCTGTAAAAATAAACATTTTGCTAGAGATTGTAACTTGTTTCAACTTAAAAAAATTGTTTAAATAAGCAAGTAACAAAGCAAAAAGTCGTTGACAGCCAACAATACAGTCGACAGGACGCTGGTACTTTTACAAAAATCCAGCGGTATAGTCCACTGACTTTTGGCCGTTAATTAAGGAAGGTATAATAGGAATCATGAAAAAAAGGCAACCAAACAGATACAGAGAAAAAGCACATAGCAGAAAAACACATAGACGGCAACTACCTACATATCTACAGGTCTCACATATACATGGATGACTCTGCTACAAATGCCACCAGAAATGCTCTTGAGACTGAACAAACATAAACAGATTACCAAATCAATAGGTACTGAGAAATTATCAAACAAATATAAATCATAAACTGAAGCCCTCAAAGATACTGCAAAACTGGATATTCAATACAAAAATAACGTGCACAAGTAATTGATGATAATGACCAACGCACTGACAGTCCTAACAGCTATAAAAACCACCTGGAGCACTGAGCTAGGTGATGTGAGAACAACCCTAGACCAATTGTGCAATAACTTCCAGAGAATGGTTATCATCACACTGCAATATACAAGGAAACGAATGTGCAGCATTCTAGCTAAGGAGTTGGGAGATTACCACAAGAGAACCATCTGGTCAGCTGCGATAAAGCTAAATCAATCATCAAATGCCAGCATCATGAAACATGGAAACAAGAACACCCAAAGTAGAACTAGAGAAATGGATACCTTCAAATATCAAGGAGGGATCAAGCCATCATACTTCGTGTATGCACTGACCATAATTGAATTAGAAAGTTCATGTTCACTAAACTCTAAATAGGAACTACCAGACAATGCCACTGTACCGTGGGTAAACTGACAACAAAACACGTTCTATCAAGATACGCCCACTACACATGCCTGAGGAGGACAATGTGGCCCACGCCCACCTCTCTGGAAGAGAAACTCTACAGGGCAACCGAAACAGTAAAACAGACAGCTGCCTTCAAGGAGCCTGGAGTTCTAGTCTGAATGAACCATGATCGCAGAAGAAAAAGAAGTTTGCTGTTTTTTTTAGTCATGCCATGACA
The DNA here is from genome assembly GCA_032433765.1 of Megaustenia siamemsis. Taxonomy (NCBI): domain Eukaryota; kingdom Metazoa; phylum Mollusca; class Gastropoda; order Stylommatophora; family Ariophantidae; genus Megaustenia; species Megaustenia siamemsis. The sequence continues at coordinate 32,172,502 of JAVIAB010000126.1, forward strand.
CCAAACTATCCACTATTTGCTTTTTTTTTCGTCCGCGATCTTTCTTTTCCCTATCTCTCTTCAGGTTTAACCAAGTATTCAAACATTCCTCTTCTTAAGATGTGCCAGAAAAATACCGATTGTTTCTTTTTTTGATGTTTCTTAGGAGCTCCCTTTGTGTGTTGACCTCTTTGAAAATTTCCTCGCTGGTCTTTTTTTAGCTCCATGGAATTCTCAATATTCACTTGAGAAACCCCAACTCTTTTGCATCTAATCGACTATTAATTTCTTTGTCTACTGTCGATGATTCACTTCCGTATATCAGAATTGGCTCTATATGGCCCGCTGAACCCTCTTTCTCTCTTCAATTGACGTGGAATTTTCGCTCAAAATGTTTATCACTTTCTGAAATGCTATTTTGGCCAGACTGCAGCCTGAGCTATTCTCCTTTTTATTTCAGTGATGCATCTTCCGTCAGATGTTATGCCTATTATAGAGCTCTACAAGCCTGAAAAAGTCATACATTCTCTTCTTCAAGACGCTTACTCCAAAATTTACTTAATTAAATACAATGCTGAAGTGCTCTACCATCGAACGGAAACTTTTTTGTTCTCAGACTGTTAGCTGATGAATCTTGACAGTTTATCGATCCTGAAAATGATTTCACCAATCACGTGGTATCACACGCTGATAAAATTATTGTAAAATAACGCAGTAAATGATAATATTGTGAGAGATTCGTGGGTAGAATATGTTATTGCAAAAATTGACAACGCAACAAAACAGAATATCAACAAAAATATCGGAGGATTCATAGTTTTTTTCACAAATCAGTAGTAAGTAACTACAAAATGGAGTTACTCAATCAATCACATGATATTAAGAATGTTATTTCATTAAAAAAAACATCGATAATTACCAACAGGAAAATGATTTGTTTTTAAATATCAATGATGGCGTATTAAACATTGACATTATCACAAGGAACTCAGAGGAATGAAGGTATCTAGTCAAGTACCAGAAGATACGATAATACTAATACAATGAATTCAGATAATCTTTGCACAACAATCCAACCAGCTAATAGCAGATACGGTGACAGAAACACAAGGAAAACAGTGCGGTAGTGCTATCCATTTTGATGCTAGCAGATACAGTGATACAAACACACGGAAAACAGTGCGGTAGAGCTATCCATTTTGATACTAGCAGATACAGTGATATAAACACACGGAAAACAGTGCGGTAGAGCTATCCATTTTGATACTAGCAGATCATCATCATCATCGTGTGCCCTCTCCGCAACGAAGGTTGGCTGCCATGGATCGCCATTCTACTCTGTTTCTTGCTTTGATGGTGCAGGCTGTCATAGATTGACTTGTTCATCTTTTGATGTTACTCGTCCATGTTAGTCTTGGTCTGCCTCTGCCTCTTTTACCTTGTATTTTTCCTTCCAATATTACTTTTAGTAGGCTGTTGTGTCTTTTAACGTGCCCCAAAAATGTAATTTGTCTTGTCTTTATTGTGTTCAGCAGTTCTCTTTTTATTTTCAGTTGTTTTAAAACTTCATTGTTTGTTATCTTTTGTTTCCATCCAATTCTACCTATTCTTCTATAAATCCACATTTCAAAGGCTTCAATTTTCTGTTCTGTTTTCTTGTCTAATGTCCATGTTTCTGCACCATACAGGAATATTGAGAAGTTGTAACATTTTGCCATTCTTAGTTTCAGCCCTGCTGATATTTGTTTTGTTGTTAGTATATTTTTCATAGCATTAAAATTATTTTTTGCGATACCTATTCTTTTGTTTATTTCAGTTTTGCATTTTCCATCATTGGTTATAGTATGTTCTAGGTAGTTGTAACTCTGGACTGTCTCCAGATGTGTTCCCTCAACTGTGATATTTAATTGTAGGTCTTGAGAATTTTCTTTGTTTATGATCATAGTTTTAGTCTTTTTGTTATTCATTTCTAGTCCATATTTTTTGCTTGTTGTGTTTATCACATTAAGTAAGTGTTGTAGGTCTTTAGGATTTTCTGCTAGTAGAACAGTATCATCAGCATATTTAGGTTATTGATTATCTTTCCATTAATGTTTAGGCCTGGTATCTCTGAGATGTTTTTAAAGATTTGCTCAGTGTATAGATTGAACAAGCTTGGTGAAATGATGCATCCTTGTCTTCCTATCTATCTATTGACCTTTCGAGCCGTAACCGCCCATAGGGCGTAGACCAAGATACACCTTCTCCTATATGATTTTTTTGTTCTAGCAGTTTTCTTTTAAAGATATTTTATCAAATCTCGCCATCTGTCTCTGTTCTGTGCAAGCAGTATCCTTGTCTTACTCCTCTTTTTATGTCCATGGGTGTAGAATTCTCCTTGTTATATCTTATTATTGCTGTTTGCTCCCAGTACAAATTACATATTAGTCGTATGTCTGCGTCGTCTAGATTTATATCCTTTAGGCAGTCTATAAGTTGGTTATGGTGTATTCTATCGAAAGTTTTGGTGTAGTCTATAAAGCAGGCATATATTGGTTTGTTTACTTCTGTGTATTTTTCAATCAATGTTCTCATGCTGAATATGGCTTCTTTTGTCCCACTGTTTTTCCTGAATCCAAATTGTTGCTCCTCTAATTCAGTACTGATTTTATTCTGAATCCTTCCCTGTATAACTTTTAGTAAAATTATTGTTACCTGGCTCATTAGGCTTATTGTTCTGAAGTCACTGCATTCAACTGCACCATTCTTTTTAGGCAATGCAATGAAAGTTGATGTTTTTAGATCGTTTGGTATGTATCCTGTATGGTATATGTCATTGCATATGTCTGTGATCACTTCGACGCCAAACTCTTCTAGAGCCTGTATCATCTCTATCTGTATATTGTCAGGCCCTGCTGCTTTTTCTACTTCAGATTTCAGAGCTATAGTATCTACTGTACATTTTATGTCTGGCTTTTTGTCCCTTTCGTCATGAAATAATTCTGTTATATATTCTTGCCATCTATCTATTATATCTTTGTTGTCTGATAGCATTCTTCCCTCTTTGTTTGCTATAAATCCGATTCCTGCAGCTTTTTTGTCTGTATTCGTCATTCTCTTTATTTCTGTGTGCATCTCTCTTAGGTTTTGTTTACTTTCCATAGTTTCGATTTCTAGACATCTTTGGTTGAGCCAGTCTTCTTTTGCCTTTTTGCACATTCTCCATATTTCATTGTCTATATCCTTGTATCTGGCAGTGTTTTTCGCGTGTCTTCTTTCTTCCATTTTTTCTAATATTTTGTCTGTTATCCATTTTTTATTTTTGTTACTTTCCTTTTTGGGCAAGGTGTTGCAGGATTCTTGCATGCTGTTTTTTATGCATTGCCATTTTGTTGTGACTTTTTCCTCAGGATTTTCTCTTCTGTACTGCTCAATCCCCTCTTCTAGTAGCTTCTGATATGTGTTCTTTACTTGTACAGTATAAGTTTCTTGTACATCTTTCTGGTTTAACGCTGTTATATCTATTGGTGTTGCTGCATTAGTTTTTTGTTTGTTTCTCTTTAATTTGATTTTCATTTTTATTATTACAGGATTGTGGTCTGAATTTATATCTGCTCCTGGGTAGGTTTTGGCTTTCTTGACGCTGTTCCTGAATCTGTCTTTTATCATTATGTAATCTATTTGATTTCTCTTCTTGTCTCCAGGGCTTTTCCATGTGTATAATTTTCTTTTCTCTTGCTCAAAGAAGGTGGTGCATATTATCAGTCTGTTTTCTTCGCAAAATTGTATTAATCTTTCTCCTCTGTTATTTCTTTTTCCTAGACCATGATTTCCTATTATTGTCTTATATTTACCTTTTCCCACTTTTGCGTTCATGTCACCCATTATAATCAAGGTGTCTGATGATTTCACTTGCTTCATAACTGTGTTTAGATCTTCATAGTATGCCTCTATTTGTTCGTCTGTATAGTCTTGAGTAGGTGCGTATGTCTGTAATATTGCTATGTCGAATGGTTTTGCCTTCATTTTTATTAGTATATTCCTATCATTATATGTCAATTGAGTATTTATATATTTTTGTAGTTCTCGTTTTATTAGAATGCCTACTCCTCTTTGATGTTCTTTTGTGTTTCCTGAATATATAAATGTATATTTACCGTCTTGTATGTATCCACTTTCCTTCCATCTTGTTTCCGAGATTCCTAAGATATCTATGTTTAGTCGTTCTGCTTCTACCATAAGATTTTCTAGTTTTCCTTGTTGGTATAAGGTCCTAACATTCCATGTAGCTATTTTTAATTCGTTCTTAATAAGGTAGTTAGAATTTCTCTCCATGGCTTTCTTTGGATTGTTACGTGATGAGGCTCCATTCTCTTTCACGGTGGTCTGCCATTTTCGCCTTTCGTGTTCTGAAAATGCCTCATGTGTACCACACACTTTGCTGGTTTCGCTTTCTGGGCCGTTGATTATTTCAATTAATTCTTTCGTCCCATCCACCGTCGCAGACTTTTCACATACGGGTTGAACACACCCGACTATCGACGCCATTGTTGTCGAACCATGTGCTTGCCTATTGAACCGCAAACACACGACACAAAGAAAGAATAAATCCACTTAAATATCGATAAAGTTCGCAGTCCATCCTCCAGTCAGAACATTACACCAAGTGAAGAATAGCAACACATAAATTCACAACTAGACTGTCGCGTAAATCATTTAAATATCTCAGCAAGAGCCGAATTATAAAAACGACAACACGTAGTCGCCATGACTACAGTGATATAAATACACGGAAAACAGTAGGGTAGAGCTATCCATTTTGATACTAGCAGATACAGTGATACAAACACACGGAAAACAGTAGGGTAGAGCTATCCATTTTGATACTAGCAGATACAGTGATATAAACACGCAGAAAACAGTGCGGTAGAGCTATCCATTTTGATACTAGCAGATACAGTGATAGAAACAGAAGGAAAACAGTAGGGTAGAGCTATCCATTTTGATACTAGCAGATACAGTGATATAAACACACGGAAAACAGTGCGGTAGAGTTATCCATTTTGATACTAGCACATACAGTGATACAAACAGAAGGAAAACAGTGCGATAGAACTATCCAACCAGATACTAGCAGATACAGTGATACAAACACAAAGAAATCAGTAACGGTAGAGCTATCCAACCAGCTACTAGTAGATACAGTGATACAAAAATAGGTAAATCAGTGTGGTGGGGCTAGTCAACCAGCTACTAGCAGATACAATGATACAAACACAAGGAAAACAGTGTGGTAGAACTATCCAACCATCACTAGCAGATACAGTGATACAAACACAAGGAAAACAGTGTGGTAGAACTATCCAACCATCACTAGCAGATACAGTGATACAAACATAAGGAAAGCAGTGTGGTAGAACTATCCAACCAACTACTAGTAGATACAGTGAAACAAACATAAGTAAATCAGTGTGGTGGGGCTAGTCAACCAGCTACTAGCAGATACAGTGATACACAAATAGGTAAATCAGTGTGGTGGGGCTAGTCAACCTGCTACTAGCAGATACAGTGATACAAACATAAGGAAAACAGTGTGGTAGAACTATCCAACCATCACTAGCAGATACAGTGATACAAACACAAGGAAATCAGTGTGGTAGAACTATCCAACCAGATACTAGCAGATACAGTGATACAAACACAAGGAAATCAGTAACGGTAGAGCTATCCAACCAGCTACTAGCAGATACAGTGATACAAAAATAGGTAAATCAGTGTGGTGGGGCTAGTCAACCAGCTACTAGCAGATACAATGATACAAACACAAGGAAAACAGTGTGGTAGAACTATCCAACCATCACTAGCAGATACAGTGATACAAACACAAGGAAAACAGTGTGGTAGAACTGTATAACCAGCTACTAGCAGATACAGTGAAACAAACATAAGTAAATCAGTGTGGTGGAGCTATCTGGCCAAGTACTGACATTAACCAGAAGAAACATCGGAGCAGAATACAGAACTGCAAGTTGATTATGAGGAAGCAGCCATGATGCTGGCTAAAAATGAAAACATAATTTGTATTTAATGAGGATGTTTGTTTGTTTGTTATTATGATTAACATCACTACGAATCCACAGTGCTTCTATATCCCTGTCGAGAAAATCCGAGGAGAATCTGGACCCACATCCACGTAGCCTTTAGCACGACATGGGATCCACGGTGTGGGGAGGTTGTTGCTGACCATTTTACCCAGAAAGCAACACAATTTATGGCCTACTCTTTTCGAATTTAACTATAAAAGTACCTTTAACGTGCGCGAGTGTACACGAGACCTGTTTATTGCCGTTATTCGAGAGGGTTATTTCTCGGACCTCACTACCCTAGAGATCATAGGAGAGTAACGTCATAAAGAAAACCCACAGATTAATTTGTTTCCAATTTAAAAAAAAAACAACAATAATAACACTTCACTTCTGGTGGGCCCGGGGCTTTCTTGTCCTGAGTTGGAGGTCGCACCGCTAGACTACCCAGCCCAAACATAATAAAATATAGTCGCTTACCGAGACTTACAAAAGCAATAGTAGAATAAACATTCCAATAGACAAACAGAAAGCTGCAAGACGGGAAAACCAAGATGAAAAACGCGTGCCTTTAGCACCAGAAGAGCATCAGACGACCATCTTTACCCCAACTGAATTAGATGTTGCCCTCAAAGGATTGAAGTTCAAAAGTGCCCCTGGTTAAGATGGAATCTCCAACGAAATACTCCTAAATCTGGGACAGAAAGCCAAGAGCCAGCTTCTAAGGATAATAAATGCTAACTGGAAGAGAGGTCATGTGCCGGCAATCTGGAAAGAAGCTATTATGGTGCCCATCCTCAAGCGTGGAAAAGACCCACTAGATCAATGTAGCTTTAGACCAATTAGCCAACTGAGCTGCCTGAGTAAACTCATGGAAAGACTGGTTAACAGAAGACGTATGTGGCATTTGGAGACAAAACAACAAATCGTACCACAACAAAGTGGCTTCCGTCAACACAGGTCAACTGAAGACCTGGTCACCTACTTTGCACAGGAAATAGAGGATGATCTACAAGAAAAGAAACACACACTGGCAGTGTGGGTCGATATGGAAAAGGCTTTTGATAGGGTTTGGCGAGAGGGTTTAAAGAACAAGTTTTTTAGATTGGGCATCCAGGATCGTTTATTTAATTGGGTCTCTCAATACCTTCAGGATAGAACGGCCAGAGTAAAAGTTCAAGGGCAACTAAGTAAGAAAGTCTCTATCGAACAAGGTGTCCCACAAGGCGGGGTCTTGTCCCCAACACTCTTTTTAATTTTCATAAATGACATCGTAATGAACATTCCACCCATAATACACTCATGAATATACGCAGATGATCTGGGGTTATGGGCTCGCGAGAAAAGTATGTCGGTGGCTGGATCCAGGATGCAAGATGCCCTAGGTGAACTTGAAAAATGGACGAACACCTGGTTCTTACCAATATTATTTTCAGCCTATCAAGAAACACACTCTCTGCAAACTTGAAGATAAAAGACCATACACCTCCTATTGACCAAAACCCAACATATCTTGGCGTCACCATGAATCACAGAATGACATGGAAAAATCAGATAGACAGAGCAAGAAAAAAAGCCAGAAAACGAACAAATATTATGAAGAAATTGGCAGGAACGGACTGGGGAGCAGACAGCAATATTTTGAAAAGACTATACGTAGGAAGAGTTAGACCAGTTCTAGAGTATGGAGTCACAGTCTGGGCTATGGCTTCCAAATCACACCTTAGCAAAATTAACAGAACACAGAACCAAGCTGCCCGTATCATCACTGATGATATGAAATCTACACTTATCAAGACTCTAGAAACAGTAACAGGTTTACAAACCTTAGATGACAGACGGGTCACTAAAGTATTGCAACAAGCGGAGAAATATAGAAGGCTCCTTAGCCACCCCATGCACCAAAGAATAACTGGTTTCGGAATTGTACGACTAAGGAGGAGCAACTTCGCTGCAGTTACCAATGTACTAACTACTGGAGACCCAGTACTTTCCCAAACAATATCGAAACCCTTGGGCCCATCTGATATGTCTCCTCATTGACCAGAACTTTAGGAAAATGTAACTCATGAAAAAGGCACCCAATCAGACACAGGAAGCAAACAAGTAGCAGAAAAACACATACACGATACCTACCACAGGACTCTCGGTCCCACATATACACAGATGGCTCTGCTACAAATGCAACCAGAAATGAGAGGAGGTGGTGTGTTCTTAATGCTGAATAATCAGGTCGAGATCACCAAGTCAATAGCTACTGGGAAATTCTCAAACAACTTTAAAGCAGAATTGAGGCCATCAGAGATGCTGCAACACTGGCTACTCAACACAAAAATAACATGCACAATAAATTGGTGATTCTGACTGATGCACTGTCAGTACTATCAGCTCTAATAATCTCGAAGAACAATGAACTAGATGACTTGAGAACAACCCTGGACCAACTATGCAATAACTTCCAGAGAGTAGTCATTCAGTGGATACCATCACACTGTAATATACACGGGAACGAACTCGCAGACAAATTAGCTAAAGAGGGAGGGAGATTACCACAAAGAGAACCATCCGCTCAGTTATGAAGAAGCAAAATCCATCCTCAAAGGTCAGTTCCGTGAAAAATGGAAACAAGAACATCCAAAGTATAACGAGAGGGATGGATACATCCAAGGTATGGGTACTGTCAAGGAGGGATCAAGTCATCATACTTCGCCTACACACTGGCCACAACAGAATGAGAAACCACATGTTCACCAAATTCAAAATAGGTACAACCAGCCTATGCCACTGTACACTGGACAATATGACTACAAAACATGTTCTACAGGATTGCCCCCAGTACACAGACCTGAGAAGAGCAATGTGGTCCACACCCACCTCCCTGGAAGAGAAATTATATGGGGAAATCGATTCACTTAAACAGACAGCTGACTTCATGAGAGAGTCTGGAATCCTACTCTGATTGAGTCTTGATCGGAGAGAGAGAGAGAGAGAGAGAGAGAGAGAGAGAGAGAGACAGAGAGAGAGAGAGACTTACCGAACAGGGGAAAACGACCAGAAAATATTGTGGGCATTTAAAATAAACATTTACAGCTGACGCTGGAAAGGTTGGACAAAGCCTCATCTATTCCAAACGAAATATAAGATGGCGCTAGTAAAAAATCGTTTGTAACAGATGTTGTTTCGTGGATAGAAATATCACAAGTCGAAATACTTTTCAACTAGAGAGGGACACCTTCGACTGTATAAATTGATGTACATTATGTTTCAGTGAAAACGTCTGCATAAATGTTATCCCCGCTTTGCACATAAACTCTGAAAATTAAATCGGAAATCTATAGAGCAAAGAGGATTACGTGTACTCCCTCAAAAGTCAGATTCATTATATATTTTTTCATGTAAACTCATTCCACACTTAATATTTTTTTGTCAACAGTATTAATTTGCATTTCTTGTTTGATATAACTCCTACTTTCTTCAAATACATGAAGCCCAGAGAAGAACAGACATGCCATATTGAAAAATAAAGATTGAATTTTGTATCTAGTAGCTAAAATAGAGACACGAGACAAACAACGTCGTTTCGGTAAAGCCTTCATCAGGTGCACAATTAATAATCTCTTTCTCGGTCTTCCTCTTAATCTGGCGTTTTTGTAGCGTTTGTTTATGGCTCTTTGAGTCATTGTTAGTTCTTTTTGTCTTGTTATGTGGCCGGACCAATTTATTTGTTGTTTCATTATGTATTCGATGGCTGGTTCAATTTCGAGTTTCTTTCTCATGTCGGTGTTTCTTACTCGGTCCCTTAAGCTGTTTCCTGTCATTCTTCTGACACATTTCATTTCGGTGGTCGTTATCTTTCTTATTGTTCTAGAGTCCAGCATCCAGTTCTGGCACTGATAGCGCAGAGTTGGTAGAAAAATTGATTTGTATATTGCCCTTTTTTCTTACGTAGTTATTGCTTTGTCTTTCAATAGTCTTGATACTTGGCCTATAACTTGGCATGCTTTGTTACACCTCATATCTATCTCTGTTTCTTTGTTATTGTCTTGTGTTAACGTGCTACCCAGATAAATAATTCACCTTCTTCATCTCCTAACCATGTGTCTCCCTTCCACCAGTCGTTCTTCAGGCAATAACACAGAAGATCAAATCTCCAGGTTAATACAACAGGTCCAAGATGGATTTCAGAAGAGACAACATACTCTAGCCATCCTAGTGGACCTGCAGCAGTCTTACGATAGAGTCTGGCGTAAGGGGCTTTTATTGAAGATTAGAGATGCCGGAATACATGGGAAACTGTACAAATGGGTCAAATATTTCATAGTTGACAGAACAATACAAACTAAATTAAATAAAACCATTTCAGACAAAGAGGCGCTAGAAGAAGGATTACCACAGGGATCACCACTCAGTTGTACCCTTTTTATATATACATCAATGATCTGACCAAAACCCTGATAAATAAAAAAGCTCTCTATGCGGATTATCTGGTCATGTGGAGTACGAATGAAAATATTAGAACAGCTGAAGCACAACTAAACAAAGACCTGAGGCACCCAGAAGACTGTAATACCTGGAAAATAAAAATAAATATACAGAAAACAGTATGTACAGTATTTACTAAAAGTAAAAAAATAGCTAAGGCAAACATCAAACTCAATCTCCAACACAATAGTCTAAAAAAGAGGAACACCCTACATATTTAGGAACACAACTAGACCGACAATTGAACCTGAAGAAACACGTAGAGAATCTCACTAAGAAGGCAGCACAAAGACTCCAACAAATGAAAAGGCTTTCCAGTTCCTTATGGGGAGCAGACAAAGAAACACTTAGAAATCTCTATCTGGGATATGTTCGCTCTGTTTTGGATCAAGGTAGGTCGCTCCTAGTGATATGCAGCAAAACAACTGTCACTGGACAAGATACAAAATAATGCATTACGACTCATCAGTGGTGCAATGAAGTCCACTCCAGTTGCAACCTGCGAAATTCACTGCAATGTGGAACCTTTAGAGTTGAGGAGAAACAAGGCCGTTATGTGCTCTATGAAAGACACAAAAGAATGGAGAAGGACCACCCTAACAGAAAATTAATAGATACATGGACTCTAAAACAAAGAATTAAGCAGATGTCTGTATTACAACATGTTAGAAATATACAATAGAAATTCCATCTACCTGAAAAATGACTACACACATGAAGAGTCATCAAAGAAATGCCAACAAGTACAAATTTTTAAAAAATCCTAAAATAAATGTAGAGATATGTGACTGAACAGATAAAAGAGCAGACCCAGTATCAGTAACACTAGCAGCAAGGAAAACAATAGATACTTATCCAAAGGATTGGATACATATATACACAGATGGTGCAACCACTAACGCTACTTCAAAAGCTGGATATGGAATATTAATACATTATTCAGATGGAATATTCCTGGACAGCTAAAAAGACCAATGAGGAAGCTCTCAAAGAGGCCAACACAAAAAGGAGCTCTAAAAAACATCAGAAAGAAGCAATCAACATTTTTCGGGCACATCATGAGAAGAGGAAAGTTGGAATACTTGGTTACAACTGGCTAAATAAAAGGAAAGAGAGATCGCGGACGACAAAGAGAGAAAATACTGGATAGCTTGATGCCATGGCATGGAAAACAGTCAACAGCAGAACTGATACGATGCACTGTAGATAAAAGATTGTGGAGGGATATGATCTCCTACGCCAACCGATATGGCACATGATGATGATCCAGATGGAACAGCAGAAGAAATATGTGGACCTTGTGGTGAAGTCTGTAATAATTATGAAGCAGAAATAACAGCTATAGAAACAACAATTTATCATTTAAAAACGATCTTCGATACCACACCATCAAAGAAAACAAACACAGTCAAATTTACGTATTCCAAATCGGCTCTGCAAGCACTGGGAAATAACAAGAACAAGCCAGAACTCACACAGCTTATCATAGACACAGACAAACTCATTGAAACACATAACATAAGATTGGTAATGCAGTGAATCCCGGGACACTCAAACATACCAGGAAATGATAAGACAGCTACATTAGCTAAGAGAGGATCTAAACAGACACAGATATATACATCCATCACACTAGACTCAGCCAAACAAGTCATAAACTCCAACAGTAGAGAGGAGTGGCTGAATGGATGGGCCTTAGGGAAAACAGGGATAGAGCTTTTTTAAATATATGGCAAGACCAAATCCACAAGACAACATCAACAACCTAACAAGAAGAGACCAAACCAACATCTTCAGACTGAGAACAGGACATGTTATGCTGAATAACTACCTTAATAGAATACAACAAAACCATACCCCAGTATGTCCACTCTGTAATCACCCACAAGAAACTGTAGAACATCGAATGTTTCAATGTCCAAAGCTCACTAACATCAGAACAACACTATTTCCTCAAAGACCCTCCAAATGGAACACTCTGTGCGGAACCACAGCAGAACTTAAAAAAAAACCTGCAGATCCTACTACTACATGGCATTGGGCCGAAGGGCATCAGCTAAAAGGTCGCTGGATCCATAACAACAACAACAACCAGTCGTTCTTAGAGACTGTGAAGTCGAGTTCTGTCCATTCTTTGATGCTATAATTCCATTTCTTTCTCTGCCAACCCTTTCTTTTTCGCTACTTTTACAGTTCTACTTATAACGTTCTTTGCTTGGCCAGACGATCGAGATATCTGGCCAGACCATTTCATTTTGCATTTCTTCACAATAGTCAAAGATCATCCTGTCCTCCGATTGCTTGTTGCATCTTTTGGTGAACTTTTTATTTTGTAATACAATCTAAGTAATAGAATCTCACAATTTTACGAGAATATTTCATCACCATAATTTTTATTTTTGTTTGTAGTTCTTCTTTGTGGCGATTCATGATTGTAGAAAGAAATTGCGACGGTGGTTTTCTGTTGCCTTCCGTCGGTTTGATTACGGTTGGCTCAGCTAGCCTTTGACTAAAAAGTCTCACCCACAAGGCAGTGGGGTTGTTTTACTTCAGGGCACCCTCCTTAGTCTTTTAATCTCCCGAGCATACCTGCAAGCCAGCAGGGCAGCCTTGCAGGTTGTATTGTTTACAGCATACAGAAGCAGGTAAAATTACCCGACCTGACACCGACTAGATACTATGCAATCAATTTTTGACAATAGAAACAAGAAAAAGAGTTCTTAAATGTTATGCAGAGCCAGTCTTAACATATGGATGTGAATCATGGACAGTTGGACACCAGACAAGGAAATCACTGGAGTCTGTAGACATGTGGTTTAACAGAAAAATGTTGAGAATACCATGTACCGCTAAGAAGAGTAATGAAAACGTTCTGAAAGAGGCCAATGCAAAAGGAGAACTAATTTCAAATATTAAGGAGAAACAAATATCATTTTTGGCCATATAAGAACAACTGGAATATATTGTAACAACTGGGAAAATTTAGGGACGAAGAGATAGAGGGAAGCAAAGAGAAAATATACCAGACAGCTTAAGGGAGGTCAACAACAGAAATTATAAATAACTGTCGAGATCGAAAGTTGTAGAGAGACATGATCACCTACGCCAGCAGGCTCGGTACTGAATGAGGATGAGTTCTTCTTTAACGAATAGGAAGAAATTGTGAGCTAGAGTAAGAAAAAGATAAAAATAACATTCCAACACGTATACACAAACATTCACACACACACAGAATTAGATAATGATTCATAATCATCTTGTTCCACCTCCGCATCGAAGTTGGTTATAATTTTCACCCTGTCTCTTGCTTTTATGGCACAAGCCATTATATATTTTAATTTCCATCTCTTGATGCTGTCGCCCACTTTTGTATTTGTCTGCCACTGCCTTGTTTTATCATCATCGAGTGCCATCTCCGCATTGAAGGTTGGCTACCATGGAGCGCCATTCTGCTCTGTCCCTTGCTTTGATGGTGCAGGTTGTCACAGGCAGGTTTGTCCATCTTTTGATGTTACTCGTCCATGTTAGTCTTGGTCTGCCTCTGTCTTTTTTACCTTGTATTTCCCCTCCAAGATGACTTTTATTAGACTGTTGTGTCTTTTAACATGGTCCCAAAATCGCATTTGTCTTGCTTGAATTGTGTTTAGTAGTTCTCTTTTCATTTTTAGTTCTTTTAAGACTTCATCGTTTGTTTCCTTTTCCTTCCATCAAATTCTACCTATTCTTCTACATATCCACATTTCAAAGGCTTCAATTCTCTGTTCTGTTTTCTTGTCTAATGTCCATGTTTCTTTCCTGCTTTGTTTATCTTGTTTTATTTCCCCTTTAGATAAACTGTTGTGTCTCTTTATACGTAATAAATTATATTCTTACTCGAAATGTACTAAAACGTAATTTCTTCTTAGGCTGCCGTTTCAAAACTTCATTATTAATTTTTTTCTCTCTCCATTCAACCCACCCCCTCACCCTAATTCTCTTTTAAATCATCAATTTAAAAGGTCTCACTCTTCTAAATATTGAAGCCTTTGAAGAAAAAATAACAGTAATTCTGCAAGTGAAATATTTTTAACGTATAAAACATGTAATGTAGACCGAACTAGAACGTTCAGTTGAAAACTTGTGGATAATAGATGGGGTCTTACTATGGTAAGTAGAACCACTTCATAGATTAGTAAACACACCTAGTCCTGGAAGTAAAGTAAAAGTAGAGTAAAGATTGCCTCCACGCCATGCTAGGCCTGTGGGGAATATATTGCCAGTGTCCACATTTTTCTATGACCACCTATGGTTTGGTGAACATGTGGTTTCTCATTCAATTATGGTCAGTGCGTACACCAACCCATAAAACTCTCTCAACTACCCCAAACCATTAAGCCCACTCCACTACTCCAACTTATAAAACACCCTCTACCACCCCAACCCATAAAACTCAATCCACTACTCTAACCGGGGAATGTCATTCCACTACTCTAACCCCACGACATACACTTCACTACCACGACACTCACTCCACTAAACATTGAAAACATTAACTCCACTACTCTAACCCTATAGCACCCATTCCACTCCACAAGACTCATTTTCCTACTTTGTTTCAGCGACACATACTCCACTATCGTGACACTTACTCCACTATCGTAATACTTACTCCACTGTCGTGACACTTACTCCACTATCGTAATACTTACTCCACTGTCGTGACACTTACTCCACTATCGTTACACTTACTCCATTATCATAACACTTACTCCACTATCGTGACACTTACTCCATTATCGTAACACTTACTTCACTATCGTAACACTTACTCCACTATCGTAACACTTACTCCATTATCGTAACACTTACTCCACTATCACAACATTCACTCCACTATTTCGACCTCATCATTTTAACGTCACCATTATGTGTTCTGTCGTCGTATCTGTTCTTACTCCACAGCAAAAATATTATGAGATTAATAGTAGACAAAAATATAACTAAAATCAACGGTCAAAGCACAAACAATCTGCGATAAGCGGATGGCACAGTTTTAGTAAGTAGAAGTAATAGTCATATCGAATAAACAACCACCACCAATATGCTACATTTAAAATAAGCGGGAAAAATCTGAAACAAGAGTAGAATCAAATAGTTGGACACAATAATAACGTCAATTTGAAAATGAGCTGAAGAAATAAAAAAAATGTGAAATAGCTCAGATCAAATTAGTCAGGTAGTGTATCAGAAAATGAAGAGCATCTCGTGCAATTTGTTTATGTTAATATGCGTGAGGAAATGAAGGATGAAAATGGCAGGACAAAATCACTGACATAGAATTATGGAAATGTAGCAGTCAAATACCTGTGGATAAAGAGATATAGCGAAGACGATGGCGCTGGATAGGACACACACTACGGAAGCCAACTGAGAGTATTACACAACAGGCCCTTTTTTGGAATCCCCAGGGGAAAAGACAAAAAGGAAGACCAAGGAATTCTTGGAGAAGACAGATAGAAGCAGAGATGAAGGTGATGGGGAAGACATGGAGTGAAACTTAACAGATTGGCAAAAACAGAACGACTTGGAAAGTGTTTGTTGAAGACCTATGCTACACTGGGAGCTAAAAAGGTAGAAGAAGAAGAAGGAGAAGAATATGCATGATAATGGAGAGGTCGTCAATGTTAAGTAGAGCCTATCCTGACCTATGGCGAAGCAAATAATAGACAGTAGAGAAACAAATGATAAAAAAGACGTTTAGAGGCCACAGAGATGGTATTTCTCAGAACAATATTACGAGTTCCCTGTACATCTAAAACTAAAAAAACCAACGAAGAAATTCGCAGAGGCCAACTTGAAAAGATATCAGAAGGAAACATAAACACATTTTAAAAATCGACATTTGTCGGGCACTTCATGAGAGAAGAAAGTAGGAAAATATACAACTAGTAAAATAAAGGGAAAGAGAGATCGCGAACGACAAAAAGAGAAAATACTAGATAGCTTGATGTGGCACGGTAAATTTGAGCAACCATAATTGATACAATGCACTGTTGACAGAGAATTGTGGAAGTGCATGATCATACATCTAACCATATGGCACACGATGATAATGACCTTAACTCAACCTAAAATTTGTTGTCGAGAGTACTTTAAAATATTATTATTCTATTTTCACTCCATCTAAAACTGGACCCACAAATTCGTCCTTAGGTACACAAGTTGGCTGCATTGACAAACCACCAATGACACTGTACAAAGTGTGGCGGACTTCAGAGTCACAATGCGAGAAAAAATATGCTCGGCTGGTCTATATTTTGACAACAGGTAGTATCTTGAACATGTCTTTATTTAAATATACAATGATTAATTCCTGGCTATAATATTTAATTATATATTGAAACAAAGTGCTTCATTTGCAGTACTAAATCAAAATGCCATCACCTTCTAGCCTTGTAATGAGAGGATAGTGGATCTATCTATCTATCTATTGACCTTTCGAGCCGTAGCCGGCCCATAGGGCGTAGACCAAGATACACCTTCTCTGAATTTTTGTAGTGGATGCCCGAATCAAAATCTTGTTGTAATCGTCCTGTCGAACGTTTTTTCTTCCACCTTTACTCCATGTACGAAGGTGAAATAAAAACTCTGAACACCTTGTAGTGACTGCATTGAACTAACGGCCTTTATTCTCGGGTCTTATAGGTCACCTGGAAACAATTAACGAAGATGAGATAAATGACGAAAACAGAAAAAAAGATGTGTGAAAGTGTCTTTCAACACCATTTCATAGACCTCTCTATCAACACCTAATCGATAATATTTTTTCCAATTTTTTCTTCCAGTCAAGTTCAATGAAACTACGGATTTCCATGACTTCTCTTATTTATATACTTCCAAGATGGCGGATCTAGTTCACGTTCTCTCGATCGCTGCAGAAAGTGCATTCGGGATCTGATTAATTTAGGTTCTCCATTGCAGTTCACTGCGCTAGTCAAAATGATGATCTACTTATTAAAAAAAAATATGACGATCATCATTTTCAGGAGGACATGAACTTCCGATATATGGTGGATAGGCTGCAGGAACCATTGAAGGCTATGCATGAAAAGTGTTCCTTGTTGCAGGTTTCCTCATATTCCAAGTCTATGGGGGACTGGTTGGTCTCGAGGCAAGACGCCGGCCTCGAGACAGAGAGGTTGTGGGTTAAAATCCCGGCTACACCGGTTGGGATTTTTATTTATGATTTCTCTCTGCGGCAACCATCCTTGGTCTCAGCAGCGAGGCCCGGCTTGAAACGTCAGTTACTCATCGAAGAAAAGAAAATGAGTACCTCCGAAGTCTGAGTTATCTGCCTGTGCGGCGAGGGACCCCTGTGCACACGGCCGCCAGGGAAAAATGGATTAACACGCAAAATTCAGTTCCTAGTCTCTGGGGACTTCGTCAGAGTTGAAAGCTGGCGAACGCAACAACAACAACAACATATACTTCTCTACCTTCCCTATTTTCTCTCTCATGTGATTTCCATGACATTGCTTGTATGGCTGTGCTGGCATCATTTCATTGTCTGTATCTAATTTATCTATATTTTCTTTTTGGGGTCTTTTATTTGACATGCATATGTTATGTTCTTTCCCAGATATCTCTATTTATGATCTTTTCATAACATCTGCTGTTCAGCAGCTTCTTCCAACAGTTGTTGATAAATATTTTTATCTTTTATGTACCTGTTTTATTCAGTATCCATGTCTCTGGTACGTATAAAAGATTGATTTTACGTATGCATTAAATAGCTTTAGCATAATGTCTCTTTTATATTTTTTTACAGCCCATACATTAATAAACTGGATGAAAGCTGTTCATATCTAGCATTCTGTGCTTAACATCTCTCTCCTGTCTCATCAAGAATGATGTCCGATTATGTAAAGTGATCAACTTCCTTCATCGTATTTGGCTGTGCTCGACGGAAGTGGTTAGAGTCTCTGTGATGTTATATTCTAGCAAGGGTCTGCTTCATTATTTTTGTGCCAGGACATGCGAGTACAAACGGTAATGACCGTGATGCTTGACTTGCCAATTGGGCTGACATTGAGTGCGGAAGGGCAATGCACTGCGATGGCATACTGAATCCCCTTAAAAAACCTGAACAAAAAAAAATTATCCTGAATCTGCAGCCAGGAACAAACTTCAGAAATATATAGTTACGGTGAGATATACCAGTGTACTACGTGGGAATCCAAAGAAGACTTAGCAAGCAACACAACATCGGCATCTTTAGTCTCTACACGTTGAGACATATACTTCAGAAAAGACCTGAGAACTTATGGACTTGTTCGATGTGCATGAGGATGAACTAAACTTCATTCATTGGCACGTCTTTAATTTCAATTAGACTATCGCATGTGTTGTTATATTTCTTTAACTTTATTTGAGGAATATCAGTCTTAAGCCCTTTTTTACATAAATTATTCTTAGTGCCCGTAGCTTGTCTTTCGTTGTGACGTGGGTATATGCGAGGGGTGCAAAGTCACCTGCACAATCCGTGACCTTCTGTTGTTCCATAGTGCCAACTGCATTCTATTTCTCATGTGGTTCTACTCACCCACCAATCTATTTTCTATCTCGACATCTCTTCATTTTCTGCCTCTAAAGAACATTAAGTAGACTTATAAAAGAACATTAGGTAAACTTAAATACGTTGCGTTGTTGTTAACATAAAGTTGCGATATTTTGCGCCTTTTGTTCAAACACATTCGACCTTTACAAAATCTTGCCAGTAGAATCTTACCTTCCTTCTTCGATGCCTACTTCCTCTACGAGGCTGCTTAGTTTGTGACGTGAAGAACAAATATTGAAGACAACAAGCACTCTAGAGACATCCCTGTCCCGTGTCCACTTTCAAATATTCTGTCAGTGCCTTACATTATCCTACTTGTGAAGATTTCTTTGACTGCGCTTTTACAGATTAGGGAGAGTGTCAAGGAGCTGATTGGCAGAAACACTTGCTCGACTAGTAGTCTCTTTGTTATTGAATATTTATTGAATTAGTTCATAAGGGCATATTTTAAGATCAATCATTCTTTCAATTTGTTTACTTACGAGTTCTTATAGAATATATTGAAGCACAGTTCTTGAAAACTTGAATCACAATTTCACAACTAAATTTCATATGTTCATTACTCTCCTTACTCAATTAACTTACTTAATAACTTCTCAACTGACTTAAAACTACAACTTGAAGATTCTTAACTTCCTAACTAACTGGCTCAACCTATCTAGCTCAACTTAACTTCTACTAACTGCCTTCGGCAGTTCGGCCGAAGTCGAACTAAGCTTACTTAGTCTACATTCTGATTTCTCTCTCTCTCTCTCTCTCTCTCTCTCTCTCTCTCTCTCTCTCTCTCTCTCTCTCTCTGTCTAATCTAAAGTGCCCTGATTATATTGTGTTGAAGGTTATATACTCATCCACAATTCGTCGCGTGAAAATCAGTAGCCTATTAAATTATCACAAAGTGACAAATTACAACTCCTCTGATCACTTGGAGTCGGACAAATCTCATCACTCTGTGTCCGAAACTTGAACCATTCCCCAGATTTCATGATAACACCTTGTTTTCGTGACATCTCTAAACCCTATTCAAATTAATGATTACCTCATGACAATGACCTTTCCTGGTAGTTGGATGACAACTTATTTATCAGACAGCCAAAGTCATGGGGTCAATACATGCTATTGTCATGTGCCTACTCTCACTTCCACAACTTGGTTGAAGTGGAAATTTCCATTCTTTAAACTCATTATCGTGTCCAGTATAATTCTGGACCTTCCTACTTTATCTTGGTGGGTATCCTTGTTATGTCCGAGTATAATTCCTCGGTGGGTGTCTCTGTCCCTACTATAAACTTTTATTCCCTTAACTTTTCTGCCTGGAATTTTCCATACTTAAAATGTATGTACCTAACTACTGATGGTCGCTACCATATGTTACTGCTATTGTCCGTTAAAGAAACGGGTAACAACTAAGTTACCTGCCCCCATGCATTCACTAGCTTACTCTATTACATCTTTTTAATGATCACATTACCCCTGCTGCATAAACTGTGTATACATACTTTCCCATCAGCTTAAGGAATCAGGGACAAATACTTGATCAAGATTAATTCAAAGACTGAAGGTGCGATTGATTGTTCTTTCAGTATGGAGTATTCGGATACTCGGGGTAGGTATAACGGTGCAGTTTTCATCGTTATGGTAGGAGCTTCAGTACTGAAATTGTTAAAGAAATGGTATTCAGAGGACTTGAACTTTCATTAGATCCCGACTGACGGAATTATAATTGACTTAACCTTCAATGCTAGAGGTTTTTTTATTGCTTAGAAATAAACCCGACTAGTTCTGACAACGTTACGTAAAAATGAGCTCACTGTACAACAAATATTAGGAACACTAGCACAATATTTCTTATACGACACTGGGCGTTATGAAGTTCGTTTCTTTCTTTTCTTTCTCGTGGTTATTACCATTCATAATTCATGTATCAGTTTACACTTCTATGTATCTGTTTAATTTGCAAAGACAATGTCAAACAGATCATATAAATCAGCCAATATGAGTCAAATTATAACACCGACATTCAATGTGATTTATGTGTTTGTTTCAACTCACGCGTGTTTGTATACAACGTGACTATTTTGTTTAACTTACACTAACATGAGACCTGCCGAGACTAGTACAGGCCAAGCAAATGTTTGCCAACAAGTTTTATCTTCAGAAAGAAAAACTTCTATAAGATGTTTGGAAGAGAAAACATTCAACAATACCAGAGACGAATATTTAGGTTTAAAGACTTTTAATGTTGCTTTCTATTCTAATCTGTAGTACGCGATCAACCAGATCCCATAGGAATTGAATGCGATCAATTGTGTTGTTTCGCTCAATTTCGACTTTCAATATTTTCAATTGCCTTAGTAATCTTCATACTTCACCGTAGAACTCAATAGAAGCTTGCAGCTGTTACCGGTTTCCTAATAAATACAAATTTTTATCAATATCTGTGCTCCTGTGTGCTAATTCTTTATCTCGCAAATGTTAAGCGAATCCCTCATAAGTTTTCGGACTGATACACGCTATTTAGATCAAAACCACAAGTAACATAGTTGTTTGTTGCTAAATTACCGAGTAGCACGTAACACATACATATTTATAAAGAAAAGAGAGAGAACTATGTGCATATAAAACTATAATCTAGAAGGCGCTTAAAAGAGAAACCAAGTACGCTACACCATGATTAAAGATATCTCTCTCTCTCTCTCTCTCTCTCTCTCTCTCTCTCTCTGCGATCAGGACTCAATCAGAGTAGGATTCCAGACTCTCACATGATGTCAGCTGTCAGGTTAAGTGTGTTGATCGCCCCCACAGACAGAACATTACATTTTAGAGTCCGCCAGATCCACTCTGATTGAGCACCCGTTAAAACGTTGCACTGTGTTCTGCACCAGTGGCCCAGTGCATCCGATTTCAGCCAGCATTTTATTCAGGTTTGCATTCCTTAGTCTTTGATTGTCCCCAATCTTCCTGCAAGGCAGCAGATGATCTTTTCTGTAGAGGGATTCTGCCCTTAGATGGTCGGCCCTCCCAGGTTTACGAGCACCATCTGCCCGAGTCACTAGAGGTGACTAACACAGACACGCACACACAAAGATATGAGATGTGACTAACATAGACATGCGCACAGTGATACGAGGCATGACTAACATTGACACACATCAAGATATATGACACATGACTAACATAAACATGCACATAAAGAGATGAGATATGACTGACATAGCCAGGCACACACAAGGATATGACACATGCCTAACATAGACATGCACACAAAGAGATGAGATGACTGACATAGACATGCACACACAAAGATATGACACATGCCTAACATAGACATGCACACACAAAGATATGAGATATGACCAACATCGTTATCTTCAAGTCGCTTACATCTTTGTGCTACCATCTTTGAAACGCCTTGACATGTTATGAATACTCTCGTTGATTTTGTGTATTGAGTTTTTTGTTTGTTTGTCATTTCGGTGTTTATCTGTGGATATTGTGAGTGTTTCTTGAGAGTGAGACTAAACAGAGAGGGAGTCACCACGAATTGCTGCTCTGACTTGACCGGGCCTTTATGGTCGTCACAAGTGAACTCTCTATTTATTTACAACAATGTGTTTATACAGTCGGCCATGACTTAATAATGTACAACAAACGATCTTCGAAAATTGTAATTTATAATATTTCAAATATAATCTTTCTAATTATCTAAAACTCACTGAAAAAACATTTTCCCCGACTATTGTCTCGGCTTTGGAGCCGCGATAGCTCAGTGGTTAGTGAACTTGACTACAAAGGACAAGGGGTAGGGTTCGATCCCAACCGACGGCTTCCGAGTTCACCCAGCCTTTAATGGGTACCTGATTTTTTTTATGGGAAAGTGAAGTGGCACGGGCGTAATACCGACCACATTACCCCAAAAATCATGTGCCGAAGGTCTGTAAAATTTATGGTCACTAACATTTTATTCCCTATACGCCACTTGTCGTGACGGGGGTACTTTACTTTTTTTTTTATTGTCTCGGCTTTATACAATTCACTCGTCCTTGTAATTCACGTGATAATTCTGAACGTTCATTCACTCACTCTTTCAGGCAACTCAGTTAGCGTAACTCTGCCAAAATCTGTATCTCCCACATTTACTTCGGTTTCGTCCCTTGGATAGTCTAATTAACTCTACCACAATATTTGCTGAGACCATAACTCTGTATTGATCAACTTGAGACTCCAATTAGAAAGTAGCAGATAGAGAAAAAACAACCCTAAGTCATTGATAAATTTAAGTACGTATGTACAGTCGCCACTATGAAAGGAATGTGATAGTGATCATGTTATTTATTGTTCTAACTATAATCAGCGCAAAGCAATTGCTTATGATTAATGGAAAGACTACGGATGTATGATGGACTGCTCTTACAGTAGAATGTGTTCGGGTATAGTGTTGAAATGGATAAAACAATGGTATACAGAGTCCCAGAACATGCATTCAATCGCATTCGCAATCAATGAACAAATATCGAAATCTGTTGAAAAAAAATAGATTGAGCTACAGTAAAGAGAGAATATATATGAACAAATTGTGACCAAATTGCAACGCATAAAGTAGAGATAGGCGTCCTACGGCACGCGATGCAGAGTCATCCCGCCAAGATTTATTTGCTATAGTTAAGAAATCATCGTCAACAAATGCTTGAACAAGAGTAGAGTCAGATAACCAGCTTGAGGGTAGGTAGCACTGGTTCACCTTTAAGATGCTGTCCTGCATGTCTACATGTCGGCCGAGATGATCTATTCACAAGATCACACTCATTGTTCTGCAAGTTCTTCAGGTCAAAAAATCGGTCAGAGTGAAGATGCAGAACTTGCTGCTGCACCTGACATATGTGATGGTGGTGCCTGTGATGGCGACCACTTCGTTGAACATCTCCTCCTTCATCCTCACTCTCAGAGCTGGTGGTGATAACACTGGGCACAGGGCTCGGCGTGTCTCGGGTAACAATAAGCGCGTGCCTATGTGGACGTTCATGTGAGGATGGAACCAGAATAGAATGAGATGATGAGAGTGTCTTAGATGTTGTTGTTGTTGTTGTTGTTATGGATCCAGCGACCTTGGAGCTGATGCCCTTCGGCCCAATGCCATGTAGTAGTATATGCAGGTATTTTTAAGTTCTGCTGTGGTTCCGTACAGAGTATTCCATTTGGAGGGTCTTTGGGGAAATAGTGTTGTTCTGATGTCAGTGAGCTTTGGACATTGAAACAGGTGATGTTCTACAGTTTCTTGTGGGTGATTACAGAGTGGACATTACTGGGGTATGGTTTTGTTGTATTCTATTAATGTGGTTATTCAGCATAACATGTCCTGTTCTCAGTCTGAAGATGTTGGTTTGGTCAATTCTTGTTAGGTTGTTGATGTTATCTTGTGGATTTGGTCTTGCCATATATTTAAAAAGCACTCTCCCTGTTTTCCCTAAAGTCCATCCATTCAGCCACTCCTCTCTACTGTTGGAGTTTATGACTTGTTTGGCTGTGTCTAGTGTGATGGATGTATGTATCTGTGTCTATTTGGATCCTCTCTTGGCTAATGTATCTGCCTTATCATTTCCTGGTATATTTGAGTGTCCCAGGATCCATCGCATTACCAGTCTTATGTTATGTGTTTCAATGAGTTTGTCTGTGTCTATGATAAGCTGTGTGAGTTCTGGTTTGTTCGTGTTGTTTTCCAGTGCTTGCAGAGCCGATTTGGAATCCGTAAATATGACTGTGTTTGTTTTCTTTGATGGTGTGGTGTCGAAAATCGTATTTAAATGATAAATTGCTGTTTCTATAGCTGTTATTTCTGCTTCATAATTATTACAGGCCTCACCACAAGGTCCACATATTTCTTCTGCTGTTCCATCTGGATAATGTATTAATATTCCATATCCAGCTTTTGAAGTAGCGTTAGTGGCTGCACTTTCTGTGTATATATGTATCCAATCTTCTGGATAAGTATCTATTATTTTCCTTGCTGCTAGTGTTACTGATACTGGGTCTGCTTTTTTATCTATTCTGTCACATATCTCTACATTTATTTCTGGATTTTTATAATTTGTACTTGGTGGCATTTCTTTGATGACTCTTGATGTTTAATGCTGACATCTGCTTAATTCTTTGTTTTCGAGTCCATGTATCTACTAATTTTCTGGTAGGGTAGTCTTTCTCCATTCTTTTCTGTCTTTCAAAGAGAACCATTGCGACCTTGTTTCTCCTTAACTCTAAAGGTTCCACATTGCATTGAATTTCGCAGGCTGCAGCTGGAGTGGACTTCATTTCACCACTGATGAGTCGTAATGCATTATTTTTTAATATTTTGTCCAGTGACAATTGTTTTGCTGCATTCAGTAGCAGCGAGCTACCATGATCCAAAACTGAGTTAACATATCCCAGATAGAGATTTCTAAGTGTTTCTTTGTCTGCTCCCCATAAGGTACTGGAAAGCCTTTTCATTTGTCGGAGTCTTCGTGTTGCCTTCTTAGTGAGATTTTCTACGTGTTTCTTCTGGTTCAATTGTGGGTCTAGTTGTATTCCTAAATATGTAGGGTGTTCCTCTTTTTGTAGACTATTGTGTTGGAAATTAAGTTTGATGTTTGCCTTAGCTATGTTGTTACTTCTAGTAAATACTGTATATACTGTTTTCTGTATATTTATTTTTTTTTTGCCAGGAATCAAAGTATTCTCCAGGTGTCTCAGGTCTTTGTTTAGTTGTGCTTCAGCTGTTCTAATATTTTCATTTGTACTCCACATGACCAGATAATCCGCATAGAGAGCTTTTTTATTTATCAGGGTTTTGGTCTGATCATTGATGTATATCAAGAAAAGGGTACAACTGAGTGGTGATCTCTGTGGTAATCCTTCTTCTAGCACCTCTTTGTCTGATAAGGATTCGTTTAATTTAGTTTGTATTGTTCTGTCAACTAGGAAATATTTGACCCATTTGTACAGTTTCCATATATCCCAGCATCTCTCATATTCAATAAAAGCCCCTTAAGCCAGACTCTATCATAAGCCTGCTACATGTCCACTAGGATGGCTGGAGTATGTTGTCTCTTCTGAAATCCATCTTGGACCTGTTGTATTAACCTGAGGATTTGCTCTTCTGTGTCATTGCCTGCCCTGAAACCAGCTTGTTCACGGCACAGGGTATTAGAGGTTTCCAGATACCAGTATAGTCTGCTATTGACCATACTCTCAGCTATTTACCTATGCATGATGTTAGGGATAGGTGACGATAGCTTCTGGTGTCATCTGGAGGTTTGTTCTTCTTGTGCAATGGCACTATTTAGGCATTTCTCCATGTCTTGAGAATTTTGCTCTCATTCCGTGACTTGTTGATCAATCTTTCTCTTCTTCTGCTGCGACCATTGCTCATTCAGAGTAAGATTCCGGACTTTCTTATGTAGGCAGCTGTCTGTTTAAGTAATTCGGTTGTCCCATATAGTTTCTCTTCCAGGGAGGTGGGTATGGACCATATTGTCCTTCTCAGGTCTGTATACTGGGGGCAATCCTTGTAGAACATGGTTTGTTGTCATGTTGTACATTATACAGTGGCATAGGCTGGTTGTACCAATTTTGAGTTTGGTGAACAATAACAGATCAATCTGAGTAATGTTTCGTTACCTGTCTTGCCGAGATGCTTTATCATTTCACTGTGTATCTTGTCAGGCCCTGGGGATTTTCTACATTTTAATTTCCTTAATGCCTTTTCTAGTTTCCTCGTTAAAATCTTCTTCAAATATTACAAGATTTGTTGTAGGGGCTCTTTCAATTAATTTTTTATTATGTAGAAGAATTTTGTCACTATCTGTAAGTTTGCTCACTCTGTTGACTGAAGCAAAGTAACTATTACATTTTTTAACTATATTGTTATTTTAGAGCTGATGATTTTATTATTAAATTTGATTGGTTTAGGATTTGGTTCTCTTTTATCACCAGACAGATGTTGCATAAGTCTCCAGGCTTTATTTCCTTCATGTCGCAAATCGAGTTTACTGCATGTTTCTTGCCATTTCTCTTTCTTTGCTTTTTTAGTAACTAGTTTGACCTTAGCACTAGCCTTGTTATAGCTTATTTTATTATTTAAAGTTGGGATCTACTCAAGCATTGTTCTGGCTTTCTTTCTTTCAGACACTGCTGACTCTAGTTCTGTGTTCCAAAATGGTCGATATTGTGTTCTACATCCTTTAGGTATAGTTTGTTCTGCAGTGTTGAGTATTACTTGTGTGAACATCTCGTTTAATTTTTCTACGCTGTTGTCTGTCAGATTGTTCAGGAGTTGGTCGAATTTTTCTTGGTATAGCTTCCAGTCAGCTTTCTTGAAATTCAATCTCGTTCTCTATTTTATTTGGATTTTTTTAAATATTATGTATTGACATATATAGTATGAGTTCTTAAATGTTATGTAGAGCCAGTCTTAACATACGGATGCGAGTCATGGACAATAGGACAACAGACAAGAAAATCACTGGAGTCTGTAGAAATGTGATTTTACAGAAGAATGTTGAGAATACCATGGACAGCTAAGAAGAGTAATGAAGAGGTTCTGAGAGAGGTCAAAGCAAAAAGAGAGCTAATTTCCAATGTTAGGAAGAAACAATCATCATTTTTTTTTGGCCATGTAATGAGAAGAGAACAACTTGAATATATTGTAACAACTGGCAAAATTTGGGGACGAAGAGATAGAGGGAAGCAAAGAGAAAAAATAACAGACAGCTTAAGAGAATGGCTTGGCAGAAGGTCAACAACAGAAATGATAAATAGCTGCCGAGATCGAAAGTTGTGGAGAGACATGATCACCTACGCCACTAGGCCCGGTACTTGATGATATGATTGACAATGTATATACTAACAAAACTCATCTTTATAAGTCGACAATATGGTTCGAGACAAGCCACGCTTAAAATATGGATATATAATATAAAATAAAATGCTGCAGTGGCACGTGCACGACAACACAAACGCATGACAGCGACCAAAGGTAAACAGCTTTAATGTTTCACGATGCTTCATAAGACAATCGAAAACAATCACAACACAGCTTGCAACGCGTAATCTTCTGCTCAGTTTGCATCTTTACCCTCAGTGGTGAATGACGGACGCTATGAAAATGATTTAACAACAATAATGTATTTCGTCTGACCATATACAGAGAGCACAAACTGTGGATAGTACTTGTCAAGTACTTCATTGCTATATTTGAAATTTGCGGTCTGTGTGACTGAATCATTTATTCTTTTTTTTACGTCTAACATACTTTACCAAATGTGACAGACATCTAGATAATGTATTGCTATTTATTACATTTTATTTTTATTTGTGCTTTAATTATTCCTTCAACATTTCAATTTTTTAAGCAACAATTATTCTAGTTGGTCCGAAAGCTTGTGTTGAATTCTATTTATTTATTAAAGATGTGATGACCGAATGGATAGCTTGATGTTCTCCAAATTAACGCTGGTTTTGAATCACGGTAGATAGGGTCACAAACATTTTGATTTTCTGCCCGAGGTAAAATAAAGCCTTGACCTGAACATCTTGTAGCGACTGCACTGTGCATGTGGCTTTTATTCTCCAGTTTCATAGAAAGCTATCTGCCCACCCCAGAAGTGGGAACAAGCAGCCAAAACGAAACCTTATTGTAGCTTAGGCTTAGTGTATATTTTTGTTTTTGTTCTTGTGTTCATGGTTACAACGTTGCTATAGTCCATTCAGAAATTCATAATCACACCTGAATTAGTTTTGCGTGATAACCGTTTGTTATTTTGCTTTCAAATTTTGCATGCAATCTTAGAATATTGATGACGTTATAGAAATATTTTTTGCTCTGAGAAATTTGATCTAGTTTAAAAGTTTTCTGCTTTAGGCTATATTAAATTCACCCTGTTCGAATTTGACACCATTTTAGGATATATACATTAAATTGCCGTTCACGTAAAGTAATTTGGCTATTGCAGAAACACTAACTTCAGGAAAATCCCGTGCACAAAACTGAATTGTTATTGAACGACATGACGCACCACGGCCTTGACATTAATTACCGAAGGGAAGACGTATCTTTATTAATTTTGTGAAGACTCAGTAGACAATTTGTTGACTTTAAATACCAACATTTATATCTAAATTACAATGAGTTTGAAATGCAAATTTATAACTATGCAAAAGGTTACTTTTTTACTATATCAGCACTTCCTTAGGGAATCCAAGATGGGGCATTTATATTGTGATATTCATGACCCAGAGAGACGAACGGAACTCGCGCTTGGTCTTAATAGATCGTCATTTCCTCGTTGGATTAAACAAGACTCAGGGTGCACTCATGTCAATCAAGGAAGGAAAAGGAAAGTCGACAGCTTTGACATGGATGTCATAAAACGTGAGATATTGAACATGTTTGCTAATAATGTACTTGTTACTCTCAGGAATTTGAAATTAAAATTGCATGCAGACTGCAATATTGACATTTCTAAAAGTACACTATGGAAAATTGTGCGAGGAGCCGGCTTCACTTTCAGAAAAACTGTTGGAGGCAGGAATATTATTTGTGAAAAACCACACTTGGTCATTGCTCGAAATAAATACCTGAGACAGATCCGTGAGCGGCGGAGTGAACGGTATGATATTGTATATTTGGACGAATCATGGGTCAACGCACACCACACCTATGTTAAAGAATGGCAGTCAGTAAATGGCAAACTCAAAAGAACAATTCCGAGCAGCAAAGGCCAGGGCATTACATTAACGCATGCTGGAAGCACTGAAAACGGCCTTGTCCATGATGCGGGACTTATTTTACAATCAAAAAGTACCGACGGTAGGGACTACCATCCTGAAATGAATGGAAACATTTTCAGGCACTGGTTGGAGAACGATCTTTTACTAATCCTGGAGAGACCTTCATGCATAGTCATGGATAATGCATCATACCACAATGTCGTATCAGAGGAAGACAAAGTGCCTACTGCGTCAAATACAAAAGAGCAAATTAGGACATGGCTTGCGAATGAAAATGTCAAATTTGACGACACATATTTAAAACCCGAATTGTTACAACTTGTGAAGAATACGAATAAGAAAAAGGTGTACCATGTTGACAAAATCATTAAGAAATACGGCCACACCTCTCTTCGACTCCCTGCATATCATGTGCACCTTAATCCAATCGAACTTGCCTGAGCTCACATCAAAGGACAAGTTGCAGAACAGAACAGGTCGTTCAAAATGTGTGATGTTGAAGTTCTGACACGCGAGTCTCTCTCAAAAATAGACATTCCGTTCTGGAAGAAGTGTGTTGAACATGTGCTGCGAGTGGAAGATGAGTACTGGAAACGAGATAGATTACTATTTGTCCAGCCAGTAATGATTATCAACCTCTTGGAATCGTCAGATTCGGAATGATTAAAATTAAGATGAATTCAATTCCAGCTGCAGTTAGGACGTCCTGGTGTCTAATGGTGACCGAAGGACAAGACTAATTGTAACCAATTGAATTCATGTTTGCAAATACACATAACGAACAACACCTACAATTATGCACTATGTAGATACGCCTCTGACAAGAATTGCAGTAAACTGTAAAATTTAACACGATTACTGTAAACTCTAAATTTGAATCAACTTGTGTGATATCGTCATAAAAGATAAAAGGAATTCGCTGATGCGCAAAATCTGTTGTGTTTGTGGAATAAAAAATATCAAAATCTTTGCGTCATCAATATTCTAGGATTGCATGTAAAATTTGAAACCAAAATAACAAGCGGTTATCACGCAAAACTAATTCAGGTGCGATTATGAATTTCTGAACGGACTATAGTTTAGGAACAAGATGATCGGCAGTTGCACAGAGGGGGCAATGCTTCATAACTGACATCTACAACCAGAATTACTGAAGCAGAACTGATAAAGATCCCCTTTCCTCTTTCATGTGATAACCTTGTAAACAAAAAAAGATGCAGCTGGTTAAGCCAGTAGATATTGAAGATGGAAGACAAACACTGTACCTATCAAATATTTTGTCGATGTCGGATATATTTGTCAACAATTTAGCAAATATTGCAACTTCGTGTAGACCACGACACAAATTAAATTACACTCACTTAACCCTCGTTCTTCTTCTTCTTCTTCTTTCCTTCCTCATCTGCCTTTCAGCGTCGAGGGGAGATATAATTTGCGGTCTTTTGCTCTTCTGTTCGCCTCTGCTGCTGTTATGTTTCCTAGTGCTTCTAATATTCCATCGATCCATCTTTTTCGTGGTCGACCCTTGGGTCTGTTGTTCTCACAACGTTTGTTGAAGGCTCGTTGCGTTGTGTTTTGTTCTTTCTGCCTTGTCACGTGGCCGAACCATTTTATCTGTTGTTTCCTTATATATGCTATGGCTGGGGCTATTCCTAGCTTTTTTCTCAGTTCTACATTTCTGATCTTATCTCTCAGACTGTTTCCTGTCATTCGTCTAACACATTTCATCTCTGTAGAGGTTATTTTTCTTATTGTTCTTGCATCTAGAGTCCAGGTCTGGCATTGGTAGCACAACGTTGGAATGAAGATTGTATTGTATAGTGCTCGTTTTGCCTCCAGAGTTATTTCCTTGTTGGACAATAGTGGTGATAACTGTCCGATGATTTGACAAGCTTTGTTGCATCTTGATTCTATCTCTGCTGTTTGGGAATTGTCGTTTGTCATTAGACTTCCTAGGTATTTGAATTCCTCTACTTGTTTTAGTTGTCTGCCTTCTATAGTTATGTTGATGTTCTGTTTATTTTTGGCGACATTCATGACTTCTGTTTTGTTGATGTTGATTTTCATGTTGTATTTTGTTCCTAAGATGTTGAGTTTGTTTAAGTGTTCTTGTAGGTCTTCTATTGTTTCATGTATTAGTGCCTGGTCGTCTGCAAATAGAAGCTCGTTGATCTCCTCTGTCTCTGATGGGTTGGCTAGCTTGCATATATGGTCCATGTATGTAATAAACAGTAGGGGGGATAGTACGCACCCCTGTCTTACACCTGATCTAACTTCGAAGTGGTCTGTGTAGCCTGTTGCTGTTCTGACCCTGCAGCTGCTGTTGGCGTAGAGACTTTTAATAATGTTGGTTAGATGTTGGCTTACTCCGTATGTTGTTAGTATCTCCCACAGTTGTTCTCTGTTTACTCTGTCGAATGCTTTTTCCTGGTCAATGAAGGCTATGTATAAGTTTTGGTTGTGTTCTGTCGTTTTTTCTGCAAGCTGTTTTAGTGTGAATAGTGCGTCGGTACATCCTCTGTTTTTTCGGAACCCCATTTGAGAATCGCTTAACTGTAGTTCTATTATTGGTCTCAGTCTTTTTTCCAAGATTTTGGCGTATAGCTTTCCTACATGGCTGAGCAGAGTTATACCTCTATATTGATTGCAGTCTCTTTTGCTACCTTTCTTTTTCCATATTGGTATGATGATTGCCTGTTGCCAGTCTTCTGGGGCTTGTTGTTGGTGCCATGCTGCATTAAATATTCTGTGCAGCCATTGCATTCCTGTTTCTCCCGCTGCTGCTATTATTTCTATTGGAATGTTATCTATCCCTGGTGCTTTGTTTCTTGGTGCATATTTGATTACTTCTTCTATTTCCTCTTTCATGATGTTGGGTTCAGTATTTGTGAGTTCTAGTGTGGTTTTTGTTGTCTTGTTGGTAGTTGGTATGTTTAACAGGTCTTCAAAATATTCTTTCCATCTCTGTTGCATACATTGGTTGTTTGATATTGGTTGTCCGTCTTTGTCATTTATCAGCTCAGTAGGATCATGGTTTTCTTTTCTCGCTCTTGTGGCTTTTACTGCTTTGTAGAAATCTCTTGTGGCTGTCTTGAAGTCCCTGCTCATGTTTTGTCCGAATTCTGTCCAATTCCTTTGCTTAGCTTCTTTGATCAACATTTTAACTCTTTTTCGAACTAAGGTATATCTTTCATATTTTTCTTGGTTCTTGTTCTCCCTCCAATTTTTAAACAGTTTCTTCTTTTCTTTAATTGCTTCTCTGATTGTTTCGTTCCACCACGGGGTGCTCTTTTTCCCTTCTCTTGTTCTTAGCTTCGTTCCACAAACTGTTTTAGAGATGTTAGTTACTGTTTCCTTAAATTGTTTCCACTCTTCTTCTACTGTGCATACTTCGTTAGGGAGTTTCTTGAATTCCTCTCTGAGTTTTTCTTCTAGGGTTTTCCTTGTTTCTTGATCGTTTAATTGTTTTATTTTTATTGTCTGTTCTTTTCGCTTCTTTTGTTTGTTTTCGTGTTTTCTCTTTATTTTTGGCTGTCTTAGTGTGATCATAACCATCTTGTGATCCGTGTCGTCTGTAATATTTGGGATTGCTCTACTGTCGGTTACTCTTTTCTTGTTCTCTTTTCTTGTTAGTATAAAATCTATCTGGCTTCTGCATGTTGTGTCATTCCATTTGTACCAGGTGTATACTTGCGACTCTCTGTGTTTGAAGAATGTGTTGGTGATAAATAAATTGTTTTGATTGCATAGTTCCAGCAGTCTGCTTCCGTTTTCGTTTATTTCAGCTGTTTTATCGCCAAAGGGTCCTAAGATGTCACTGTTCTCACTGTTGCGTTTCCCAAGCCTTCCATTAAAATCTCCCATCACTAACATGTCGTCGCTTTCGTCAATCTTGTTAATAATTTCACTCAATGTGTCGTAGAATTCTTCGCTGTCTTTTACATTGTTGTTGCATGGTGCATAGATTTGAATGTAATTTGTTTTTCGGTCGTCTTCTAGTAGTTTAATTGAGATAATTCTTTCTGAATAGTATTTTATTTCTAGAATGTTCTTTGCGTGTTCTGGGTCGATGATAAAACCTACTCCATGTGTTGCTCTTTCTGTGTTGTCGACTCCCGAGAATATTTTCGTGTAGTTCATGTGTGTTTTCTTTATCTGTTGTCCTTTTACTCTGGTGTCCGCTAATCCTAGTATTTTAATTTTCCTTTTTGTCATTTCTTCTATAAGTTCGATTTCTTTATTTTTTATCCCGCATATGTTTATCGTTGCTACTTTGATCTCCATATTCTATGTATTTCTCTGAGCATAAATACAATTATCCCTTACCGACCTGCTAAGTCAGTCGTAAGTTAAGGGCTTAGTTACCCCTCGTAACGAGTAAACCCTCGTTTAATGACAGAAATCTAAGTAGTGGTGGCTAAGTAAACGTAGTAGACCATAATATATTCAAGGTCTGGGATTAAAAGTAATTTATTAATCACATGTAGCTGCAACCGTGCTATTCACTTCATATACTGGCTTTAAAGTTATTTGAGTATATTTTGATATTTTTTAATCGAATATTTACATATTTACCATTATAGTTTTGTTGATCTGTTCAAAAACGGGTGTCAAATGAGGTTTATTTCATTTTTTTTCTTTCCTTGCTTAGACATTTCGCAAACAGATTTGAAAAGTAGTTTGTATAATATTTGTCATTTTAATTTTGTCATTCATTTCAACAACATGTTAAACGTGGTTTATTTCGTTTTTTGTATTAGAACTTAATTTATCAATTAAGAAATCTTTGTTAGAAATTGTTTTACTCCTGTTTTCATTAAGGTTTCTTTAAACATGTTAGTGAAATTGATGCTAAATGAGGGTTATCTGACATTTTTCATTGTAATTTTAGAGTTACCAATAAAACATGTTTATTTCATATTTTTTATTTGGAATTTTTATAATCAATTAAAAAAACTGATTTCAAAAGTTACGAAAATGAAATTGATGCAAAAGTTCAAATGTCGCGTTGTAACAATATCCCTAATAATTGCAACAGTAATACCAATAGCGGTTTTATATTCGCGTTTACCAACGTACCGGGAACAAAATTATAAATTCGCTTTCAACATGAACTTTACGTTCTCGGATAAGTCATTGCTGTGGTCAGTTAGGGGTAATGAGACTCTACATGATGCTTTGCTTGTTGAAGACAATACACCGATCGATCGACAAAAGAAGGAATTTAAATTCCTCGAATGGAAATCCAAAAAAGATCATGACGTGAACGTAAGTGAGAAACTAATGGACATTTCCGATAATGTGAAGGTTCCAGGCATAAGCTGTAACGCTTTGTTTACAGGAGTGAGTTTGGATAAAGCGAAGATATCAACTAAAGCGAATAGAACAGACTCTCCTTTAAGCGATACAGTTTATGTGAATTTAACCACGGATTGTGAACGTTTCCAATCATCTCGGGGGTACATCATGTCGTCCTTAACTAAAGAGGAGGAAGATTTTCCTTTAGCGTTTTCTATGATTGTCTACAAAGACGCTGAGATGGTGGAGCGACTTTTGAGATCAATTTACCGTCCACAAAACTACTACTGCATACACGTGGACAAGAAGGCGTCAGAGAACTTCTACCAAGCTATCTCAGCCATTGCTAGATGTTTTCCTAACGTGTTTATAGCCAGTCGGAGAATTAACGTTATCTGGGGAACTTTCACGGTGTTGGAGCCAGAATTGTTGTGTATGCGAGACCTGTGGAAATATCCCAAATGGAAATATTTTATTAACTTGACAGGACAAGAGTTTCCTTTGAAGACAAACTACGAGATTGTCCAAATTGTAACCGCCTACCGTGGAGCCAGTGACGTTCACACTAAGCTTAGATGGTGAGTTGTTTTTTTATGCTCTATTTGAGACCTTGCATATCATTGTATCATTTATTTTTTATCGAATAAAAAACATAACAAGCACGGCTGTCTACGTACATTGTTTGCATGCTTGCGTGCTTGATGACTAATGTATTCTAGAGTATTCTAGTAGACTGTAGAATTCCTCTTCGTCATACGCCCTTAAAAGGACGTTAAGTGGGTGTGTCTGCGTTGTGTTGTGGTTTTGCAGTGTAACTGTCATATTTGCGATTTTTGGCCCAACACATCCGACTTCAGCAGACATTTTTGAGTACCGGGTTGTCTTCCCTCTTCGATCCCTACTCGCTTGGCCAGACTAGACAGGTTAGTCTGTTACTGGAGGCACCACGGAGAGGTGAAGCAGGGTCTGGATGGTTCTGGTTCACCGATCCTGGCGCAAGCCATCAGCTGTGGGTCGCTGACAACTTCCAGCTCTGGTGCTGTCAGACGCGCCTTCGCCTCCGTACATTGTTTAAACTTATTTCATAGAAAACAATAAAACAAGTACGTTTGTGGTGTTAATCAGAAACTCTTATCGTAGCTTGTAGAGAATCCTCAGAATCTTGGGTGTATCTGCTAGTGTGAGTGTTGTTGATTGTTATGTACTTGTCAAACTGACAGACTGAAAGTTGTATTGCTTCCTATGTTATCTACCTCATTGGGCGTAACTTGTAGCGAGTTCTCCAAATATTGAGCTTGTCTATCAGCTGAATTATTTCTACTCGTTTTGGATTTGTCTAACTATTAGTATCTGCTTCTCATTGTTACCTGTGTTTTCTTCCTCACTTCATGCAACCTGTAGGGAATGTTCAATATATTAGTCTTATTTTTTCACTGACTTCAGTGACGGTCTTACATTTTTAAAGTCTGTGTCCTATATTTTCCAAGTCTTTCACTTATATTTTGAATGTCTTTGTCTTATATTTTCAATGTCTTGGTCTTATATTTTGAATGTCTTGGTCTTATATTTTGAATGTCTTTGTCTTATATTTTGAATGTCTTTGTCTTATATTTCCAATGTCTTGGTCTTATATTTTCAATGTCTTTGTCTTATATTTTCAATGTCTTGGTCTTATATTTTCCAAGTCTTTGTCTTATATTTTGAATGTCTTTGTCTTATATTTTGAATGTCTTTGTCTTATATTTTGAATGTCTTTGTCTTATATTTTCAATGTCTTGGTCTTATATTTTCCAAATCTGGATCTTACATTTTAAAAATCTTGATCTTATATTTTCAATGTCTTAGTCTCGTATTTTTCGATGTTACACCTTCTATGATTTTCAAAGACTATACACTCTATTTTATTCTATCAAAAATATTATAGCGTTTGTTATGTTCAAAATATGCTCGTTCTTCGTGAAATTAGAAACATTAGCCAAATGTCGTTTGTTTTCAATTATTATACGATCATTTTGTCTCTTCTTTTGTTAATCTTTAACATTTCAAAGATTCTTTAGTAGCGTTTTATCGGGCATGAAACGTTCTTTTTCGATCGTTTCTATTAGTGTCAAGGTGACACATCAGCAATAATCGATCTCTTCGTAATCTGTAATAAATTGTCAACAGGTTTGGGACAATTGACTCGAGATAATCGAACTTGTTTACAATTAACACTGTGTACTTTGCCATTAATTTATCAAAAGTTCTGTTGGTTTTAGTTGTTTATCTTTCATATATGTCCTATCTTTATACCGAGTTTCAAGTTTAATAGTTCATTGTATTTCTGATAGGCAAAAACATAATTCTGGCATGGGATAGAAGTTCTAATTAATAATATCCTAGTACAGTAATGAGCGTTCTGTATAGGAAGAATAGCCTAAATAACATGGGCAGTGGCGTTACACATGAGGTGAGTGCACATGATGGACAGTAAATATAAAGGTTACCAGCTCTCATGAGCAAGACAAGGATTGCGCCCATTAATCCACTGTTTATAAAAATAAAAACATTATTTGTAGTGTTTTCTTTATTGTGTTTTCTTTGAGCATGTTCCGCTACTAAGACCAATCATCATATTCTCCCTCATGCTACACCATTGAACTGGGCTACTATCGTAATTATAAGATCACCTGGTTTAATGTGTTTGCACTTTTGTTTGGTCACCATCAGTAAGTAATAGAAGCATGCACATTCGCTACCTACCTTATTACAAGTTTATAGTGTAGGAGGGAAGAGGGAACTGCTAACAAGTTATATAGACGAACAGCCCCGCGGGGAAGGATATTGATTAGATCAGCTAATGAAGGATGCAAAATAAGGCGGGTTCTGTCTCCCACCAAATTTAAACTTACTTATGGTCACGGCTTTTTCTAACCTGATGTAACAATATAGCCCCGCTCACAACCGGATATTTTGCATAAAATTACTCACCCACCATTAGTACATTTCACTATAAAATGTTTCTTATATATATATATATAGTAACTTCCTCATTTTTTGGAAAGCTGCTTTTGCCTGAGTCATTCTGCATCTTACCTCTTTTGTACATCTTCCGTCTTAAGTTAACACTATTCCCAAATATTTATGGATCTTATATATATATTTTGCTGGCTGCTTTCGCTGGAGTAATGGGAAATTTTTGGGGCGTGTCCATTGGTGTGTGTGTTACGTCATCATGGTGGCAGGTCGTTTATCCCTACAATGGCCGTACGATTAAAATAAAAGGCGAAATGACGGAGTTTTGTTCATGACCATGCGGTTCCGGTGTGATTTCAGAAGTTTCACGTTGGTAAGGAGGGATGTTGTCTAGATGGAAGACGGCTACTGTGATATCAAGAGTAGACTTGTAAACTGGTTTATCATTTCACAAATTCGCATAACATGGGGATTTTTGAGCGCTTACGGACTGTTCGGTGCACGATGAGGATAATCCGACGAATAACTGTTTCATATGTTGGGATGTGGAGACAAAAACGATATCTTGACATAATCAAGCGATATACATTTAAAAAATATGACTATCAACAATTTCAGGAGAACCTGAACTTCCGGTCAATAAGACGGACAGGCGGTAGGAACTGTTAAAGGTTGTGTCTGAAAAGTGTTTGTTGTTGCAGTTTCCTCCGGCTTGCCGCCTGATCATTATTCTTACCTATTCGCCTCTTTATTTGCTCTTTTCATCATATCCTCCGTTTCTCTCTCTCTCTCTCTCTCATACACACACACAAACCTATATGACTTTTCTCTCCACTGATCTTGTTCTCTCTATCGCTCACACTTGTCACCTAACTAGATCTTATGTCAGTCTCGCTCTCTCTCTCTCTCTCTCTCTCTCTCTCTCAATCTGTCTATCTATTTATACATCATCATCAAGCACGAGGGCTGCTTGTGCAGGTGATCATGTCTCTCCACAACTTTCGATCTCGACAGTTATTTATCATTTCTGCTGTTGACCTTCTGCCAAGCCATTCTCTTAAGCTGTCTGGTATCTTTTCTCTTTGCTTCTCTCTATATCTTCATCCCTAATTTTTCAAGTTGTTACAATATATTCCACCTCTTCTCTTCTCATTACATGACCAAAATAATGGTGTTGTTTCTTTCTTACCTTGGAAATTAGCTCTCTTTTTGCTTTGACCTCTTTCAGAACGTCTTCATTACTCTTCTTAGCTGTCCATGGTATTCTCAACATTCTTCTGTAAAACCACATTTCTACAGACTCCAGTGATTTTCTTGTTTGTTGTCCTATTGTCCATGATTCACATCCATATATTAAGACTGACTCTACATAACATTTAAGAACTCTTCTTCTTGTTTTTATTGTCAAAAATGGATTGCATAGTAACTTCCTCATTTTTTAGAAAGCTGCTTTTGCCTGAGTCATTCTGCATCTTACCTCTTTTGTACATCTTCCGTCTTAAGTTAACACTATTCCCAAATATTTATGGATCTTAAAATAATCTCACTATGCATATAAAAAAATTCTGGTAACAGCACACAACCTTGCCTAACACCCAGTTTTAGTTGTTGAAACATTCCCAATTGATTTCCAGTACTTATGGCCGCTATTTGTTGCCAGTACATGTTCCTTATTATTAATAGATCTTTGCTGTCTTTGTTTATGCCTTCTAAAATTGTTATTATTTCTTTGGTGCTTTACTTTGTCAAATGCTTTGGTATAATCTATGAAACATAAATAGGTATAGATATGTTTTCACCTCTATGGTTCTTTCTACTAAGGATCTTATAATGTATATGGCATTGCTCGTTCCTTTACATCCAATAAAATCACACTGTTCATTATTAATTTCAGCACTGATTTTGTTTCGCACTCGTCGCATGATGATTCTTAGTAATATCTTAGTCATGTGACTCATAAGACTTATTGTGCGATGATCATCGTATTCATTCGCACCAGATTTTTTTGGGTAGTTCTATGAATATTGATTTGAGCAGGTCATCTTGTATATATCCATTGTTGTAGATATCATTCAATATTCTTGCAATTATTTCTATTCCAAAATCACAAAATTCTTCAATCTCTTCTTTAGATATAAAATCTGGCCCAGTAGCTTTTCCTGCTTTCATATTGCATTATCTATCTAGCTATCAGGGGTGCGTACTATCCCTCCTACTGTTTATTACATACATGGACTATATATGCAGGCTATCCAACCCATCAGAGACAGAGGAGATCAACGAGCTTTTATTTGCAGACGATCAGGCACTAATACATGAAACAATAGAAGACTACAAGAACGCTTAAACAAACTCAACATATCAGGCACAAAATACAACATGAAAATCAACATCAATAAAACAGAAGTCATGAATGTCACCAAAAATATACAGAACACCAACATAACTATAGAAGGCAGACAACTAAAACAAGTAGAGGAATTAAAATACCTAGGAAGTCTAATGACAAACGATAATTCTCAAACAGCAGAGATAGAATCAAGATGCAACAAAGCTTGTCAAATCATTGGACAGTTATCACCACTATTGTCCAACAAGGAAATAACTCTGGAGGCAAAACGAGCACTGTACAATACAATCTTCATCCCAACGTTGTGCTACCAATGCCAGACCTTGACACTAGATGCAAGAACAATAAGAAAAATAACCTCTACAGAGATGAAATGTGTTAGACGAATGAGAGGAAACAGTCTGAGAGACAAGATCAGAAATGAAGAACTGAGAAAAAAGCTAGGAATAACCCCCGCCATAGAATATATAAGGAAACAACAGATACAATGGTTTGGCCACGTGACAAGACAGAAAGAACAAAACACAACACGAGTCTTCAACAAACGTTGTGAGAATGCCAGACCCAAGGGTCGACCACGAAAAAATGGGTCGATGGAGTATTAGAAGCACTAGGAAACATAACAGCAGCAGAAGCGAACAGAAGAGCAAAAGACCGCAAATTATATCTCCCCTCGACGCTGAAAGGCAGACGAGGAAGGAAAGAAGAAGATCTACCTATCTTTAATTGAGCTTTATCTCCTCTGATTGTTACTTCTATTATGAATTTTTTCTTTTGGTTTAATCGTTTTCTCTTTGGACTCCAGCTGGCTCGATAGCTATTCTCACCTATCCCCCTTCTTATTCTCTTCTTTGACCATATCCTCTGTTTCTCTTTCTCTCTCTCTCTCTCTCTCTCTCTCTCTCTTTCTATCTATCTATCTATCTATCTATCTATCCATATCTTTGAAATTTTTTCAACATTGACCATTTATCTATCTATCTATCTATCTATCTATCTATCTATCTATCTATCTATCTATCTATCTATCTATCTATCTATCTATCTATCTATCTATCTATCTATCTGCCTGCCTGCCTGAATTGTCTGCCTGTCTGTCTACCTGCCTGCCTGCATGTCTGTCTGTCTATTTGTCTGCCTGCCTGCCTGCCTGTCTGCCTGCCTGCCTGCCTGTCTATCTGTCTGCCTGCCTGCCTGTCTATCTGTCTGCCTGCCTGCCTGCTTGCCTGCCTGCCTGCCTGCATGTCTGTCTGTCTATCTGTCTGCCTGCCTGTCTATCTGTCTGCCTGCCTGCCTGCTTGCCTGCCTGCCTGCCTGCCTGCCTGCCTGTCTATCTGTCTGCCTGCCTGCCTGTCTATCTGTCTGCCTGCTTGCCTGCCTGCCTGCCTGCATGTCTGTCTGTCTATCTAACAGCTTGTAAACAGCAACGTTTACATTGGGCCATGATCACACGCCACAAGCGTAGCCCGGCAAGCACGGTGAAACTGCTATCATTGCCTACGATGTCAACACAATAGACATGGTTATGGTCAGCGAGCAACGCAAGCCGACGCCTTGATTTGTTCTCATGCTACGGTACAGCAAGTACTGGCGACAATACGGGAGAAGAACATTCTAGGAAATTACAATCGGCGGAACAGAGTCAAGTTGACATTCACGATCGGGGAATGTACTTCAGAAGTGTCAGTAGACAATAATATGTGAATGGTCACATTTAAGTAGATCATCAGTCATAAACATTGCCAAGGGCGATTTCTAAGGATCTTCAGTAATAATGTTGTGAAAAAAATCGCGACATTCATATAAGAAATATTAAGAATAAGTTAGCAAAGTAACATTACATTTGGTGAAATTGTGAGTAAAAAAAAAGTAAAGAACCCCGTCACGCCAAGTGGCGTATAGGAAATATGGTGTTCTATATATTGTCCTTTCGAGCCGAAGACGGCACATAGGGCAGAACCACAATCTCAAAATCAGAAACCTTGCATGCCAAAATGTCACATATTGCAGAGATCACTGCTTTAAAATCTATGGTGCTGTGTCCATAACAATACTTTTTACAATGACAGCTTGTCAAGCCATCGATCAACCTCCTTAGTCGCCTCTTACGACATGCCTGGAAGGTCACAGTGTCACTATTCTTTACCTCCCTCATAATGAGACCCCGGTAACACACGGAAAATATGGTGTTAGTGACCGTAAATTTTACAGACCTTCAGTACATGATTTTTAGGGTAATGTGGTCGGTACTATGCTGGTTCCGCTTTACTTTCACAGAAACAAAATCCGGTACCCATTTAAGGCAGTGTGAACCTGGAAGCGACTTCAAAACGAGAAGTAATAAAGCCAAGACACAGGAAGCTTACACAGAGGTGAACAATGAAGTGAGAAGATGCATTAAAATGGATAAGCTATTGCAAGAGGAAACTAAGATGATGTTAGTGATAGATTGATTGTAACAGATGTTGGATTGTAAATTGTAATGTGAGGAAATACCCTTTGAAGTTGAGAGCGGTCCCTACGAATTTTAAAATCATTGTAGATTACAATAATATTTTTCAAAGTTTAGAAAATAGCAATCTGCTTATACATTGCACAAGCTCTCTTTATTTCACCAAAAATCAATTTGAAAATCTAAAGTTATGGGTCATGCATCCAATCTCAAAAGCCGGATTTATTGTATTTTTGTTTCTTACAAACTCTTTGAAACCTTATATTTTTTGTCAACAATATTAGGATATATTTGGTTTTGATGTTTGGCTTAACTCCTACTTTATGCAACGATATCAAGCTCAGAGAAGTACACACATTTCGTTTTAACTTGACAAAGTAGAGAAGGTAAACATTAACGTCAACGTTAGAGGAACAAACGTAAACAAAAACAAAATAATAAAAGGTAATATTGTCATGTAATGAAGAGAATAATCGATGTAATATTCAATTATAAAATGATGGCTGAAATCGGATGCACTGGGCCACTGGCGCAGAACACAGTGCAACGTTTTAACGGGTGTTCAATCAGAGTGGATCTGGCAGACTCTAATTGTGATGTTCTGCCTGTGGAGGCGATTAACACACTTAACCTGACAGCTGACTTCAAGTCTGGAATCCTACTCTGATTGAGTCCTGATCGCAGAGAGAGCGAGAGATATTCAATCAT
Source organism: Megaustenia siamemsis (assembly GCA_032433765.1). Lineage (NCBI taxonomy): Eukaryota > Metazoa > Mollusca > Gastropoda > Stylommatophora > Ariophantidae > Megaustenia > Megaustenia siamemsis. The sequence continues at coordinate 32,216,145 of JAVIAB010000126.1, forward strand.
GCTGAACAAGCTTTACGGTTCAGGAGAAACAATGAACAATTTTGAATGTCCAGATAATTGCAATCATCATGATCTTCTAGCAGCAACACTTTATATATTTCTATCACCTCAAAACAGTTAGTACGGACACTCGGTAAATCCTTCTTATTTGTCAAAAACTGTATGGATAAATGATTCAACTCACTGCAATAAAACGAAGAACGCAATTCAGAGTGACTTTTAAAAGGCCGGATATTTGAGTTTGTGGGTAGATTCCATCCCTAATATTTAACACAAACAGATGTATTGACTTTAATTATCGAATGTGTATCAACTAAAGGTGGTTTATAATTTTTTTTTTTTAAACTCTCCTTGAGCTAAGGAACTGTTCAGAAGAAGAAAGCTTTGCTGATTTAGTGTTTAGCATTCATTGACAATATCATGCACTGATCAATCGTCACACTTAGTACATAGTTGGGAAGTCGGTTGCTTTCTTAATGCAGTCAACATTATTATTATCATTTTTAACTTCGTTATTTCCCACTCAAATCTCGGCTACACCGGTTGGGATTTTTATTTATGGTTTCTCCCTGCGGCATCCACCCCTGGTCTCAGCAGCGAGGCCCGGCTTGAAAAGTAAATTACTCATCGACGGAAGAAAATATGAGAACCTCCGAAGTCTGAGTTATCTGCCTGTGCAACGAGGGACCCCTGTGCACACAGCTGCCAGGGAGAAATGGATTAACACGTAAAAATTCAGTTCCTAATCTCTAGGAACTTCATCATCATCATCATCATCATGTACCCTACCGTTTGGCATAGGCGATCATGTCCCTCCACAATCTTCCATCTACAGTGCATCGTATCAGTTCTGTTGTTGACTGTTTTCCATGCCATGACACCAAGCTATCCAGTATTTTCTCTAGGAACTTCATCAGAGGTAAAAGCTGGCGAAAAAAAGATCCAAGTGAATAGATTAGAGGATCTAGTTAGTCCACAACATGACTTGTGTATAGAGAGCTAAAAGTGTATCTTTGATGTGTTAAAAAATTCCAGGATGTTGTAAGTCATTCGACCGTGTAAATAGAAAACAACTATAGGAGGTGCTTACAATATACGGAGCAGAGTCAACATCTAACCAATATAATTCAAAGTCTCTATATCAACAGCAGTTACACAGACAAAACAACAGCAGGCTACACAGACCACTACGAAATGAGATCAGGAAAAAGATAGACGTGTGTTCTGTCTCCTCCTTTGTTAATTCCCTACATGGATTACATATGTAAGGTACCTTACCCATCGGAAATAGAGAAGATTAATGAGCTTCTAGTTGCACACGATCAGACACTATAATGCGTGGAAAAATAGAAGACCTACGAGAATACATAAATAGACTTAAGAACAAACGCAATCAATAAAACATGAAAATCAGCATCAACAAATCAGAAGTTATTATTATCACAAAAGAGAAAAAGAATATCAACATAGCTATAGACGGCAGACAATTAAAACAAAAGTCTAGTGACAAACGACAATTCACAAGCAGTAGAAATAGACTCAAGGGTCACAATCTCTCACAAGAGATTGTCCGTGCTATTTTCTGTTTATAAAAAGCGACAAAGTAAACAAAACAAATTTTGATGAACTTTCCCCATGTTATGGTTTTTGCCCGTTTTGTCTCAAGAGTTATTTCATTGTTAAACAATAGCGGTGATAGTTGTCCGATGATTTGACAAGCTTTGCAGCATCTTGGCGTATAATAGTGGTAGTAGTAATAATAACAGTAGTTGTAAAATTAGTAGTAGTAGTTAGTAGTAGTAGTAATGGTAATATTAGTAGAAGAAGTACTATTTTAGTAGTAGTAGCAGTAGTTATAGTGGTAGTAGTAATAGAAGTAGTGTTAGTAATAGCAGGAGCAGTAAGATGAAAAAAGAGGCAACATATTTAGTAAGCGTTTGGTATATTCAATTTCATATTTCAATCAATATACACAATTGCATCTCTTACGTTGTATTACGCTTTGCAATCCACAAGATATTTGGACATTTGCCTTTTTAAGCCCCGATATATTCGAAGTGGAAAACGGTTAATTTTGTTTTCCCTTTAATACTTACCTGCCAGGACCGGGTAACATATTTTCTTGATCGCCAACTAAAGTTGTCTTAATGTCATCGTCTTCTCTGCGGGTACTGACTCAGACGCCAGACCTACGAGTCACTGACTACTATTAGTGTCTACATCTTCTTTCTCTTCTTTTCTCTTGTCATTGATACCTAAAAGGTGTCGTGGTTTATATCATTTGTCGTTTCTGAGCTGCTAGAACTGTCTGAATTAGTGATTTTCCTTTGTTGTTACATGTCTTTGTCACTGCATCTATCCATCTTCTTCTGGGTCTTCCTCTTGGTCTTTTTCCATGTATTCTCGAGAAGAACGCCCTTGATGGTGATTGGTAAGGGTTCATTCTGACCAGGTGGCCAAACCATTTAAGTTGTTGTTGTTCTATATATTCTTGGCAGGGTTTTGTTCCTACCATTTTTCTTATGGTTTGATTTGGTATTCTATCTCTTCTTGTGTTGTTTGTTACTTTTCTCAAGCATCGCATCTCACATGTGTTGATCTTTCTTAAATGGGATTTAGAAAGGGTCCATGTTTGACTTTCATAGCACAAAGTTGGTATGAAAATGCTATTTATCATTTTTGTTGTTTAGCTGGCATAGAAATATTTGGATGTCTTAGCAATGGTGAAAGCTGGTATGTGACAGCATTTGCTTTTTGTATTCGCATGTCAATTTCTCTGTCTAGTTTCCCATCTTCTGTGAACATTGTGTCTAAATACTTGAATTCCTCTACTTGTTTTATTTCTTTATCTTTGATCTTAATGTTTAATGGGTGTCTTAATTTGCTTATTCTTATAGCCTCTGTTTTTGCTGTGTTAATTTTCATACTGTAGTTTGTTTAAGAGGAGTGGTGAGAGTGGTATGACTATTAGTTTACACGCACTCAATCTCATCTCTTGAACAAAACCAATTTTGAAGCATGAGCATCTGCTGCTCACGTTTGATTAGTTCATGAAATGATTGTTCTTTATTTATTTCTTAATATGTATTGTAACCCGGATGTTTAATGACGACATACAGTAAGATCTCAAGTGTCGCTGTCGTCATGTAATAGTGATCATCTAGTTAACACTCCTCTGTCTAAAATATTTGTCACCTTAAGATTTACGCTTACAACAGTACATTTAAAATTCATTTTCCTAAGTATAGTAATGTTTATTCCACAGAATGTTTGCACAGTTTAGTTATTGCAAAAAAAGGTTTTCAACTACTAGATAATATAATTGCATTATATAAAAACAGCCAAAGTGCCGTTAGAACATCGGAAGGTCTGTCAGATTGTTTTCAGCTTACAGCAGGTGTAAGACAAGGATGTGTCCTCTCACCACTCCTCTTCATCATATATATGGACAAAATAAATCAGGAAACAACCAACAATAAGGAAAAATCAAATAATAACATAGAGGTAGAAAACTCCAACATCAACGAGCTACTCTTCGCAGATGACCAATGCCAATATATGAGGATGAAAACCTGCTAGAACAACATTTAACATCTCTAGATAAAAGTTGCATAAACTACAGTATGAAAATTAACACAGCAAAAACAGAGGCTATGAGAATAAGCAAATTAAGACACCCATTAAACATTAAGATCAAAGATAAAGAAATAAAACAAGTAGAAGAATTCAAGTATTTGGGCACATTGTTCACAGAAGATGGAAAACTAGACAGAGAAATTGACATGAGAATACAAAAAGCAAATGCTCTCACATACCAGCTTTCACCATTGCTAAGACATCCAAACATTTCTATGCCATCTAAACAACACATGATAAATAGTATTTTCATACCAACTTTGTGCTATGATGGTCAAACATGGACCCTTTCTAAATCACAATTAAGAAAGATCAATACATGTTAGATGCGATACTAGAGAAAAGTAACAAGCAACACAAGAAGAGATAGAATACCAAATGAAACCATAAAAAAATGGTAGGAACAAAATCCTGCCAAGAATATGTAGAACAACAAATTAAATGGTTTGGCCACCTGGTCAGAATGAATCCTCATTAATCACCATCAAGGGCGTTCTTCTCGAGAATGCATGGAAAAAGACCAAGAGGAAGACCCAGAAGAAGATGGATAGATGCAATGACAGAGACATGTAACAACAAAGGAAAATCACTAATTCAGACAGTTCGAGCAGCTCAAGAACGACAAATGATATAAACCACGACACCTTTTAGGTATCAGTAAAAAGAGAAAAGAAGAAGAAAAAGGAAAAAAGATTTGCATGGAGTTAATTTTTTGTTTTCAAATCTTCAGATGTTATTGTGTTATTTGAGGGCCATCATTATTGCACTCCGAACATGTTCATAAGTGCTCAGATCCCCTCACAAGTTTAATAGGCTAGGGCCTTTCTTTATCTAAATCAGGCCCTGCTTGTGTCGGTATATGGGAAGGAATTTTTGTTTGAAATCGCCAATTAATTATTTGCCTTCTTTGTATTATTTAGACAACATTTTAAGACGCTATTCTATAACTTCTTCTTTGTCTGCGTTAGCCTGACGACTACGCCTCATCGTCTGCATTAAAAAACGACGTTAAATGGGCCTAGTTGTATGATGTGGCATCACTAGACGTTCTCGTCAAGTGATCAAACCACTTTTATTTGTTGTCTCTCTTTAACTCACTGATGATAGTTATACCTCTCCACAGCACAAACACCGATAGATGGAGGGGGACAAACCCACCACACGGACTTCGGCCAGCATTATCAGGTGTGCACATCGTTGTCAACAGGTAATATAAACATTGACTGGAGTAGAGAGAAAGTTTGGAGGGATGGTGGGAGGCAGGCACAGGCACATATAGGTAGAAATACAAGCAGAGAGAGAGAGAGAGAGAGAGAGAGAGAATGCAGATGTAACAGAGAGACAGGGAAGAGTAAAGATACTGAAGGAGAAAAAGAGAGACAGAGTGAGAATACGGCTGTGATAGAGAGACAGGGAAGAATAAAATAAACTCTGAGAGAAAAAAGAGAGACACAAAGAGAATGCAACTGTGATAGAGAGACAGGGAAGAATAAAAGACACTCAGAGATTAAAAAAAAAAGAGAGACAGAGAGATAATGTTTCTTCTTTATCCCATCACCCTGTGGGCTGTTGAGTACTATTGACATAATTCGTCAACTTTCTTCGTGTATTGAATTATTGAGTTATTAGTGGATCATCATCATTGCACTCCGAACATGTCAGTAGGTGTTCAGATTCCCTTCTCAGAAAGTCTCACAGTGTTCAGAAACTGACAACCCCAGTTCTGTGTTGGTTAATTAGTCTTCTTTCACGCCTAAGTTTCTCGTTTCTGACTGTGCTCATCTTAACTCCCATCTCTTTCATCCGAAAGGAGTGACGTGGACTCATGGTTGTCGAAGTCCTGTGTCCTTCCCACTTCCCAGAGGGCATTGATGATGTTCCCGCCCGATCCATTGGTTGACCGTAATCAATAATAGCGCAGCTAGCCAACCTGTCCGATCTTTCATTTCCCCGTCTCCCGCATGTCCTCGGACGTAGACAAAGGGGACCTTCCGTAATTTTGACTTCTGCAATGACCCTACCCATTGTATACGTACAGAGCCCGCCTCCACTTTTCTTACTATGCTCATCGAATCACTCAGTATACAGTCGTGGGTGTAGCCTTGTGACTGCACCAAATGAATGCCTTGGTCACTGCCATCACCTCCATCGTCATGCTACTCGTGATCATACCGTATACACTACTGTCTTTTTTGACTATTCTGTCTGCCAAGCATGCTGTAAATGCCCATGCACTCTTTGGAGTCGTCTTACAGATCCGTCTGTATAGATGACTGCATCTTTCTCATCGGTGTTATCACAGATGAGACCATTGACCTCCGCATTGATCACGACTGAGTCTTGTTCCCTACATTTCCTGTCGAATGTGACAATACACGAGAATGTTCTCCTGAATGACGTAGACACAGGTATCCAGTCCTCTCCAGTGTTGATATTGATAATCCCACAGACCTGTTTGATGACATGTTCTACTCGGCCCACCAATAATTTGTCTCTTTTTAACCTGACACCCTTCCATGTGTTGAGCTCATGAAGCAATGGATGCTCTTTAGCTGCATTTATCTTCAGGTATGGTCAGGCCCTTGAAATCTTGAATTTGTCATTCCTGGTTGGGAAGTCGAGAAGATGCCTCATTGCTACACAGGGAGTGTCCTTCGTACACCCAAGATAACGGGCAATACTTCATTCTGTATTTACTCCAGCTTGTCAAGTTGCGTCTTACTGACTGTAACAACTGCCAGGACATACTCGTGTACCTCTCTCACCAGTCATTCTTTGTGACTACGAAGTCGCATACTGTTTATTCTTTAATGCTCTCTTTCCATCATTTCTTGCTCTGTCCACCTCTTCTTCTCGTACCTTGTACAGTTCTTTGCAGAATGTTCTTTGCTGGGTCAGCTAATTCAAATACGTGGCCAGGATTCCTTTTGCGTTTCTTCACAATAGTCAAAAACTCATCATTTACTGCGTTTGCTAGTTACATCCCTTGGCGAACTTTCTCTTTCGTAATACGATCTAAGTAAGAGATGATCCATACTCTTACTATAATAATTCATCACCATAGCTTTTGTTTTGTTTGTAATTTTGCTGTAGATAATTGAGAGAAAATGTGGAGTTAGATATCACAATCACTCACACTCCAACATGCATTCACTAACATTCACGGACACATAGATTGAGGTAATGGTTCATCAACATCATGTGTCACCTCAATATCGAAGGTTGGCTACAAAAGATCACCATTTCACCCTGTCTCTTGCTTTTATGGTATACGCCATTTTATGTTTTCCTCTCCAGCTTTTGATGTTGTCAGTCCACTTTAGTATTTGTCTGTCCTGCTTCGTTTAACTTGTATTTGTTTCCTTTCGATAAGTTGTTGCGTCTCTTTATTTGTAACAAATTATGCCTCTTGTTCGAAATGTATTAGATAGTTCTTTCTTTTTATTCTGCTGTTTCAAAATTTCATTCTTTATTTTTTCTTTGTCCCCCATCCTCCTATAAATCATCATTTCACAGGTTTCACTCTTCTAAATATTGAATCCCTTGAATAAAATGAGAAAACTATTGTTCAAGTGAAACATTTTGGACGTATAAAAACATATTCGTAATGTAGATTAGACACGAAGGCCCAGTTGAAAACGTGCGGATAATAAATGAATCTTTACTACGTTAAGTAGAGCAACTTCATAGATTAGTGAAGAAATACAGTCCAGAAAGTGGAAGCAACCAAAAAAAAAATCATAGGGGACATGGTAGATGTATTGTTGTCAAACACTAAATATATTTTAAAGAAGATCTCTGTGTAAGCCAAACAAGATTGCAAACAAGAAAGGAAAGAATAATCTTTCGGTTCTCTACGTCAGTTTGTTTTTAATTTCTTCTATAAAATTTCTGATATCTTGTTACATAATTTCAAACCGACACAACTTCAGGATTATCATAATATCTATAAAAAAAAATAGAAGACCAGATATTTTTACTGTCAGAATAGTTTGGTCTAGACTTGATATTGTTCTTACATCTGGAACTGACATTTTCTGTGACTGAGTAGGCTACGACTACATTGACTCTTAAATAACAACAAGCAAATTTAAATACTGAGAGTATTACACAACAGGCCCTTTTTTGGAATCCCCAGGGGAAAAGACAAAGAGGAAGACCACGGAATTCTTGAAGATGACAGATAGAAGCAGAGATGAAGATGATGGGGAAGACATGGAATGATCTTAAAAGAATGACAAAAAACAGAACGACTTGGAAAGTGTTTGTTGAAGACCTATGCTCCATTGGGAGCTAAAAGGGTACAAGAAGAAGAAGAAGAAATCTAAAGACTATAAAAGATACAGAACGAAGATTAGCGCATAATTCTTGGATGCAGCAACATGGCTATGCATTACTTCCTTGGCTTTAATACCCAGGACAATATGTTTTGTAAGAACGTACCTACCTCTTATCCATTGCACAGTGAGACTAAGATTAGAAACGTTGCATGTTAAAAATATCTAACATCGTGTATGTGTCAGGCAGGGGACATTGTTCAACAGATTTTTTCACTTGAGAACATTGACATTTGTGAACGTACCAATGCAAAGCACAGTGTACAGTATCAAAATGAACAGAAAACCATAGTATTAGTAATATCAGTGGTAATAGTAATAATAGTAATAAAAGCAGTGGTGGCAATAATAATATTAGTGACTGTGATAGTAGCAGTTGTAGCAGTGGTTGTAACGGCAATAGCTGAAGTAGTAAAAGTAGTAATATTAGTACTAGTGTACTAGTCTTATCTTCTTTCCTTCCTCATTTGCCTTTCAGCGTCGAGTGGATATATAATTTGCGGTCTTTTGTTCCTCTGTTGGCTTCTGCTTCTATTGTTTTTCCCCTAATATTTCTATTAATACAGCAATCTATCTTTTTTTTTATCGTTGTCGGTCCTTTTGTTTGTTATTCTCTTAACGTTTATTGAAGGCGCTTATAAGTAATAGTAATATTAGTTGTAGAAGTAATAATTTTAGTCGTAGTAGTAGTAACAATACCAGTAGTTATAACTGTAGCAGTAATAGAAGTAGCTATCATTGTAAAAAGTATAGTTATGGGTAACAGGTGATCTCTGCAATATGTGCCATTTTGGCACGCAAGGTTTCTGTTTTTGAGATGGTGGTTCTGCCCTATGTGCCGTCTTCGGCTCAAAAGGACAATAGATAGATAGAATAGAAGTAATATTAATAAAGGCAAGAGCAGTAATATGAAAAAGAAGTAAAATATTTATTATGCACATGTCTTTAATATTTCAATCGTCACTACAATAACATCTCTTACGTTGTGTTACGCTTTGCAATTAAAAGAAATTGAATAACTGCCTTTTTACAACCCGACACATTTGAAATGGAACACAGTTAATTTTTGTCTCTTCCATACTTACAGTGTAACATTTCTTGATCACCAACTATAGTTTTAGTAAAATCATCGTCTTCTCTGGGGGCGCTGACTCTGGCGCCAGTCGTAATATATGACTCATTGACTTCTATTAGTTTAAACGCAATTAGTCACATCTCTTGATCGAAAAATTAAGAAGCAAAAACTTTTACCTCTCTCATTTGACTAGTCCCTTATTTGGTCTTCTTTTATGTTTTGAACAGACACTTTGTAGATTTTATCCTTAACAACAAGATAGCAGAAGATTTACTTAACTGGACAAAGAGAACAGAATTTCCAGATGAGACTTATTTCGCCACTCTCAACGCAAATAGTCAGCTTGGAATTAAAGGCACCTACACAGGTATGATACACTACTGCATTTAGTGGTATACACCACGACATCAATTACACTGCATCACTCAACAACTGTCCTTCCACTACTTTAAGACCGATTAACTTACCTCACTACATTAACTGCAAATCTCTCACTTCAATACGTTTACACAAGGTCACTCACATATTCACTCGTTCTAATCTCACAACACGAACTCCCCCACACTAACGCCAAGACACTCACTAAACCACGTTAATACTAAAATACTAATTCGAGTACTTTGATCTCAAAACGCTCATTCCACTGCTTTAAGACCAAGTCACTCACTTCTTCTCTTCATTTCTAATCATGCAACACTCATTCCACCAAGTCGACATCAGGACACCACCACAACTTTGAAACCAAGATACTCAATATATTTACACAAAAATGTTCACTGGACTTTTTAAATACCAAGTCACTCACTCCACTACTTTAATACCAAGACACTCACTCCACTACTTTAACACTGAGACACATACTCCACTACCTCAATATCAAAACACTCACTTCACTACTTTAACATAAAAACACTGACTTGACTATTTCAACATCAAAACACTCACTCCACTACTTCAACATCCAAAAACTCACTCCACTACTTTAACATCTAAACACTCACTCCACTACTTCAACATCCAAACACGCACTCCACTGCTTTAACATCCAAACACTCACTCCACTACTTCAAACAGAAATCAGAGCCAAAGTGAACGCAGTTGAACTGTCCTCGCCGTACGATATCATCATTCATCGTAAACAATCTGAATATAGAAACACCATCCGGGTGAAAAGCACAGCTCACGGTGTGCACATAACATTAAACTCAGTAGCTCCAGCAGCAAGACGGATTTGGAATTTGAGAAAACTGCTAAAAGAAACACTTTTCAGACAGTGCCTCAGCGGTTCTTGCCGCCTAACCGCCATATTGACAGGAAATCGATCTTGAAAAAATGAGAGTCAAACATGAGAAAAAAAGTTACATGAAAAGTTAGTCATTGTAGTGAAGAAAAACAAAAATAAAGGACTCAGCCTTTAAGAACTAGCATTTTGCTTAGACATAAGTAATGGTAGCAACAAATAAAAAAGACTTCAACGCAATGCACAGTAAAGACAAAGTGGAACAATGTCAAATCAGGTAAATGAATTTAATTATCTGTGAACATTGTTAGTCTCTGATGGTAGATGTACAACAGAGGTGAGATGTAGAATGGCTCAGGCAAAAGCAACTTTCCAAAAGCTGAAGAAAATAGTGTGCAATCCATATTTGACAATAGAAACAATGAAAAGAGTTTTTAAATGTTATGTAGAGCCAGTCTTAACATATGGAAGTGAGTCATGGACAATAGGGCAATAGACAAGAAAATTACCTGAGGCTGTAGAAATGTGGTTTTACAGAAGAATGTTGCGAATACCATGGGCAGTTAAGAAGAGTAATGAATACGTTCTGAAAGTGACCAAAGCAAAGAAAGAGCTAATTTCCAATATTAAGAAGGAACAATCATCATTTTTTGGCCATGCACTAAGAATGGAAAATCTGTAATATATTGTGGCAACTGGGAACATAGCGGGATGAAGTGATAGAGGGTAGAAATGAGAAAATATACCAGACAGCTTAAGAGAATGATTTGGCAGAAGGTCAATAACAGAAAGGATTTATCATTTCTGTTGTTGACCTTCATAATACTACTGTCGAGATCGACAGTTGAGGAGCGACATTACCACCGAAGCCAACAGGCATGGCACTTAATGATGATGATTTTTACCCAACTCAAAAACGTGAACAGCTACTTTCATTTTCAGCAATTGTACGTATGAATTAAACAGCAAGCAGTTCTTGTCTTCTTTAGTGAATTAAACAGCAAGCAGTTCTTGTCTTCTTTAGTCTATCATTAAAATCTCTCTTCGTTGCTTCTGCCTTATGAAAGTATTCAAAGTTATACCCACATGTTCTTTTCACTGCCTTAGTTTATGTCACAACCTCTAAGTAAAACTGGTTTCATAATCGTTTTACTGCCTAACTAACTTTAATCCCACACAAAAAATAGATTTAAGGATATTGTATTATTTTAGTATTATGATATTGTATATATTGCTTCTCGACCATCAATCCACTCTAAAAGTGTTCATGCTGCTTTACTGATTTACTTTCTTTATACTTTAATTCATCTACTTTTGTTTTTTATGTTTGACTTCCGGTGTGACTGTGCTGGCAACACGATACAATTTTCGATTGAAGTCAAATTTAAGATATAAGTGAATTTCAATGCCCGTAGTAAAATAAATTCAAGCGTTCTTGTGTTATTTCGAAAGGATTTATTTGTGATTTATTCTTACAGTTTGTGCGAAAACGTAGAATTACCATCCATTGTGATATTACGATCACGAAAATGTCAGAAAGCGGGAAAACTACAATACAAAGAAAATAATCAGAGAGTTTAATAGGTTATTGGAACATCTGCGGATTAGGAGATAAAAGCACAGAAATAGTTGAATTTATGAAGAAAAGGATTATAAAAATCTTAGGATTAGCAGACACAAGAAAGAGAGGCAAAATCATTAAAGAAATACACCAATGCTACACACTCATCACGAGCGGAATTAACAACATGGCGGAAGTAAACAAACACAGGGTCGATTTTATTATTGAAAGCAATACTGCCAAAAACATACTAGAAATAGATTACATCTCGGAAAGAATTATAAGTATCAAATTAGCAGAAATAGGAAGAAATACCACTTATATTCAAGCATATGATCCATGCAACGACACATTTAGTGAGGACAGCAAACAAGAATATTTTGATGAACTCTCAGCAACAATAAAAAAAAGTCAAGGACTCAGAGAAATTGTTTGTACTAGGGGATTTCAACGGTAGAGTAGGATAAAGGAGAACACCTTGGGAATTATACCTAGGACCATTTAGTGACATTATAACAGAGTGTAATAGTAATGGTGAACACCTACTAAATATGTGTGCAGAACATGATCTTTATATAACAAACACGTTTAATCAGCACAATTGTAACCAAATACTTATTTGGTATAAATGGTATGACACGGTCAAGGCCTCCCAAATCGATTTTATTTTGACTAGAAGACATCAAAGGAGGGATATAACAGACTCAAGATCTGTACCAAATGCAATATTAGATACAGACCATAAGCCTGTTTTACTATGGCAGAAAAAATGGGTTAGGAAACTACAGATGACAAGACCTCAAGCACAAAGAATAGATCTAAAAGCAATAAAGAATGTAAACGTACAAAAAGAAATAGATGAAACCGTAACCAACAAATACCTAACCTGAATACAACCTACAAACATAGAGGAAGCATGGAAACAGTTTAAAGAAGGTCTAATAGAGTCAACACAAGAGAAATGAGGTCTGAAAAATATAGGAAAGAGCAGAAAGAAACTAACAGGATGGTGGAATGAAGTAGTAAAATCAGCAGTGAAACACAAGAAAGAAAAGTATAAAACGTGGCAGAAGACAAAAACAACAGAAGACTACAATCACTATAGACAAGCCATATATGATAGCAAAAAGATCCTAGAACAAACAAAAGCAGACTCTTGAAAAGCATTTGGTGAAGAATTAGCAAAAACATGTAGAGAAGAACCAAAATGTTTTTTTCAAAAGTGTAAAAGCAATGAGAGTAAGAAATAATGATTATAACCCAACCACTATAATAAACGACAAGAACGGTAGACCAATCAGCAGCAGGAAAAACATAATAATCAGATGGAGAGAATACTCTAAGGAACTATTAAATCAGGGAAATACAAACGGAAATACAGAGTTTAAACATAGGCAGTATGATGAACAGGAATCGAATATACTTAAAGCAGAAGTATGATGGGCATTGAAACAGAATAAAAAGAACAAAGCAGCTGGTATAGATGGAATAACAACAGAAATGCTACTAGCCTGTAAGGAAACAGCTATAGATTGGCTTAATATAATATTCAATATGGCGTGGGAAGAAAGAAAAGTCCCAGACGATTGGCAAAAAGCTATCATTGTCCCATTTTGGAAGAATAAAGGAAGCAAAAGGGAGTGTGAAATGTACAGAGGAATATCCCTATTGAGTCAAGTTGGTAAAATGTTTGCTAAAATATTGGAGAGGAGAGTAAGATACATAATAGAACCTCAATTAAGTAATAATCAATTCGGATTCAGAAAAGGCAAAAGTACTGATGCTATATTTACATTGAGACAACTATGTGAAAAAAACAATAGAATATGACAGAAACCTAAATATAGTATTTATAGATCAGGAAAAAGCGTTTGATCGTGTGGACAGGAACAAATTTTGGCAAACTTTAGAAACTTACGGGGTAGCAGGACAACTACTAGATAATATAATGGCGTTATATAAAAACAGTCAAAGTGCCGTTAGAACATCCGAAGGTCTGTCAGAATGGTTTCAGGTTACAACAGGTGTAAGACAAGGATGTGTCCTCTCACCACTCCTCTTCATCATATATATGGACAAAATAAATCAGGAAACAACCAACAATAAGGAAAAATCAACAAATAATAACATAGAGGTAGAAAACTCCAACATCAACGAGCTACTCTTCGGAGATGATCAATGCCTAATATATGAGGATGAAAACCTGCAACAACAGCATTAACATCTCTAGATAAAAGCTGCACAAACTACAGTATGAAAATTAACACAGCAAAAACAGAGGCTATAAGAATAAGCAAATTAAGACACCCATTACACATTAAGATCAAAGATAAAAAAATAAAACAAGTAGAGGAATTCAAGTATTTAGGCACAATGTTCACAGAAGATGGAAAACTAGACAGAGAAATTGACATGAGAATACAAAAAGCAAATGCTGTCACATACCAGCTTTCACAATTGCTAAGACATCCAAACATTTCTATGCCAGCTAAACAACAAATGATAAATAGCATTTTCATAGCAACTTTGTGCTATGAAAGTCAAACATGGACCCTTTCTAAATCAAATTTAAGAAAGATCAATACATGTGAGAAGCGATGCTTGAGAAAAGTAACACAAAAAGAGATAGAATACCAAATAAAACCATATGAAAAATAGTAGGAACAAAACCCTGCCAAGAATATATAGAACAACTTAAATGGTTTGGCCACCTGGTCAGAATGAATCCTTATCAATCATCATCAAGGGCGTTCTTCTCGAGAATGCATGGAAAAAGACCAAGAGGAAGGCCCAGAAGAAGATGGGTAGATGCAGTGACAAAGACATGTAACAACAAAGGAAAATCATTAATTCAGACAGTTCGAGCAGCTCAAGAACGACAAATGATATAAACCACGACACCTTTTAGGTATCAGTGAAAGAGAAAAGAGGAAGAAGATTCATCTACAAATGGTTTCACAATGCTTTACCATGTTACCATTCAATTTTCGCCCAACAGAAGAGGTTTTCATCTACTTTATTAGTTAACTGCTCTTCTTTCTTTTATTCTACCTAAAGTAGTATCACAGTTTTGTGTTAGCATTTTAATGCTCTAATTTCACTGCACTTTAATTAGAATAACAGGTTTTTAAAATCATTTTACATATCTCATTTCTCTCTCTTGACCTTTCGAGCCGTAGCCGGCCCTAAAGGCTTAGATTAAGATACACCTTCTCTTATCTAAATTTTTGTTCTAGCAGTTTTCAATTCTTTTAAAGATATTTTATCAAACCTCGCCATATGTCTCTGTTCTGTGCAAGCAGCTCTATCTCATTGAGGGAGATATTAAATTATCTCATTTAACTCCACCTAAATTAGTCTCATAATTTCGGTTAGCATTTTACTGCTAGAGTGTCTCTCCACGTATTTTAATTTACAAGTTCTTAGAACTGTGATGCTCTACTTTCAATCATTCTAAACCTGATCCTAAATATCGTCCTCAGGTGCACATTACAAATGCAACGAAAGGCCTACAATGGCACGGTACAAAGTGCGGTCAACTCCACAGTCACAATGTGCGAAAAGATATGTCCGGGGGTTTTGTATTTTGACAACAGGTATAGTATTATATATTTCTTTACTTTTATATTGAATGGGATAAATGCACTTCCAGTGTTTTATATTATATGATAAGGAAGTATTTATTTGAGAGTATTAATTAAAAAGGAGTAAGACAAGGATGCATCTTATCACTAAGCTTGTTCAATCTATACTCTGAGCAAATTATTAAAAACGTCACAGATATGCCTGGCCTAAACACTTATGGAAAAATAATCAATAACCTAAGATATGCTGATGATACTCTACTACTAGCAGAAAATCATAAAGATCTACAGCAATTAATTAATTAAATAAACAGAACAAGAAAAAAATATGGATTAGATATGAATATTAAAAAGACTAAAACAATGATCATCATCATTATCAAGTACGGGGCCTAGTGGCGTAGGTGATCATGTCGCTCCACAACCTTCGATCTCGACAGTTCTGTATCATTTCTGCTGTTGACCTTCTGCCAAGCCATTCTCTTAAGATGTCTGGTATTTTCTCTCTTTGCTTCCCTCTATCTCTTCGTCCCTCAATTTTTCCAGCTGTTACAATATATTCAAGTTGTTCTCTTCTCATTACATGGCCAAAAAATGATGATTGTTTCTTCTTAATATTGAAAATTAGCTCTCTTTTTGCTTTGACCTCTTTCAGAACATTATCATTCCTCTTCTTAGCTGTCCATGGTATTCTCAACATTCTTCTGTAAAACCACATTTCTACAGACTCCAGTGATTTTCTTGTCTGTTGTCCTATTGTCCATGATTCACATCCATATGTTAAGATCATCATTATGATCATAAGCAAAGAAAATACTCAAAACCTACAAAAAACTATCAAAGTTGAACGAATAGACCTGAAGAAAGTTCAGAGCTATAACTAACTATTGACACACTAAAGACGGTGATGGGAAACGTAAAATTGGCATAAAAAAACTAAAGAATAGTAATGGCAACAAGTAATTTTAACGCCTTTAAAAGTATGCTAACATCAAAACAAATAACACCGGGGCTAAAACTAAGAATAGCAATATGTTATATCTTCTCAATATTCCTATATGGTGCAGAAACATGGACATTAGACAAGAATACAGAACAGAAAATAAAGCATTTGAAATGTGGATTTATAGAAGATTTTGATAGAATTGGATGGAAAGAAAAGAAAACAAACGATGCAGTTTTAAAGCGACTAAAAATTAATAGAGAACTACTAAACATAATTAGAACAAGACAAATGAAATTCTGGGGGCATGTTAAAAGACACAACAGTCTACTAAAAGTAATATTGGAAGGGAAAATACAAGGTAACAGAGGCAGATGCAGACCAAGACTAAGATGGACGAATAACATCAAAAGATGTTATTAAGATGATACTGCAAGCTTATGACAGCCTGCACCATGACAGCAAGAGACAGAGCAGAATGGCGCTTCATGGTAGTCAACCTTCGATGCGGCACTCAATGAAAAAGAATTAATTAAAGTGGTAATGTTAATGATACGGTCATAGAAAACGATCTACAGTTTTTGCGAAGACAATTCATATTGCACGGTTCCAGCCTCGAACGGACAAGATGGACAAAATAAATGGTGGGTGGACAACAATATGAAAATAGACATGATTAACTTTCGTCATATTTCAGAAACAGTGAGAGAAATTAGATTCAGAATAACAAGGGCAGCACTGACTTCCAGAAATCTTGATAAATTTTGGAAATCGAAATTACTAAGCACAAAAACAAAAGCTTGGGATTTTCAAATCAAATGTATTATCCATCCATACGTATGGATACGTGAACTTGAAAGCAACTAAAGAAAAATATTAGAATTTAAGGTATTTTTAATCCGACAGACCTACTGGCAGACAGACAGGCAGACAGACAGGCTGGTAGGCAGACAGACAGACAGACATGTAGGCAGAGAGAGACAGACAGGCAGACAGACAGACAGGTAGGCAGAGAGAGACAGACAGACAGGTAGGCAGAGAGAGACAGACAGGCAGGCAGTGACAGATAGACAGGCAGACAGACAGACAGACAGACATACAGGCAGGCAGTGACAGACAGACAGGCAGACAGACAGACAGATATCTCAGAAAGTAGCTCTTCATTGTGAAGTTTAGAAGACAATTTTGAAGACCTTGTAGGAGTGCTCCTACGATCGCCATGGTTACAAGACTAATGATGGGAACAGCTGGAATATTTTATGAAAAAAAGTGAAGAAAAAAAAACTGAGTGAAAAGACAAAGGAAAAAGAAAGATAAAAGCTACCAGAAAGATTAAGACAGTGGTTTGGTACGAAGAAGTCATGAAGAAAATTGAGAAGCAATTGTATAGGCAGAAAGATGTGGATAGACATGATCACATAGGCAAGCAGACACGCTTCAACAATTAAACGCCTTGAAGCTTATGTTCACGCATAAGCTCATAATCCATCTCTATTTTAGAGCAATTCAAGTCTATTCATCCGTATCTGATTTTGAACATTTCCAGCATCTCCATTCAACTCTATTTTTGAACATTTCCAGTCTTTTCATTCAACTCTATTTTTGGACATTTCCACTCTTTCCATTCAACTCTATTTTTGGACATTTCCAGTCTTTCCATTCAACTCTATTTTTGAACATTTCCAGTCTCTCCATCCATATCTGATTTTGAAAATGTCCAGTCCTTTATTTCATCGCCATCTATAAAATGCATACCTGTTTTTAAACATACCTGGTTTCTTGTTCTATTGCCATCTATACAATCATCATCATCATGTGCCATACCGGTTAGGGTAGGCGATCATGTCCTCCCACAATCTTCCATCTACAGTGCATCGTATCAGTTATGTTGTTGACTGTTTTCCATGACATGGCACCAAGCTATCCTGTATTTTCTCCCTTTGTCGTCCGCGATCTCTTTTTCATTCTATTTTGCCAGTTGAAACCACGTACTCCAACTTTCCTCATCTCATAATGTGCCCGTAAAAAATGTTGATTGTTTCTTCGTGATGTTTTTAGGAGTTCCCTTTCCATGTTTGCGTCTTTGAGAATTTCCTCATTGGTCTTTTTAGCTGTCCAGTGAACTTTCAACATTCTTATGAGAAATCCCATCTGTATGGCCTCTAATAGTCTTTGCATTTGTTTGTCTACTGGCCATGACTCGCTTCCATAGAGGAAGGTCAGAATTAGTTCTATATAGCAAACGATGAACTCTCTTTCTAACTTCTATTGACATAGATTTGTTGCATAAGAACTATTTCATTTTCTGATATGCTATTTTTGCATGAGCTATTCCTCTTTTCATTTCTGTGGTGCATATTCCATCTAATGTTATTATTGTGCCAAAGTATTTGACGTGTTGCACTTGTTTCAGATTTGTCTTGTTTATTTTTATGCTGCATGGTGGTGATGATTGTTTCTTTGATTACTTCTATTTTCTGACTATTCAGACTGAGACCTTTTATTGTTGCTTTCTTTTACTATTATGTCTATCATTTCTTGTAGTTCATTCTCTGTCTCTGCTATTAAGACTGTGTCATCCGCATATCGCAAATTATTTATTTTGTGACTGTTGACATTAATTCCTCTTTTGTTTACTATTGACCTCAAAATGTTCGCTGTAAAGTGAAAACAAATCCGGCGACAGAAAACAGCCTTGCCTGACTAATGTTTTTATATATTGGAATTGTCCTATTTGGTTGTTAATTCGTATAGCTGCTGTTTGTTGCCAGTACATGTTTTTTTATGATTCGCAGATCCTTGCCTTTGATTTGTAATTTCTCCAGCACATTTATTATTTGCATATGTTACTTTCTCAAATGCTTTTGTGTAGTCTATAAAGCACAAATATAGATCTTCTGTTACCTCTATAGATCTTTCTATCAGTGTTCTTAAGATGTATATCTATACAATACATACCTATTTCTGGAAATTTCCATTCTCCCCATCTAAGTCAATTGTGGACAATTCTAGTCTCTTCATCCATCTTTATTGTTGCATATTTCCTGTTCCAAAATCGGTCTATATTTCTGGACATTTCCAATGTCTCCATCCATCGCTATTTTTTGTCAATTTTCAGTCTCTTCGTCCATTTATATTTTTGGACATATCCTATCTTTCCATCCATACATATTTTTAGACATACTATCTGTCCATTCATACTCATGCTGGACATTAATTCTTTTTTTTTACTTCCAGCGAACGTTATTAATTGTGTTGACTTTCATGGTTTTCTTTCCCCATGTATTTAAAGTTCTTCGTTATTTTCTCTTTCCCTGTAAGTTTTATGACAGTTCCTCTCTTGCTGTGCTAGCACTAGGTTTTACACGTGTACATCTAAGCTAACTTCATGATCTATTCTAGATCTCGATTGACCTTTGTTCTGTTCTTTTCCAGATATCTTCCTTCCTAACTTTCTCATTTCATCTGATGGTCAGAATTTTACTCCCACAATAAACACATAGATCATTTGTTTGACTGTATCATTCATCGTTTATTCTCTGAGTCATATAATAGGACTGGCATTTTACGTTTAAATTAAACAGAACACTTGAGTTATTTTCTTTCTTTTCTGTAGTATAGCAATAACTTTCACAATTCATATATCAGTTTATATACAACTAGAATCTTGTACTGTATGTTTCCTCTGCGAGATTAGTGTCACAGACCTGATATAAGTCAATCAATAGAAAACAGACTAAATGGTATAATATTATCGTTTTACTGGTTATGTATTTGTTCCAGCAATCGTTTGTTTGTATACAATTTAACTATTTTGTTTTCCTTACAGGAGACCTGCCGAGACTAGTACAAGCCAAGCAAATGTTTGCCAACAAGTTTTATCTCAACCAGGACAGAACTGTTATAGGATGTTTGGAAGAGAAAGTATTCAACGATACCAGAGACGAATATTTAGGAATAAAGACTTTTGATGCTTCTTTCTATTCTACATTGGATATTGTGATCAACCAGATAACATGAGAATTTAATGCGATTATTTTATAGAATATTTTGTTCCATTGATTTACTGCTATTAAAATGCATTTGTGTTATTTGTGTTTACTTTACAGCATTCACATTGTGTGACTTTCAGGAATGTAGATGCTGTACTCGGTTTCCGACTGCTTACATCTTTTTGTAAAGATCTATGTATCAAGATATATATGTCAGGATCTATGTGCTTCTGTGTGCTACTTATCAACCTCTAATATGTTGAACGAAGTCCGTATCTGTGTTAGGCTGACAAATCAAACATGTCCAAGCTACAAAAAACAGAGATGTGTGACGGTGAACGTGGACAAATTTAATAATTGAACAATTCTACAATGTTCACAATGATAAATGAACCATCAGTACGGCATTGCATTCACTGGTGCCACAACATATGTGCACTGTCCTCAGATATTCTTGTATTATCTTAGATGTCCTTGTATTAACTGAGATGTCCTTGTATTATCTGATATGTATTGGTATTATCTTATATGTCCTTGTATTATCTGATATGTATTGGTATTATCTTATATGTCCTTGTATTAACTGAGATGCCCTTGTATTATCTTATATGTGATTCCATAATCTGAGATGTCCTTCTATTATCTGAGATGTCCTTGTATTATATGATATGTCTTGGTATTATCTTATATGTCCTTGTATTATCTGACATGTCTTGGTATTATCTTATATGTCCTTGTATTAACTGAGATGTCCTAGTATTATCTTATATGTCCTTGCATAATCTGAGATGTCCTTCTATTATCTGAGATGTCCTTGTATTATCTGATATGTCCTTGTATTATCTGAGATGTTCTTGTATTATCTGAGATGTCCTTGTATTATCTGATATGTCCTTGCATAATCTGAGATGTCTTTCTATTATCTGAGGTGTCCTTGTATTGTCTGATATGTCCTTGTATTGTCTGATATGTCCTTGTATTGTCTGATATGTCTTGATTTATCTGAGATGTCCTTGTATTATCTGAGATGTCCTTGTATTATCTGAGATGTCCTTGTATTATCTGAGATGTCCTTGTATTATCTGAGATGTCCTTGTATTATCTGAGATATCCTTGTATTATCTGAGATGTCCTAGTATTATCTTATATGTCCTTGTATTATCTGAGATGTCCTTGTATTATCTGAGATGTTCTTGTATTATCTGTGATGTCCGTGTATTATCTGAGATGTCCATGTATTATCTGAGATGTCCTTGTATTATTTGATATGTCCTTGTATTATCTGAGATGTACTTGTATTATCTGATATGTCCTTGTATTTTCTGAGATGTACTTGTATTATCTTGTATGTCCTTGTAATATCTGATATGTCTTCGCATTATCTTATATGTCCTTGTATTTTCTGATATGTCTTGGTATTATCTTATATGCCCTTGTATTATCTGATATGTCTTGGTATTATCTTAGATGTCCTTGTATTATCTGATATGTCCTTGTATTATCTGATATGTCTTGGTATTATCTGAGATGTCCTTGTATTATCTTAGATGTCCTTGTATTATCTGATATGTCCTTGTATTATCTGATATGTCTTGGTATTATCTCAGATGTCCCTGTATTATCTTAGATATCCTTGTATTATCTGATATGTCTTGGTATTATCTCAGATGTCCCTGTATTATCTTAGATATCCTTGTATTATCTGATATGTCCTTGTATTATCTGATATGTCCTTGTATTATCTGATATGTCCTTGTATTATCTGAGATGTCCATGTATTATCTGATATGTCTTGGTATCATCTTATATACCCTTGTATTATCTGATTAGTCTTGGTATTATCTTATATGTCCTTTTATTATCTGATATGTCTTGGTATTATCTTATATGTCCTTGTATTATCTGATATGTCTTGGTATTATCTTATATGTCCTTGTATTATCTGATATGTCTTGGTATTATCTTATATGTCCTTGTATTATCTGATATGTCTTGGTATTATCTTATATACCCTTGTATTATCTGATATGTCTTGGTATTATCTTATATACCCTTGTATTATCTGATATGTCTTGGTATTATCTGATATGTCCTTGTATTATCTGAGATGTCCTAGTATTTTCTGATATGTCCTTGTATTATCTTATATGTCCTTGTATTATCTGAGATGTACTTGTATTATCTTATATGTCTTTGTTTTATCTGATATGTCTTGCTATTATCTTATATATCCTTATATTATGTGATATGCCCAATATTTGCTGATCCAATTAGAAAGTAGCAGGCAGAAAGAACAACTCTTAAGTCATTCATCATCATCATCAAGTACCGTGCTTGCAGGCTTATGTGAGGGAGTAAAGGCATTAAGATGCATAGAGATGCGTAGAAGATCATGCCTCCCCACAACTTTCGATTTCGACAATTTATCATTTTTGTTATTGACCTTCACTTAACTTGTCTAGTATCTTTTCTCTTTGCTTCGCCTATTTCTTCGTGCCTCAATTTTCCCAGTTGTCACAATACATTCCAGCTGTTCCCTTCTCATTACATGACGAAATAATGATGAATTCTAAGTCATTGATAAATTAAGTACGCATGTGCAGTCGCCTACATGAAAGGAATGTGATAGTAAACTGCTATTTATTATTCTAACTATAATCAGCTCAAAGTACTTGATTATGATTAATGGAAATAATACGGAGGTATGATGAACTGCTCTTACAGTAGAAGGTGTTCGGATATAGTGTTGAAATGGATAACGCAATGGTATACAGAGTCTGATGATAAGCAAAAAATATGGACTAAATATGAATATGAAAAAGACTAAAACTAGGATCATGAACAAAGGAAATACTCAAAACCCACAAATGAATTTCAAAATTGAAGGAATAGACCTGGAGACAGTTCAGAACTACAACTACCTTGGACATACTATAACCAGTGATGGAAGATGTACAACTGAAATAAACAAAAGAATAGGAATGGCAAAAAGTAATTTTAATGCCATGAAGAACATACTAACATCAAAACAAATAACACGAGGGCTAAAACTAAGAATAGCAAAATGTTACATCTTCTCAATATTCCTATATCGTGCAGAAACATGGACATTAGACAAGAGAACAGAACAGAGAATTGAAGCCTTTGAAATGTGGATATATAGAAGAATAGGTACAATTGGATGGAAGGAAAAGAAAACAACCGACGAAGTCTTAAAACAACTAAAACTGAAAAGAGAACTACTAAGCACAATTCAAACAAGACAAATGCGATTTTGGGGCCATGTTAAAAGACACAACAGCCTACTAAAAGTAATCCCGGAGGGGAAAATACAAGGTAAAAGAGGCAGAGGCAGACCAAGACTAACATGGACGAGTAACATCAAAAGATGGACAAATCAGCCTATGACAACCTGCACCATCAAAGCAAGAGACAGAGCAGAATGGCGCTCCATGGTAGCCAACCTTCGTTGCGGAGACGGCATTCGATGATGATGATACAGAGGCCCAGAACATGCATTCAATCGCATTCGTAATCAATTAAAAAATATTGAAATCTGTTGAAAAAAAAAACAGATTGAGCTACAGTAAAGAGAGAATACAGATGAACAAATTGTGACCAAATTGCAAAGCATAAACTAGAGGTGGTCGTCGTACGGCCCTCGGGCCAGTACCGTCCCGCCAAGTTGTTTTGACCGGTCCTTGCGCTCATTTGAAAATTCCTATATACACCATTCCCTGAGCTAAAAAAATAAATAAATAAAATGTAGCAAGAACATGTACAGACATTTAATTTAGAATTTCTTTAAAAAGAGTACTAGTTTGATTAACGAAAATGTCAAAACGGAACCATTGTTATCAAGTTTTTGATCTATTAATTGCTACGTGTTACAGGCCAATACTGCAAAGTGCATTGTCATTGATAATGGACAGACACTACGTCGTCGGGCAGTCATTTTAATGTCGCTGATTATACGATATCACAAGAGTTCTGTAGCCTTTGTTGTCAGTGTAGTGATGGCTAACAAGTCTTGTTTTGGGAGTGGATGGCGTGTTATTGTGATACGCCGACGTTGAAAGTTAGATAAGAGACATTTATTTTGAATGACAATCATGCGTCAGATCAAAGCAGTGTATGTCTTTGTCTTTGGCATCAGTTTCGTCGGCGTTTCAAATTGCGGTGTTGGGAGGGTATTATGTCATTTCTAATTAAATAACAATACACTCAAAGTTAATAACCGGCTGTCAGTAATTAGTTACACGATAGTACTATCAAGCAAAAAGGGGTGAAAGTAAATGCAGAAATTCGTACATTTCAGAAAATATGGACTTTAGATTATTTCCTTATTCTAATTCATGATGACCGATAGCAAGGAAATACTAATTTTTGTTGTAAGGCCTGGCGAGCGGAATACATTTCTTAATAATTTCATAAACTATGCTCACGCCATTAATGATATTTGTTGGCAGTTTATGAGACGTTTCAAAGATGTTGCTGTAAAATAAAAAAGATTAGTATGTATCTTAATACCATTTGATATCTATGAAATGCAAATTGTTGCATTGATTTTAAAGAACACATTTTTCTGAATCACCAAAATGAAGGGATTCGAAGATATTGATCTTCTATACATCATATTTTCCCATGTGAACGATACCCAATGGAAGCTTCAAATTCCAAGAAAGTTGCTTCATTGTTTTGTAGGAACTTTGTAAACATTTTTTTTTCAAAATGTAAGGGGACTAAAACAAAAGCAAGAAATCGATCAACTAACACATATTTAGAAAAAAAAACTAATACGCATTGCCTGTGCTGCATACCCACAAAAGACAGATTTCTGCCATTTTGAAATGTGACATCATCACACAGCAGAACCCAAATTACACATAATGAATTATGCAAAACACAAAGACCCCGCAGACATCAAAACAATGGACCTCACAGCGTGTAACCAAAAATCATAAAACCCATTTGTAAGTTCAAAACCAAAGGAAAACCCACTATGGCGTCAGAAGATAAAATCCAAATATCACCTATATATATATATATATATATATATATATATATATATATATATGTCACATAATAATGCATATAACTTACGTAATCTCATTAATTATGCAAATAGCCCACTTCCACATTCAACAGGTGTCATAATAAAAGCCCCAAAACACACGTCAACAAGGGGTTGAAGGAATCCATTTGACATAGATTCACATTTAATAAGTGGTTGAGAACTGTAATCTATTATTCGGAAACATCGAACCACAAAATCATGTCGTTAACACTCCCTTATACAACTTTCAAACTGAAGGAGATGATGGACTACTCACAGATCAACACATTTGGGTTTGGTCACGGCGACATCCAATGTTCGTCAAAGGCATCCAGTCGAGAACGTAAGGTAGGGTGATCATTTTTTTTCCATTGTTTTCGGGGACCTTTGTCATATTTTTTACATTTCAGAGGATTTTTTGCTTATTTCTGAGACTGTCCCACAAAAGCGGGGACGAACGATATATATATATATATATATATATATATATATATATATATATATATATATAAGTAGTAGTGATGGCTGTGAACTCAGGGGAAAAGTGGAATAACATGCACCGAAATACAATAGATTTGGCACCGACTTTGCACCGACTTTGCACCGAAAAAAAAAATTATTTTTTCGAATTCGCGATTTTTTCGAACTTCATTATTTTTTTTGGGAAAAAAATTTTTTTTTGGTGTTCGTCAGTTTGTCGAAATGGTTCACTGCGTCTGTAACCGCAGCTAAATTCAATAGAGACTCGGTGCTAATCCGGTGATCGCGCTCCGTGTCCGGTGATCGTCGCTCGCTGTGTGTTAGAAATTTGTGAAAGAGTAAAAGAGTATATTTGTGAAAGTGATAAAAAATACGAAATGTTTCAAAACGTTAAGAAATATAGTTAAATGTGATAAAACTGATTTTTAAAAAAGGCGAAATAATAAAAACTATGAAAAAATAAGCTGTAAATACTGACGGAAAACTGTATGTTAAGTCAAGAAACTGGAATGACATGGCAGCTTTTGTTGACTGGGCGGCTAGTGGTACTTGAGGAATGCTATTGTTAGGAAAAATCGCTTACAAGGAATCGTGGTCAATGTTAGGAGCTGACGGTCATTGTTAGGCATGTGACTGAAACAAGTAAAAATTCAGAATTATTTAAAAAATATGTATTTGTGAAAAGAAACTCAGAATTATAAAAAAAAAAAATAAATAAAAAATATTCCCCCTTCAGGATTCGAACACGGGTCTGACCGCTCACATGCTCGATGACGTTTAAGGTGACACGTGACATAGCGTTCTTTTTTTTCCAATACTTGGTGCTCGGGGACAGCGGTTCTAAAAGGGGGATGGCGGTATCTCGCGGGTCGGATGGCGGGTCGTCGTGCGGGTGGGGAAAGGTGCCTTTATTGGTTATCATCATGTGTGGGTATTAGGCAACAGGAGGCGACATGTAAAAAAAAAAAAATGCTGACAAGCAATTATTAGTATCGTTAGCATCATGTATTCTGACCTTTCCTCCTTGTTTTCTAACACAACTTCCTAGATTTCTGACCTTGCCTCTTTGGTTTCTGCCCCTCAACATCCCCCTTCATGGCCTACTATCATCATGTGCCTCAACACTATCAACATGTCCCTCAACACTATCATCATGTGCCACCCTCAACATCCCCCCCTTCCTATCATCATCATCATGTGCCTCAACACCATGGTTTCTGCCCCTCAACATCCCCCTTCATGTGCCTACTATCATCATGTGCCTCAACACTATCACCATGTCCCTCAACACTATCATCATGTGCCACCCTCAACATCCCCCCTTCCTATCATCATCATCATGTGCCTCAACACCACCCTTCATGGCCTATCATCAAGCCACACAAAGTATCAATCATCTCTCTCACACATTCATGGTAAACCAAAACAAAACTCGTTCTATATTTTCACAACTTTATTAATACATCAAATATACGACACATATATATATTACTGTCCGGTTGTTGATAATTTTAAGCGTCTGGGCGGGCCCCCTCGAAGCCGAAGTATCCACGGGGCGAGCAAACGATAAATGATACGGTCGTTTACGTGCTGTCTCGATGAAAAAGGCATGAGAATTCTGTTAAGTTTCGCGCCACGACAATTAAGAAGTATATAATAAACACAATATAGACCGCACGTGTTGCTAAACAAATCTTGCAACACCCGCGGGTTGCAGACGAATGGAACGTGTGAGTTTTGCTCTATAAAGTTTAAAATATCCACGTGTCTGGGAGGCAAACCGTAGGAATCGAAATACTCACATTCGCCGAGACCGTTGTAAAATAGGGCCACCCAATGCTCACCGGGTTCGTGGGCAGGGTCGGTGTTTATGACAAAGGCCGCGGTCGCCGTTGGGTCGATGCTCGGCGGTAAGTGGTTTCGTGGAATGACACTAACAAGGGAACAACGTCGAACGAAAATATCCGACATCAAAAGGTTGTAAATCTCCCTCGTGTTCATATTCGACTCTCTCTCAAACGGCGAAGTCTGTTAGAATATGCCTTGTCTTGGACACCTCGAGCACCGAGTCCAACTCTGCGTAGACGATAACTTGTAGGGGAGTAGTGGTGGGAGCGGCAAACTTGAGTTCTATCGACAAGGGTCCGCTTGTGGCTAGCTCAAAATGGGAGCCGTCCAGTAGGCTGGACGAGAGGTCAAAACCAAATAGGCAGTATCCGTCCTTGAATTCTCTATAATCAACGTTATTCCCAGCGTCTTTACCAATCAGACCCATGGCCAGATTTGTGCCGAAGAAAGCTCTCGCGTATTGATTTCGTTCAAAGTCCATAGTTAGAGGCTTTCCCGAGATACATTTCCCGTCGACCGTCAGGTTCATATAAATCAGACCAAAGTGTTGAAAATTGAACGGGTTAGCTGTGTAAACACCATTAAAAGCACTGGCCGTAATCAGACCTATCACTATACGGGTCGGTGTCTGAGACAAAAATAAATTGTCTTGACTGTGGGAGAACATCCCGCTAGCGATGGAAAATGTCTTGATGGTAACCCTCTTGATCGGGTACCGCGCATTCCCGCTCAAGAGAGCCTTTTCGTGGGCCAGAGAAATCGCGGGGTTTAGCTTAGCTTTCCTTACCACGAGCGCGGCGTAGGTGATAACACTCTTATAACCCACAGAGCTATCGTGAGCCGCGAGGCTGAACACATCCTTCGAGGGGGTGAGTCTTATCTTTACGTCGACTCTGTTTAACATGTAACGATCCTGCACAAAGACATCAGAGTGCAAACGACCCATCATTTCAACCTCTTTACTACCCGAAGTCAAATCGCGCCGTGTTTTAAAACCCTCATTTTCTTTCAAATCGTCATGGTGGCCAGCTGTGTCTTTGTAGAACAGAGCGGCCGTCAAGTATCCCGTTTTCGCATCCTCTCCGTAATTTAGCGTGGCCTCAAACACCGCTCTAAAAGGATAGGTATTCTCCGACGGTGTAACCAACGTGTCGTTTAGCGATACGTCGACTTGTGAAAATAGACTGTGAAGATAATTGTTGACCGGTCCTACCTCAGCATCGACTGGTACACTATCACCATTCGGGAGGGTGATTTTGACCCGCAGATGTAAAAACGTGTTGAAAAGATCTAGATACTCCTCGCTGTTTCCAGAAATGAAAAACTCTATCGGTGCGCTATGCGACAAAGCTGCGATCGGACGAATTTCAATAAACTGGCCAGAGTCTAGAGATGTCTGTGTGGGTGGAACGCTAAATAAATCCAAACCAGAGTGAAGACATTCGCACGATTTGGGGTGAATGAGGGACATTATTAGTCGAAAATATCCTTTGCCACCCTCGTCTTCTTCCCTCTGTTGTGCACCGAATGAAGGTGGAACCGTCCAGCTATCGGTTTTATCCTCTTCGTAACGGGTTCTCCTGGTGGAGGTAGCTTCATAACTCGCTTTCTGCTTTGACGTAAACCACTTCCTGATTGGTTGTTATCACGCAGGTGGTCTACGGCCCCGTGTAGCAACCGCTGACCGGCCTCCTTAGCTCGTTCTTTGAAAGCTTCACCGACATTTTTTCCGGCCAATGCGTCCTGTGCGACCTGCAGACCGGTCCCCAAGCCTTCTCTGAGCAAGGCCTTACCGCCGGTTTTTAACCAGGGTAAAATAGCCCTCCCGATTCCACCGAAGAAACTACCGATTCCTCGACCGCTCTGACTTCGACCTCCTATAAACACGGGCATCCCATCGCCCGCCTGACAACAGTAAAAGTCTTCGTATAACTCAACATCTCTATGAAGGGGAGTGTGTTTCACCATTATACCAGCTCGAGATGCTTCTTGACTCGAAAGTGTACCGTTAGCACCGACGTCCCGCTGGTGAATGGAATGGTTTTTCCGTGTTCGTTGGCTAAAAGGATCTCGACGGTATCGAAGGAAAATCTACTCAGGGGTAGGTAGTGAGGCTTATCGTAGATCTGAAATACCGAGGTGTGATTTCTATTGAGAACAGGCACGCTCCTGAGGAGAGGCACCATCACATCCCCGACCGGTCTGGGGGAAACGAGATCGCAGTAGACGTAGACATTCTTCGCAACACTTTCCAAGTCCATTACACCCACGCTGAAGATATCGGGAGCCGTGTCTGATATTGAGGTCGTGGGGAAGGCTAACATGTTTTTCAAAGTGTCGCTTATGGTAACACTGACTCCTTTTTCGTAAAGTTTCAAGATGGCTTTATTCACCTCTTTTGCGTAAATGAATCTCATTTTTTTCCCTTTCACTCCCCTGTACGACTCATCCTCCGCTTTTACGATCGACGCGTTCAACGCGCCGATGAACGCATCGGGTTTCGTGTATAACCCGGGCTCCAATGTCACGTTGAAATAAAATCTGGCGTCGCAAATATCGTCGTTATCGAGAGATTCGTAGCGAATCCAGACATCACCCTCTATTACATTGAAATAATTTAGCGGAAATTGTATCTCCACCAGTGCGATCTCATACTGCGTCGAAATGTCAATGGTCTGAGGAAGTTTAACGAAAAAGTGGCCTGGGTTATTATCCCTAAAAAGTTCCATAGATGCGTTGCTGGGCAGGGTGACATAAAAACTCATTTTTTTTTTCACTCGTTTCACCGTCGCCTCTCCAAGTTTGGATTCGGTAGCATGTAACCCAAACAGCTGCTCAGTAGGGCTATCCACAGTTTTCCCTCCTTCGCGTCTGGCTTTTCGGTGGTCAGATTGAACAGCGAGACCCCTACAACTGTATATATAACTACCACTTGACAAATAAAGACAAGTTCTAAGTAGGGGGATAGTTTCCCAAACATCGACCCCAACCAGCGTGGTTCGCCGTCTCTCCCGACTCCCGAGTTTACGGCTCGCAAATCGGGCTCTCCACCAAAAGTTACCACTTCTTCTTCTTCTTCTTCTTCTCGCATCTCTAGTTTTTGTATCTGACAATGTCCTTGGACGGTATCCAACTGTTAAATGAGGAACCGTAACCAAACCATTTGACTAAACTCTCCTTTCGCCCAAAGGATGTGCGACGCTCGGTTATGATACTCTCGATTCTGTACTCGTGTTTGTCTCCAACTTTTTGAATTTCCGGTGTGTAGAATGACCCCTCTATCTCATCGCCCTTATCGTCTTTCAACACATATGTAACGGGGTTTGTTTCGTTTACTCGACTGATGGAAAACAGTTCCTCCGTCCAAGCCGGGGCATAACCCTTTTTAAAATTGGCTCTGCCCAGGACCAGTCTAACTCGATCACCGGGCTTGTACAGGGGTCTTTCAAATTTAAAGTTGCGTTTGCTATTATACAACGTGTTCCATACCTGCTCTTGATTGTCTGCGTTGACGTCGACCGGTGCCATTTTTATACTTCTGTGATACGAATGGTTATAACTTCGAAGTAGGGCGGGGAGGACTCGGACATAAGACAACTTATTGGATTTCGTGAAATATCGCCACATCCGTTGTTTCAGAGTCCTATTAAAGCGTTCCACCACGGCGGCCTTAATATCTTCGTTCTGCGTAGTGAAAAAGTGAACGTTGTTGTCAGCGAGGAATTTCTGAAATGTTCTGTTCAGAAACTCTGACCCCTTATCGGTTTGAAAACTCGCGGGTTTCCCATCGAGAAATATCTTACCGACGGCTTCCACTAAGGATTTCCCCGTTTTGGTTCGTATCGGTACAGACCACGCGAATTTACTGAAAACGTCCACGCAAGAAACCAAATAGGAATATCCGTCGTTGTGTTTTTTCAAATGTCTCAAATCGATTAGGTCTGCCTGATGTTGCTGTTGGGGGCCACTCGTTATAATGGGACGCCTTTCAAATCTGCGACGAATTGGTTTATGAAGGGTATAGGTATCCTGATGACTCAGCCATTGTTTGATCTTTGCGAGTCCCAGTTTGGTGTTACGTTGCAGGGCCGTTGCACCACTATACGCCCCTGGTCGACTAGGGTCAAAGTAACGACGTCTCAATATTTTCTCCACCGTTCCCATTTTGGTGTTGGGATTCCGCTCTTTCTTTTTTTAGGTCTCAGTTTATACGTGGCTACGGGCGGAGTGGTTTCATTATCTACCTTTGGGGTTTCAGCTGGTGGTGGTGGTGGTGTCTTGGTCTGCTCTGGTGATACCTCGAATGATGGTGTTGGTGGGGAAGGTGTTTTTTCTGTTGCCGTGTTGTGTTGAATGAGATCGACCGAGCCCAATGAGCGTCGTTTATACTGCTCCAATCTAGTTAAATATTGATGCAGGGCACGTTGGTACACTCTGGCCTTATCGGCGGGTGCTAAATCACCGCGGAATAGGATGCGTTGCATTTCATCATCTAAATCTCTCAAGTTGTCACCGATCGCCTCGGGTGGGCTATACGACGTGGTAGTAGTCTGTTTAAGACCCTCGAGGAATCGAGGATCCACCAAAATCATTTTTTTGGCCATTGTTACGCACCTAGTACTCCACCGAGAATACTTAATATAGGACGGAGCAAAGCACCTATAAACCCACCGGTTTGTAGAATCTCTCTCCGCCGCTTAAGACTCGGTTTCTTTTTAGTGAGAAGTCTCAACTTGTTCTTGTGTCGACGTAGCTCGCACTTCTGTCGCTGAGTGAGTCTAACATTACCTTTTAATATGTTATGGCAACACTCGCACAAAAAGTTAATGAGTTTGGGAGAGGCTGTTTTTAATATGGCTCTTAAACCGCTCGGCGAGGCGGCGCGCATACATTTCAACATTTCACCGTGCCGTCTAAGTGCTTCATCACACATGATTCTCTACTTTGGCACGTAGACGATTTGTCTCTCCCCGAGAATATTTTTGTTCTCAACCTAAGATTATCAGGTGTGTCCTGACGAAGATCGACCAGCAAATAACCGTGAGGAGTCGCTGTCGCGTCCTTAAAACTATCTTGGAGGTACCCCACCTGACCCGGGTACATTTGTTTACCCAGATTCATAATTTGACTCCCGTCTCTCGGGTTCTTGAAAAGGACTAAATAGTGCGTATTGAGACTTATGGTTCGATGTTCTTTATTTTTTCCGAATAGATTTTGAACAATGTACATCACACTAATATCTCTGTGATGACTACCTTTGGTGAATAATTTTGTTACCCGCTCGTCCGTCTCCGATATCAAGTCATCGATGACGATCAGTCTTCTCTTCTTACCACCTTCCAATTTATCGACGTCTGGTAGACCCTCGATAAATCTCACTGACCCCATAGTCTCGTATATCGGCTGCCATTCCCCATAACACCATATAACTTCCTCCGGTACGGGGACAGCTAGCTCGTGAAGGTTCTGTATAAACTTTTGCACAAATACCGTTTTCCCACACCCGGTAGGACCGGCTATCAGAGCTGTGAAGGGATGATTCCATCGGGGATCCATCCTCACAAGTGCTACTAACTTTAGTGATTACGCCCCCCGACGAAAATAACAACGAGTGATTTTAGGTCAGCGCGCGAGGTTTCCCCCTCTTCAACTAACACCTATTTTTAAAATCCACAACCTATATAAACACTTCAGGGGGGGGGAGGAGTTTCCTAGTCTCAAGCCGCATTACCTGAGACCGAATTGTTACACGCGTCATATTTCCCCACACATCACCCCCCCCCTATTGGGTCAGTTCCAGAGGTCACTGAACATGTCGCAACACGACTGATTACCACGCCTGATAACGTATTGCGTTAGCTGCTATAAATAGACGGTCCTCGACCCGATAAACGGGTATAAAAACCCCCCAGTCGAGCAGTGTACACGCACACACATAACCAACGTCTGTTGCCAGGTGGTTTGTTTTTCTTTGAATATGGAGTCGTGTAGCTTGAATACGCCAATTTCGTTTGATCTCAGTGATCAGCGCATATTTATGTCACGTGGAAATGAGACTGTAGTTCCATTGTCTAAAGATGGCGTTAAGGCAGTCTCGGTTTGTGTTTTTCGTAACAGACCATTGATAATATAAGGACATATAGCGGTGATAGTTTTTTTAAGTTTCCTACCAGAACTGGGATAACACTATCGATAGAGGAATTTATCACGTTAGTCGAGATGCGAGAGGAAATTTTAACCGCTTATGCTAACCTCAACTACACGCCGCCTGTTGTTGACCAGATCACCTACACGCCACCTCTCGTTAACCAGATCAACTACACGCCACCTCTCGTTAATCAGATCAACTACACGCCGCCTGTCGTTAACCACCAAAACTACATACCATCTCTTGTTAACACGAATCTAATCGACTACACGCCCCCCTTTGTTAATCAGGGGAACTTCGCTCTTGTTAATCAGCCGACAGATCCGACACCCAATATGAATGCCGCGGGTGTTTCAGCAGAGTCACCAATTACCTATTCCAGCTTTGATCAAGGTTTTGTCAAAATGGAGGGCGGTTGTGTTTTGAAGGCTAATGACACTTCCTATACACCCGTGTTTGATAGACATTTAACAAACACTACCACCAAAACAGGAGGGAGGAAACCCAGACGCTTAAAATTATCAACAACCGGACAGTAATATATATATATATATGTGTCGTATATTTGATGTATTAATAAAGTTGTGAAAATATAGAACGAGTTTTGTTTTGGTTTACCATGAATGTGTGAGAGAGATGATTGATACTTTGTGTGGCTTGATGATAGGCCATGAAGGGTGGTGTTGAGGCACATGATGATGATGATAGGAAGGGGGGGATGTTGAGGGTGGCACATGATGATAGTGTTGAGGGACATGGTGATAGTGTTGAGGCACATGATGATAGTAGGCACATGAAGGGAGATGTTGAGGGGCAGAAACCATGGTGTTGAGGCACATGATGATGATGATAGGAAGAGTAATATATATATGTGTCGTATATTTGATGTATTAATAAAGTTGTGAAAATATAGAACGAGTTTTGTTTTGGTTTACCATGAATGTGTGAGAGAGATGATTGATACTTTGTGTGGCTTGATGATAGGCCATGAAGGGTGGTGTTGAGGCACATGATGATGATGATAGGAAGGGGGGATGTTGAGGGTGGCACATGATGATAGTGTTGAGGGACATGGTGATAGTGTTGAGGCACATGATGATAGTAGGCACATGAAGGGGGATGTTGAGGGGCAGAAACCATGGTGTTGAGGCACATGATGATGATGATAGGAAGGGGGGGATGTTGAGGGTGGCACATGATGATAGTGTTGAGGGACATGTTGATAGTGTTGAGGCACATGATGATAGTAGGCCATGAAGGGGGATGTTGAGGGGCAGAAACCAAAGAGGCAAGGTCAGAAATCTAGGAAGTTGTGTTAGAAAACAAGGAGGGAAGGTCAGAATACATGATGCTAACGATACTAATAATTGCTTGTCAGCATTTTTTTTTTTACATGTCGCCTCCTGTTGCCTAATACCCACACATGATGATAACCAATAAAGGCACCTTTCCCCACCCGCACGACGACCCGCCATCCGACCCGCGAGATACCGCCATCCCCCTTTTAGAACCGCTGTCCCCGAGCACCAAGTATTGGAAAAAAAAGAACGCTATGTCACGTGTCACCTTAAACGTCATCGAGCATGTGAGCGGTCAGACCCGTGTTCGAATCCTGAAGGGGGAATATTTTTTATTTATTTTTTTTTTTATAATTCTGAGTTTCTTTTCACAAATACATATTTTTTTAAATAATTCTGAATTTTTACTTGTTTCAGTCACATGCCTAACAATGACCGTCAGCTCCTAACATTGACCACGATTCCTTGTAAGCGATTTTTCCTAACAATAGCATTCCTCAAGTACCACTAGCCGCCCAGTCAACAAAAGCTGCCATGTCATTCCAGTTTCTTGACTTAACATACAGTTTTCCGTCAGTATTTACAGCTTATTTTTTCATAGTTTTTATTATTTCGCCTTTTTTAAAAATCAGTTTTATCACATTTAACTATATTTCTTAACGTTTTGAAACATTTCGTATTTTTTATCACTTTCACAAATATACTCTTTTACTCTTTCACAAATTTCTAACACACAGCGAGCGACGATCACCGGACACGGAGCGCGATCACCGGATTAGCACCGAGTCTCTATTGAATTTAGCTGCGGTTACAGACGCAGTGAACCATTTCGACAAACTGACGAACACCAAAAAAAAAATTTTTTCCCAAAAAAAATAATGAAGTTCGAAAAAATCGCGAATTCGAAAAAATAATTTTTTTTTCGGTGCAAAGTCGGTGCAAAGTCGGTGCCAAATCTATTGTATTTCGGTGCATGTTATTCCACTTTTCCCCTGAGTTCACAGCCATCACTACTACTTATATATATATATATATATATATATATATATATATATATATATATATATATATATATATATATATGTATGTGTGTGTGTGTGTGCGTACATATATATATTTATATATATTTATTTTTATTTATTTATATATATTTATAATATGTGTTGGTGGGTGTATGATTGTGTGTGCGCAAGAAATTTTGTAGATGCAAAAAAAAATAACTTTAAATGTCATAATAACTGTGTTTATTTGCTGTTTTATTTTATTTTTTTTAATATTCACGGTACTTATGCGATATACGCACTTAATGAAAATACAATAGCTAGTTTTGTTTCTCAATAACAAAAAAAAAAGTTTAAAAAAAAATTTAAACAACATATAGATATCAATTGCAATATTAAAGTAATGTTTAGGGGCCAGTGGTGGGGAGTGTAGAACACTCCAAGGTATGAAGACAGCTTCACAAGGGAGGAACACAACACAATACCGACGTTTCGGCCTGATGCCTTTTTCAGAGTACAAGGACAACGAAAACAAACGGTGAAACACAATTATCTATAATTACATGATCAGAAGAAGAGGATAGAAAAGAAAAAAGAAGGATGATGAAAAAATGAAAAAAGGAGAGAGCTAAGATAAGAATATAGAAAGAATAGGAGAATATATGTATATATAAAATATAAAGTCACTTAGCTTAAACGACTGGTTAATCCGCCGGGAACCAAACGAAAGAATGACTACAAGAAGGACATCCCGAGGCGGGAGAATGGAAACGAGGGTATGCCTGACCAGTGTTCATACACCGGTTGAGAGAACTAGAAACTCAAACACAAGCTAATGTCGTGCAAGGAAAAGGGATGGGAGAAAGAAAGGTAAAAGTAATGTTTACAGTACCTTATTTATACTGAAGAGGTTGTTGCCTCAGCGTGGTACTTGTCCATTTTGAGTGTATCTTTCACAATTTCCCCTGATTTGAAATAAGTTTTTCACTGAAGCTTTCACACGATAAATTAATGTTAGTTTTTACTGTTAACATGGCTTGCACCGTACTCACATTAATCCGTGATTTCTCTTTGGACCAGACATAGTTCATTTGAGAAAATAGTCTTTCTACGGATGCATTACTGCCAGGTAAGCACATAAAAAGTTCAAGAATTCTCTTAACATTAGCATGTGGTACATTATTTTCTTTCAAGTACCTGAGTACTTCATTCCATTTTCTACATGGGGGCTTGTTACTGAACCACTCACATTCTTTTTGCAACAGATGACCTCGCAAATAAGTAAATTCATCAAAGAGCTCATCACGATTGACGTTTACAACTTCATGACACTTTGAAGATATCTGTTCTACGGCATTATCAAAATGTTTCCTTTCAGGCACATTGTCCAAGAGAAGGCAGCACAGTTGTGACAAGTCCTCATTGTGCTTGTTCCAAGACTGCAAGTAATGTACAGCAGTATTATAGAATTCTTTACTTATTTGGAAATACCTATCCATTTGGATGTCACCACTTTCTACTAAATCAGTTAGCAAACTCGTTACCATGTGTGGGATGAAATTTTCATCGCGTCGATTTTCTAATTTTATAATGAGATTGTTCACAGCTAGTGCTGATTCTGTTGCACTCCTGTCGTCGCCTTCAATCGCCTTAATTGTTTCACGGAAGAGTGATGCGTGAGAATGAGCAAAGCTGGTCCAAAGCTCTGATTCACTGTTTTCAAAGAATTGTTTTAATATTGTAGGACAGTGTGTTTCTGACAAGAAAAAAGATCTCAGTGATTGATACAGTTTCAATATTCTTTCCAAGGCTGGAAGTAATGACAACCACCTTATATTCGAATAACCTAATAATTGCTTAAACTCCTGTCCAGCAAATTCACATAAGTCTTTTAGGCGTTCTACACGAACCGTGTAAATGTGAAAGTATCCAAATATTTTTGTTACAATCACTTCCATATCCATCGGCACGGAATCAAACGCTGTTTTGCCCAATTGTGAATTATGTGTGCGTTGCAACCAAGACCCATTATGTGTCTGTTTAACTTGGACTTTATTTTATTTATGACATTATCTCTCCCTTTCCCCAATAAGCCTCCAAAGTTTGTATTTGTATTGTCTGCTGAGAGTCCAACAATCTTTTTGTTTAAGTCAAAATTATCAATTGTTCAGATATTATGTCGGACGTTTCTCCTGGGTTATCTATGAAAGCAATCAGTTTGGTCTTTACTGGAGTTTCCAGCTCATAAGCCTGAAAATTATGAACTAAAATAGGAAATAGCTTAACATGTTTATGATTAGATGTATCGCAAGACAATGTTACGAAACTGATATATTTGAGGTCATTTGTTTGTTCATCAATAGCCCAAGGAGCAAAAACATTGGTAATTATGGATTCACACTTTGTTCTTGCACAGGAAAATTGTTTCGTTGAAAATTTCTTTTGTAGAATTGTTGTACAATCCATACTGCGGAAACTATGATTATGAAGTACAGTATGATATGCGACGGTTCCTTCATGAACAGCTAGAGTGTATTCATCTTTTGAGGGTTCTGTTTTACAAAAATAATTTGTCATACACCCAGACTGAGACTTACAAAGCAGCGCATCCTTATGCTTTTTTGCCTGTAGATGATGAGTTATTGATGTCCTTCCACCACTTGCTATAGAAAAATGTGAACTACATATATTACATTTCACTAGCGTCCCATCCTCTAAAATTGCTTGTATAATAAATGGAAATTCAGCTTTCAGCGAATCACTAAAATGACACTTACGTTTTTGGAAAGCATTGTTTTTATGCAACAGACGTCCACTGATCACAAATAGAAAACACAACTGCACTGTACTGTCATTACACTCGGACTGATTTAAAAATTGGCCGGGAAAGATACTTTGGCGGGAGTATACCGGAAAGGCAGGAGAGAGAGAGTGTGTCTGATTTTTTTAGAAATTAAACCCTTCCCAATAGAAGTCAGTGGCTGAAATAGAAGTGACGTAGCACCGCGCTTCAAGAGTTCAAAGAGCTATCTCCGACACAACGCGTCCAAGTCTTCTCTTTTATCTTCCTGCTAATGCCGCTCAGTCTGGGATAAAGAAACACAACTCAGTAACGTCCTGAGTCCTAGTGATTATTTTAAAAGAGGGCCCATTCCGTGTATGAACATTTATTTGTTCACTGAAATCGGGGACAAAATCCGGGACAAATTTCTTTCGGGGACAACTTCTACACTTCGGGGACTGTCACCGAAAATCGGGGACGAATTGTCATCCTAACGTAAGTGCGTGGTAGTTCGGGATATTAAAGCCGCCGAGAAGAACAACAGTTTTCAAAATGGAACACAACAGGTGCGCAAGGTCAATGGACCACATGGGATGATGACTTATAGAAAATGCTAACATGGAGTGATATATGGCACGGCTGCGGCTCAGCTACATTATTAGATCTATGTACGACTTTCTACCATCAACCTGCAACCTTGTGAAATGGGGGAAGATAGATGGCAGCCGATGTCCTCCCTGCAGTGGAAGACAGACGATGGAAATTGTTCTTTCCTCATGCAAGACAGCGCTAGGCCATGGACGTTACTCGTAGCGACATAACAATGTGATGCATGAACAGGCTACCGTCGCTGACGGGGCACGAATGAAGGTCAAATGTAAAGTTCGACCAGCTACAACAAACACCATTACTCCACACATACAACAAACACCATTACTCCACACATACAAGAAACAATATTTCTCCAGTACCGGACAGGCTGTACTCCCCAAGTAAACACAATTCAACGATCCCCTATTTAACGAACGATTGGGAGATATCTGTTGACCTTCAAGGGCGAGGGAAGTACCCAGAGTGAATCAAGAGATCCCAGAGAAATAATATTTGTCCACATTATTCACTGTACACACCACCTATGACTCATGTCATCCAAATACAGTTCACAGTGCCATTCGAAAACTTGGGATAGAGGCAGAAACAAAATACAAGAATCTGGCGACCGTGTTGAGACAGCAGGGATCCAATCTCAGAATGGCAACTGTGAAAGATGGTGTCAGAGGGCCTGCCCTTAATCATTCTACGACCTTTTAAAGAGGCTATGGGGTAATGGTTGTTCTCGAGGAAAGGCGCCGGCCTCGAGAAAGAGAGGTTGTGGGTTCCCATCCCGGCTACACCAGATTTTTATTTATGATTTCTCTCTGCGGCAACCACCCATGGTCTCAGCAGCGAAGCCCGGCTTGGAACGTCAATTACTCATCGAAGGAAAAAATATGAGTACATCCGAAGTCGGAACCTAATCGGAGCGAAATCTGCCTGTACGGCGAGGGACCTCTGTGCACACGGCTGCCAGGTGAAAATGGATTAACACGCAAAATTCAGTTCCCAGTCTCTAGGGACTTCGTCAGAGGTAAAAGCTGGCGAACGAAAAAAAAAATAAATAAAGAGGCTATGATACAATGGAGGACCGCGAGGAGGAGCAAGGAATGAAAAGCGATATGAAGTTATAACAACGAGAGTGCCTGATCGTCACCCAACGTTTGCAGCATCGACAGTTCAAAGGAATGGATTTCTCAGGCGACTTACCACCTTTTTATCAGCTACCACTCCGCATCACAGTACCAAATATTACTCCATGATAAGAAGCATTCATAATAGCTTTTAGAGGACGTCACGCAAGGTAGCAAGCCACAATGATGAGGACACCAATGTGGTAAGTTAAAGCTAATACAAGGGTGTATGCCACCGAGTATGGATGGTAGATTCGATCAGAAGAGTTGCAAGGAGTTTAGTTCTTAAAGCTTGAGAGTAAATTAGTCAGTGATGTGAAGTAGTCTTCAGAGACAGTTTTAGCTACAAATACAAGTGAGTTTGGATTATTTTCATACGTTAGACAGTTCGAAATGTGACACACAAGCGATAATACAAACCACATCATAGCCAAGTAGAAGTGATTTTGCAGTAGAATTAAGTCTTACTTTACTTGAGTAATGAACTCATGTTATGGAGCGAGAGTGGCACTACTTGACTTGTGTAATGATCCCATATTATGGAGCAAGAGCGGCACTACTTTTGTGTAATGATCTCATGTTATGAAGCGAGATCGGCATTACCTGTCTTGTGTAATGATCCCATATTATGGAGCAAGAGCGGCACTACTTTTGTGTAATGATCTCATGTTATGAAGCGAGATCAGCATTACCTGTCTTGTGTAATGATCGCTTGTTATGGAGCGAGAGCGGCATTACTTGACTTGCAGAATGAATGAACACTAGGTATGAAAATGACACAGGATGTGTTACACGGTATCACTTTTTTCTTTTATTACTGCAATATTAAATATGCGTCGCCGATATTAACCCAATGAGTTATTTGCGGGTTATCATCATTGCAGTCCGAACATGTCCACAGATGCTCAGATCCCCTCCTCAGCAAGTCTCGCATTGTCCAGCGACTGATGAATCCAGTTCTGTGTTGGTTGATAAGTCTTACACGCCCACTAAGTTTCTCGTTTCTGGCTGTGCCCATCTTAACTTCCATCTCTTTCAACCGAAGGAGTGACGTGGACTCATGTCTGTTGAAGTTCTTTGCCCTTCCCACATGTCGGAGGGCATTGATGATGTCCGCTCGATCCATGCACTCCTTTTGTATCGCATTACAGAGCCGACTGCATAGATGACAACATCTTTCTATTATTGGGAATATTTGATTAATTTTACATTTCTTGTTAATTTTTCCTTGTTTAGTAAAATCATTGATCATCACTAATTTATACTATCATTGTTTTGTGATTTCCCGGTAATTGTTTGATTTTATGAAATAATCTGCCATCGATGATATTTTGTTTCCATTGTTTGATAATTGTATATGCCTTTTTGAAGCATTCTGTCATGGCTTATATTGTTTGTTATTATGTTATAAATATATATTCATTGTTGTTCTTCTTTGTAAAATACTCAGTCATAGCCCCTACCATTTATGATTGTTTGGTGATTTCTTTTGAACACTTTTCTTTTCTGCGGCTGATGAATCACCCGGAAGCCCCTTTGTAAATCTCCCTCCTGTTGATTAATTGTTGGTTTCAGGTTATCAAATTATTAAATTCGCCTTGAACGATGTAACCAAGTACAAACATTTCGACATTTGTCTATTCCGAAGCGGAAACAATTCAGGACTAAACGTTATTGTGGTTACTTTGTGCTTTTAGTAAAGTTTTCACTGTAAAAATATATTTCATGAATAAGGAAAGCGTGCTTTTACAATTTGCAACGTGCGCAATTTATGCTCTTGCTTTTTCAAGAACTTGTACAGCAGAACATCCCAGAATATTATTATTAAACAATAAAAGGAAATCATTACGTTTGTAAAATAATTAGGCTGCGAATAATGTGCAAAGATTTGATAAAATTGGCTATAAATTGAACTGATACATAAAATTGAAAATGAAATAATAAACGTTGCGAGAACACCAGACTAGTAGAGAAAACCGGTATACGTTAGCCAATAGTGCAGGTATATTTTATATATTTCCTATATATCAGTCTGAACATTTTATAATGTGGCTGTACATTTTTTTTGTTCTGCTGGAATGGTGCTGTATGTTCGGCGTTCGGACCGGCCGGTGACCTGTGACCCGTCGACATGTGACCCGGTGATCCGTGACCCGGTGATCCCCGCTGGTTCGTTCGCTGGCTCGTCTGTGGGTAGGATCAGTTGAATGGTCGTCTCGTGATTATTGTATTGTTATGGATTTTAAATATTGTAGCGGTGAGCTTGTTAGGGGGGAACTAAAAAAATTAAAAGCGTGTTCTCTCACTTTATTCTTTATAGATTTTTTTTTAGTTTTAGTCCTTCACTGTAACAAGAATATCAATAAATAATTCGATAAAATGCATCCTTTAACCTGTATCTTCGCCCCGTCAACATTCCGTGTTGGTATTATAAATTGTCACCTTCATCGTCGACATGTACCATCATCAATACCATACCCTCATCAGCATCATCAAGTACCTGTTGGTGTAGAGTGATCATCCACAACTTTCGATCTCTAACGAAATAATAAAAGTGAAAGTTTTAAAGTGTTAAAGTGCTCCTCATAAACAAAACATGCAGCCCGCCCGTATAAGCCTGGGGCTATGAACTGGCCGGAACTTACTTCGTAGGCATCTATCAGCTGAACACATGACAATTAACGCGTATATGATTGGGTGACCACCGGGGTGACGACCGACGTGCTGTAAGGCGAATGTTTACTTTTCAAATCTATTAGCGTGTCGCGGTTCTAAAACTTGGAGAAAGTGGTATTGCAGGGGTGAATATGTTGTGTGTCATGATTTTACATTTTGAGGAAAGGAATATATGATTCAGTGGTTATCTCGGGTGTAAGTGTGGTTGAGTATTATCCCGAAAGGTATCTGTGTGCTAGTATCCATAAGACCAGGTGTGGAGATTTAAATAACGTGTTGGTTGTTATGATTCTAAAAATGGAGAAAATGGGGTGTTTTCCCTTTTGATTGTTCGTCTCATCACCATGACCACCCACATGTACTCTCTCTTTTCACATTCAAGTTAAAACAATCTCTCTCTCCCTCTCTATCTCTCTCTCTCTCTCTCTCTCTCTCTCTCTCTTAGTTCACATTCAATTTAAAACAAGTACAATAAAACAAATACTTTCTACATTTAGTTTCACAGCTTTTTTATTAATACAGCAGAGAACAGATATTTAAAAATATATTACTGTCCGGCTTATGAATTTGGGAACCTATGCCCCCTCTCCCCCCCCCAGCCAAAATATCCACGGGGTGAGCAAACGATAAATGATACGGTCGTTAATATGTTGTCTCCACGAAAAAGGCATGAGAATTATGTTAAGCTTCGCGCCACGACACTTAAAAATTATATAATAAACACAGTATAGGCCACACCTGTTAATAAACAAATCTTGCAACACCCGTGGGGCGTAGACGAATGGAACGTGTGAATTCCGATCGATAAAGTTTAAAATATCCACGTGTCTGGGAGGTAAACCGTAGGACTCGAAATACTCATATTCTCCGAGACCGTTGTAAAAGAGGACCACCCAATGCTCACCAGGTTTGTGAGCAGGATCGGTGTTTATGACAAAGGCTGCAGTCGCGGTTGGGTCGATGCTGGGTGGTAAGTGGTTTCGTGGAAGGACACTAACAAGGGAACAACGTCGAACGAAAATATCCGACATCAAAATGTTGTAAATCTCCCCCGTGTTCATTTTCTTTCTCTCAAACGGCGAAATCTGTTAGAACCTGCCGTGTCTTGAACATCTCGAGTACTGAGTACACGTAGTCGGCGAAGACGATAACTTG
Organism: Megaustenia siamemsis; assembly: GCA_032433765.1. Taxonomy (NCBI): domain Eukaryota; kingdom Metazoa; phylum Mollusca; class Gastropoda; order Stylommatophora; family Ariophantidae; genus Megaustenia; species Megaustenia siamemsis. The sequence continues at coordinate 32,260,684 of JAVIAB010000126.1, forward strand.
TAGGGGAGTAGTTGTGGGAGCGGCGAACTTGAGTTCTATCGACAAGGGCCCGCTTGTGGCTTGCTCAAAGTGGGATTTGTCTAGTAGGCTGGAGGAGAGGTCAAAACTAAATAGACAAAATCCGTCCTTGAACTCTCGATAATCAATGTTATTCCCAGCGTCTTTACCAATCAGACCCATGGCCAGATTTGTACCAAAGAAGGCTCTCGCGTATTGATTTCGTTCACAGTCCATAGTTAGAGGCTTTCTGGAAATACATCTCCCGTCGACCGTCAGATTCATATAAGTCAAATCAAAGTGTTGAAAATTGAACGAGTTAGCAGTATAAACATCATTAAAGGCACTGGCTGTAATCAGACCTACCACTATACGGGTTGGTGTTTAAGACAAAAATAAATTGTCTTGACTGTGGGAGTACATCCCGCTAGCGATGGAAAACGTTTTGATGGTAACCCTCTTTATCGGGTACCGAGCATTCCCGCTTAAAAGAGCCTTTTCGTGGGCCAGAGAAATCGAGGGGTTTAGCCTAGCTTTCCTGACCATGAGCGCGGCGTAGATGATAACACTCTTATAACCCACAGATCTATTATGAGCAATGATGTTGAACACATCCTTAGAGGGCGTGAGTTTGATCTTTACATCGACTCTGTTTAACATGTAACGATCCTGCACAAAGACATCAGAGCGCAAACGACCCATCATTTCAACCTCTTTACTACCCGAAGTCAAAATGTGCCGTCTTTTAAAGCCCTCATTTTCTTTCATATTATCGTGGTGGCCCGCTGTGTCTTTGTAGAACAGAGCGGCCGTCAAGTATCCCGTTTTCGCATCCTCCCCTTAGTTTTGCGTACACTTGTGAAAATGGACTGTGAAGATAATTGTTCACTAGTCCTTCCTTAACATCCGATGGTACACTATCCCCGTTGGGGATGGTGATCATTATCCGCAAATGCAAAAACGTGTTGAAAAGATCTCGATACTCCTCGCTGTTTCCAGAAATGAAAAACTCTATCGGTGCGCTATGCGACAAGGCTGCGATCGGACGAATTTCAAAAAACTGGCTAGAGTCTAGAGATGTCTGTGTGGGTGGAACGCTAAATAAATCCAAACCAGAGTGAAGACATTCATACGACTTGGGGTGAATGAGAGACATTATTCATAGAAAATATCCCTTGCCATCAACATCCTCGTCTTCGTCTTCTTGTTGTGCGCCGAATGTAGGGGGAACTGTCTAGCTGTCGGTTTTATCCTCTTCGTAACAGGTTCTCCAGGTGGAGGTACCTTCATAACTCGCTTTCTGCTTTGTTGCCGTCGTAAACCACTTCCTGATTGGTTGTTACCACTCTGGTGGTCTACGGCTCCGTGTATCAACCGTTGACCGGCCTCCTTATCTTGTACTTTGAAAGCTTCACCGACATTTCTCCTGGCTAATGCGTCCTGTGCGACCTGCGGACCGGTCCCCAATCCTTCTCTGAGCAAGGCTTTACCCCCTGTTTTTAACCAGGGTAAAATAGCCCTCCCTATTACCCCAAAGAAACTACCGATTTCTCGACCACTCTGATTTCGACCTCCTATAAACACGGGCATTCCATTACCCGCCTGACCGCAGAAAATGTCTTCGTATAACTCAACATGGCGAAGAAGGGGTGTGTGATTATACCAGATCGAGATGTTTCTTCACTTGAAAGTGTACCAGGAGTACCTACGTCCCGCTGGTGAATGGGTTGGTTTTTCCATGTTCGTTGGCTAAAAGGATTTCCACGGTGTCAGTGAAAATCTGCTCAGGGGGACGTAGTGAGGCTTATCGTAGATCTGAAACACCGAGGTGTGATTTCTGTTGAGAATAGGCACGCTCCTGAGGAGAGGTACCATCACATCCCCGACCGGTCTGGGTGAAACGAGATGGCAGTAGACGTAGACATTTTTCGCAACACTTTCCAAGTCCATTGCGCCCACGCTGTAGATATCGGGAGCTGCGTCTGTTATGCAGGTCGTGGCGAAGGCTAACATGTTTTTCAACGTGTCGCTTATGGTAACGCTGTACCCTTTTTCGTAGTTTCAAGATGGCTTTATTCACCTCCTTTGCGTAAAGGAATCTCATTTTTGCCGCTTTTACACCTGCGCGCGACTCCTCCTCTTTTATGATCAACGCATTCAACGCGCCGATGAAAGCATCGGGAATCTTGTATAACCCCGGTGCCAGGGTCACGTTGAAGTGAAGTCTAACGCCGCAAATTTCGTTGTTAGCGAGAGGTTCGTAACGAATCCAGAAATCACCCTCTATTACAATGAAAAAATTAAGCGGAAACTGTATCTCCACCAGCGCGATCTCTTACTGCGTCGAATGTCAATGATCTGAGGGAGTTTAACGAAAAGTGGCCAGGGTTATTATCATTAAAAATCTCCATAGAAGCATTCTTGGTAGGGTGATATAAAAACTAATCTTACTTGTTTCACCGTCTCCTCTCCAACTTTGGATTCGGTAGCATGTAACCAAAACAGCTGCTCAGTAGGGCTACCGGTGGTCACATTGAACAGCGAGACCGCGACAATGACATAGATAACTATCACTTGACAAATAATGACCAGCTCTAAGCGGGGGATAGTTTCCCAAACACCGACCACAGCATGGTTCGCTCTCTCCTCACTCCCGAGTTTACGGCTCGCAAAAAGGCTCTCCAAAAGTTTCCCCTTCTTCTTCTTCTTCTTCTTCTACTTCTTCTCCTATTTCTCTAGTTTTTGTATTTGACAATGTTCTTGGACGGCATCCAACTGTTGAATGAGGAATCGTACCCAAACCACTTGATTAAACACTCTTTTCAGCCAAATGATTTGCGACGCTCGGTTATGATACTCTCGATTCTGTACTCGTACTTGTCTCCAACTTTTTGAATTTCTGGTGTGTAGAATGACCCCTCTATCTCGTCGCCCTATCGTCTTTCAACACATATGTAACGGGGTTTGTTTCATTTACTCGACTGATGGAAAACAGTTCCTCTGTCCAAGCCGGGCCATAACCGTTTTTAAAATTTGCTCTGCCCAGGACCAGTCTAACACGATCACCGACCTTATACAGGGGTCTTTCAAATTTAAAGCTGCGTTTGTTACTATACAACGTGACCCATAACTGTTCTTAATTGTCTGTGCTTACGTCAACAGGTGCCATTTTTATACTTCTGTGATACGAATGGTTATAACTTCGAAGTAGGGCGGGTAGGACTCGGACATAAGACAGTTGATTGGATTTCGTGAAATATCGCCACATCCGTTGTTTCAGAGTTCTATTAAAGCTTTCCACCAAGGCGGCCTTCGTTCTGTGTAGTGAAAAAGTGAACGTTGTTGTCAGCGATGAATTTCTGAAATGTTCTGTTCAGAAACTCTGACCCTTTATCGGTTTGAAAACTCGCGGGTTTCCCATAAAGAAATATCTTACCGACGGCTTCCACTAAGGAATTCCCTGTTTTGGTTAGTATCGGTACAGACCACGCGAATTTACTGGAAACGTCCACGCAAGAAATCAAATAGGAATACCCGTCGTTGTGATTTTTCAAATGCCTCAAATCAATTAGGTCTACCTGATATTGCTGTTGGGGTCCGCTCGTTATAATGGGACTTCTTTCAAATCTGCGACGAATTGGTTTATGAAGGGTATAGGCATCCTGATGACTCAACCACCGATTTATCTTTTTAACTTCCAGTTTGGTGTTACGTTGCAGGGTGGTGCGCCACTATACGCCCCTGGACGACTAGGGTCAAAGTAATGACGTGTCAATATTTTCTCGGGTTGACGTCATGGGAAGCACCAAGATGGAAGCTTGTTCGCGTCCGAGCCATGGTTTAAACAATGTTGACTTTGAATATCACGCTAATATTGCTATCTGTTATCACAGCGAGTTGCCGGATTTTTATAAATGTAACCACGGGTTTGATAATAAATGTTTGTACACAGTTCGTTAACCACCGCTGTAGATCAAGTCTTTATTCTGCTGGCTCCGTTCGCGATTGGGGCGAATTGTACGTTACACTGTCACTGCTATAATGACTCAGTTTGTGGCAAAACTACAGGGACATACCCAAACAATGACAGTTGTCAGCACGAATATTTCGGACCCCAGTGTCAGTACTTGGATCTCGTTTACAAATATGCCCAAAAATCTGAACCTACTTTACTGTTTGATAACAAAGACACCGCAAGTAATCCGGACACAGATTCTACATCAGTTGAGGCAACTCTCAATAAATCTTTGCCGCTCTCCTGGTTTAGGATTTATGTGAATGACTTAACAGGTCCAGACAGTTTCACGGTAAAACTAAATGGTTCTGCCTCATGTATCAATGAATCACGGTTTGTAGTTAGTTCGCACGAGATTGGTGTCTTTTGCTCTGGGGCTGGTCTGATCAACAAGTTACGGATTGAAGGGGCGATAGTTGTAAATATCAGGCCATCTACATTATCGGGGGTCGGAATGTGGCTCTCAAGCAGAACACAGACCAGACCGACACATTTAATGCTTGTTATACAGGAGACGGATGTGGACCAGAGGCTGCAGTTAATGGCAAAACGAAGACCAATCTCTATGACAATGACTGCACACACACACACAATTAAGAAATGGAACCAATTCTGTTTACGGGTATCTGAACTATTCCACGCCCAAGAAGACTCACACCATTCGAATTTATCATCGAGCTAACACTACGATTCGGGTAAAGAATGCCACTCTACAGTCTTTCTCTGACAGTGGCGGTGTAGTGTTCCAGTGTAATGATATATCATACCATAATGTTTCTGTGAACACTATTGTAGTCACCACACAAACGCCAATGGCACACATTAAGATTGAGTTCTCACCGACTATTTCGCAGGCCGACAGTGCACTGTCGGTGAGTGAGGTGCAAACATTTACAGACACCTATTGTTTGGACTGACATTCTTGGTCGTTTTGTGCAGTGTGTAGTGGGTGCTTCAAAGGCTACAACGTCATCATCGGTACGTATCACGGCAACTGTTCACATGGGATCTATGGACACGACTGCTCAGGGTCTTATCTTAGTATCTGTCCTTTATGTGAGGAAAAATCCGGAAAATGCCTACAATGTAAACGTCCTGGCTACACCTGTAGTGACGCTTGTCCCGATGGTAATTTTGGGCTACAGTGCAAACAGACGTGTTCTGATGGCTGTGACATCATATGTGACCCGGAAAGTACAGACTGTACGTGCAAGGAAACGTACTACGGATCAGACTGCACTCTCAAATGTCCGTACAACTATATCAACGACATCTGTGAACAGTCAACCGGGAACTGTACATGGAAGGGAACGTTCTACGGGTCAGACTGCACTCTCAAATCTCCGGACAACTGTTTGAATGAAACCTGTGAACAGTTAATCGGGGCCTGCGTCTCGTATGTCGATGATTCCCACGTTAAGATGAGTACTACAACAAACCCAAGCATATGGATAACTTAATGATTACTGTGCTGGACATACGGTGTTTTACCGTGAAGCCATGGCTCATATCTTGATGTTTTTCTGTGCTAGCCATGGCTCATATCTTAGCTTGTGTGTGTGTGTGTGTGTGTGTGTGTGTGTGTGTGTGTGTGTGTGTGTGTGTGTGGGCTGGCCATGGGTCATATCTTGGTGTGTGTCATGTTAGTCATATCTCATATATCGGTGTGTCCGTGTTAATCATGTCTCATATCTTTATGCGCGTATGTGTTTAGTCATATCTCTTATCTTAGTGTGTATCTGTGTTAGTCATGTGTCATATCTTTGTGTGTGCATATTTGGGTTAGATATCTCATATCTTTGTGTGCATGTTTATGTTAGTCATATCTCATAACTTTGTGTGTGCATGTCTGTGTATGTCACATGTCATATCCTTGTGTGTGCATGGCTATGTTAGTCACATCTGATATCTTTGTGTGTGCATGCCTATGTTGGTCATATCTCATATCTTTGTGTGCATGTCTATGTTAGGCGTGTGTCATATTTTTGTGTGTGCATGTCTATGTCAGTCATATCTCATATCTTTATGTGCATGTTTATGTTACTCATGTGTCATATATCTTGATGAGTGTCAGTGCTAGTCATGCCTCGTATCGCTGTATGCATGTCTGTGTTGGTCACATCTCCTATCTTTGTGTGTGCATGTCTGTGTTAGTCACCTCTAGTGACTTGGGCAGATGGTGCTCGTAAACCTGGAGGGCCGAATTCCCCTACAGAAAAGATCATCTGCTGCCTTGCAGGAAGATTGGAGACGATTAAAGGCTAAGGAATACGAACCTGAATAAATTGCTGGCTGAAATCAGATGCACTGGGCCACTGACGCAGAACACAGTGCAACGTTTTAACGGGTGTTCAATCAGAGTGGACCTGGCAGACTCTAATTGTGATGTTCTGTCTGTGGGGGCGATCAACACACTTAACCTGACAGCTGACTTCATGTGAGAGTCTGGAATCCTACTCTGATTGAGTCTTGATCGCAGAGAGAGAATATTTTCTCCACCGTTCCGATTTTGTTGTTGGGATTCCGCTCTTTCTTTTTTAGGTCTCAGTTTAAACGTGGTTACCTGCGGCGTGTTTTCATTACCTATCTTTGGGGGTTTCCGCTGGTATGTAAGTCTGCTCTGGTGGTACATTGCGTGACGGTAGTGGAGAAGGCGTTTTTTTCTGTTGATGTGTTGTGTTGAATGAGATCGACCGAGCCCAGTGACCGTCGTACACGACGTTGGAGCACGTTGGTACAATCTGGCCTTATCAACGGGTGCTAAATCATCGCGCACTAGGATACGTTGCATTTCACCATCTAAATCTCTCAAGTTGTCATTGATCGCCTCGGGTGGGGCATACGTGGTAGTAGTCTGTTTCAGACCCTCGATCAATCGAGGATACATCAAAATATTGTTTTGGCCATTGTTACGCACCTAGTACTCCGCCGAGAACAATTAATATATGTCGGATCAAAGCACATATGAACCCATCTGTTTGTAGAGTCTTTTTCCGTCGCTTACGAGTCGGTTTCTTTTTAGTAAGAAGTCTCCACTTGTTCTTGTGTCGACATACCTCGCACTTCTGTCGCTGAGTGAGTCTAACATTACCTTTTAATGTGATATGACAACACTCGCACAAAAAGTTAATGAGTTTGGGAGAGGCTGTTTTCAATATGGCTCTTAAACCGCTCGGCGTGGCGGCGCGCATACATTTCAACATTTCACCGTGCCGTCTAAGTGATTCATCGCACATTTTTGTTACTTTGGCAAGTAGACGATTTGTCTCTACCCTGGGAATATTTTTGTTCTCAACCTAAGATTATCAGGTGTATCCTGACGAAGGTCAACCAACAAGTAACAGTGATTAGACGATGTCGCGTCCTTAAAACTATGTTGGAGATATCCAACCTGTCGTGGGTACATTTGTTAGCCAGATTGATAATTTGACATCCGTCTCTCGGGTTCTTGAAAAGGACTAAATAGTGTGTGTTGAGGCTTATGGTTCGATGTTCCTTATTTTTTTCCGAATAGTCTTTTAACAATGTACATCACACTAATATCACTGTGATGACTACCTTTGTTGAATAATTTTGTTACCCTCTCGTCCGTCTTCGATATCAAGTCATCGATGACGATCAGTCTTCTCTTCTTACCACCTTCCAATGTATCGATGTCTGGTAGACCCTCGATAAATCTCACTGACCCCCTAGTCTCGTATATTGGTTGCCATTTCCCCATAACACCATATAACTTCCTCCGGATACGTGGACAGCTAACTCGTGAAGGTTCTATATAAACTTTTGCACAAATACCGTTTTCACACACCCTGTAGGCCCGGCTATTAGAGCTGTGAATGCGTGTTTCCATCGGGGATCCATCCTCACAAATGACACTTTAGCGATTATACCACCGAAAAAAAATATTTTCCCACCTCGACAACGCTGAATGGGATTTGATGTAACAGTGACAACAAGTGATTTTAGGTTAGCACGCAAAGTTTCCCCTCTTTAACTCACACCTATTTTAAAATCTACATCCTATATAAACACTACGGGGTTTCCTACTCTCAGTACGCGTTACATGCATCCGAATTGTTACATACACATACATACACAAGTATTTCACACATCATTGGCTAGGTCAGCTGGGGATTTCCCACACATCAGCCCTCGGCTCAGTTTGAGGGGTCACTTTCGGGGTGGGGGGGGGTGGTCATCACTGAACATGTCTCAACACGCCTGATAACGTATTGCATTAGTTACTATAAATAGACGGTCCTCGACCCGATTACAGTGAGGTATAAAGCTCAGTCGATCAGTGTATATGCACACACACTGATAACCAGCATCTGTTACAGAGTGGTTTGTCTTTGTTTTCTTTGAATATGGAGTCGTGTAGCGTGAATATGACAACTTCGTTTGATATTTATGATCAGCGCATATTTATGTCACGTGGTAATGAGAATATAATTCCATTGTCAAAGGATGGCGTTAAGGCAGTCTCATTTTGTGTTTTTCGTAACAGACCATTGATAAACATAATGACATATAGCGGTGAGAGTTTTTTTTAAGTTTCCTACCAGAACTGGAATAACACTCTCGAAAGAGAAATTTATCACGCTAGTTGAGATGCGAGATGAAATTTTATCCGCTTGTGCTAACCTCAACTATATGCCACCTCTTGTTAACCAAAACCTCAACTACACGCCACCTCTTGATAACAAGAACATCAACTACACGCCACCTTTTGTTAACTAGAACCTCAACTACGCGCTACCTTTTGTTAACCAGACGAAAGATCCTGCAGTCAGCATGGATGCCTCGGGGGATGGGAGTCACCAATTACCTATTCCATCTTTGATCAAGGTTTTGTAAAACTGGAAGGGTATTGTGTTTTGAACGCTAATCAACCTTCCTATGCACCTGTGTTTGTTAGCCATTTAATACAAACAGACAGTACCACCAAAACAGGAGGGAGGAAGCCCATACGGTTAAAATTAATAAATTCAACAACCGGACAGTAATATATTTTCAAATATCTGTTCTCTGCTGTATTAATTAAAAAAGCTGTGAAATTAAATATAGCAAGTATTTGTTTTATTTGACTTATTTTAACTTGAATGTGAACACAGAGAGAGAGAGAGAGAGATTGTTTTAACTTCAATGTGAAAAGAGAGAGTACATGTGGGTGGTCATGGCGATGAGACGAACAATCAAAAGGGTAAACACCCCATTTTCTCCATTTTTAGAATCATCACAACCAACATGTTATTTAAATTTCTATAGCTGGTCTTATGGATATCAGCACACATATACCTTAAGGGATAATACTCAACCACACTTACGCCCGAGATAACCACTGAGTCAGGTACTCCTTTCCTCAAAATATAAACACATGAAACACAACATATTAATCCATGCAATATCGCCTTTTCCAAGTTTTAGAACCGCGACACGCTAATAGATTTGAAAAGTAAACATTCGCCTTACTGCACGTCGGTCGTCACCCCGGTGGTCACCCAATCATATACGCGTTACTTGTCATGTGTTCAGCTGGTAGAGGCCTACGATGTAATTTCCGGCCAGTTCATAGCCCCAGGCTTATACGGGCGGGCTACATGGTTTATTTAAGAGTAACACTTTAACACTTTGAAGCTCTCACTTTTATTATTTCGTTAGAGATCGAAAGTTGTCGATGATTACTCTACACCATCATGGCACTTGATGATGCTGATGAGGGTATGGTATTGATGATGGAACATGTCGACGATGATGATGAAAATGTGTAATACCAACACGGAATGTTGACGGGGCGAAGATACAGGTTAAAGGATGCATTTTATCGAATTGTTTATTGATATTCTTGCTACAGTGAAGGACTAACACTAAAAAAACCTGTAAAGAATAAAGTGAGAGAACACACGTTTTAATTTTTCCTAGCCCCCCCCCCCTTTTTTTGGGTGCTATTTCACTATACTTAACGTTTCTTTTTATTTAAGTGTAACATTTTATTTCACTTTTATTATTTCAATGGTACTATTTCCTAGTTACATGCCGATTACAATGTCACCTCTACCTGAACACGCGTCAGCATTAAAATTTTTAAAGCCCATACCCAACCCCCCTTCCCTAACAAGGTCACCGGTACAGCATTTAAATCCAAAACAATAGGATAATCACGATACGCCCTGACCATTCAATCGATCTTGCCGTGTCAGCATGTTTCTCTTTTTTTTAAACACGCATTTTAATTTTTCCTAGTTCCCAAGTTCACCCGTTAGCATTTAAAATCCATAATAATACAATAAGCACGAGACGACCATTCAAACTATCCTGGCCACAGCCGAGCCAGCGCGGATCACCGGGTTACGGATCACCGGGTCACGAATCGACGGTTCACAGGTCACCGGCCAGTCCGAACGCCGAACATATAGCACCATTCCAGACGAACCAAAAAAAATGTACAGCCACGTTATCAAATGATCGGACACTTGTTATATAAGAAATATATAAAATGTGGCTGCACTATTGACTAACGTTGGTAGTGAGACATGGTGTTTGCAAGTTTCCGTTTTTTGTTTGACAAAGAGGAAGGAGGACAGAGAAAAGATTTTACTCCGTGAGTTTAAGAGTTAAATAGAGACTGCGGCAAGCTGCGCCAAGCAGAGTGATGCAATGATATATATGTACATATGTATAGGATTTAGAAAAGTATGGTAGGTGTTAAGCTCATGAAGTGGGTAGTTGGGGAATAAATGAGTAGATTGGTTAATTAGTGATGGACATCGCTGTTTGCCGCCAAATATAACAGGGCTAATAGGAGCGAGTGTATGTTGTCCGGCTATAGACCATGCCCACTCCGGAAGCAAAACTACCATTTTAGAGACTAGCGATATGTTCGTTATTTCATAGATATATTCTGCATATATACTTATAATAATGATAAATTAATATTTATAATATCCGTGCGGACGTAAAGGGGCCATATTTTACATTATATACTGACCATAATTAGGTGCATATGAAACAGGGAATAGATGAGGGTGTGTGAAACGGGTGTGTAGCGGGGCAACAAGAGAAACAGAGCATTGATGAGAGTTGATTGAAACAGACGATATTAGTAGAGAAATAATCAACATCTAGGGGAGACAAGCAGAAGTGGTCAGGTGTAAGTGAGTGAACTGTTTTGGGAAAAAGGCGAAATAAGCGTGAATGGGTGAGATGTTTTAAGGGAGGTAGAGAGAATGAGAATAGACGTAGATTTTAGGGGACAGTTGATTTCGAGCGATGGTACAGGGAAGACATCTAGAGAAATGTAGGGGACTAGAAAGGAATAGTTAATAGATGAAAGTTAAGATATATATAGGGCGGCAGCCAATTAGTTTATTTATCGTATTTCCAGGAGTTGTGATTGTTAGTTACTAAATGTTGTGTTAGATGTGAACAATATAGAATAGGTGTGATTGTAGTTGTTAAGGTTAGGGTTACCTTCTCGGCATAGAAACTGATTTGTGAATCAGTGCAATCGACACAATGGGACATTGTTGGAAATTTGTGGATTATCCAACACTCGCCGACTTCGAGGAAGTCGTAGCGGGAAGTTTAGGAAGCTTATGACTAGCTTCTACGACACACAGATTGATCTTGTTAGTCAAGTAGTTTACACAGAGTTGGGAACTCGACAAGAGAGTTCCACAGATTGAACTTGTTAGTCAAGTAGTTTACACCGAGTTGGGAACTCGACAAGAGAGTTCCACAGATTGAACTTGTTAGTCAAGTAGTTTACACCGAGTTGGGAACTCGACAAGAGAGTTCCACAGATTGAACTTGTTAGTCAAGTAGTTTACACAGAGTTAGGAACTCGACAAGAGAGTTCCACAGATTGAACTTGTTAGTCAAGTAGTTTACACAGAGTTAGGAACTCGACAAGAGAGTTCCACAGAGTTTGGGCTTTATGCTCAGTCCATGTGGAGTGCACCTGAGGGTGGCACTATTGCTAACTATGGGAGGGAATTATCACTGTCAATACCTGTACTGTTAATTTGTGAAATGTGTTTGTATGATCCGGACATGCGCCTTGTCAAATAAAATTGTTTTGTGTGTAGTAAGGACTTGTGTTGAGTCATTAAAACATCTTCAGTGTTACAACCATCTAGCGAGTGAACGAGCTGGGAGAAGTCGCGGGGAATTGAGAAGTTACAACGTGAAGTACTAAACTATAGATCATAACGGTCCAAGGAGAGTCGCAACAGCATAACATGAAGTACGAGGCATCAAATCATGGCGGTCCAAAAGACTGGCATGGGCAGTTAGAGCAAGGGGCAGATCATGAAGAGTGGCGAGCAACTCGGCATTCAGCAATCCGGCCATAAGCAGCATCACGAGCCCTCGCTCATCGTGCGAAAGCACCTCTGGTACTCGGGCTCGTGGTGAAGAGGAATGATCTCAGTCTCAAGGTTGACGAGCGGTCAGTCGATCGTTCATTTCATCGGTCACGACATTGATCAAGGTTATAAGAAATTGATTACAAGTTGATTATCAAGTATTATTATTGATCTCTCTCCCAAGTGATTATTACTGGTCTCTCTGTATGACAAGAGATATTACATCAAGAGTACATCTCCCGTGGTCTCTTCACAATTCTTTCATTATTACACACACACTCATATAATATATATATATATATATATATATATATATATATATATATACACATATAATGGCAAATCTAGCTGACGACATGAACGAACAGTCATATTCTCTTAGGTTTCCGTGAGTACGACATGAATCGATGAATATCACTCGTACAAGTATAGATTTGTTTACCACGTGCGGTATTGCTACTAGACAATGCTTGATGGGATTATCGATGTATCACATAGGTTTAAGAAATATATTAAGGTCAAGCTAAGTCTACTATTAGACAAGATCGAGAGTGCACCCCAACGTTCATAACAGAAAAGATATGTGTAGTGCATGGTAGTTACCTCTCTGATACGTCTTATTAGTTATTAATTATTTTTTAATATTTATTATCAGAACCCAAAAAAGCATGTGTGCCTGTTCGTGTGTGTGTATGTGCATATTACTCAGAGAGTAAACAAAAGGAGCAGTCTTCTGATAGATTTCCTGACTGATACAAAAGGTAATGTTTATTGGCGGAGAGGTACCTGTGTTTGTGCGTGGGTCCTAAAGCAAGTGGATGGATAGCTGGGTTTGATGGAGAGATGAGTGTGTGTTTGTGTGATTCAGTATGCAAATAGCTGCATAAAGATATATTGAAGTGATGGGTGACTGGTTAGAGTGGTGACTAAGCAAATCGATCAAACGCTCACCCAATATTTCCATACACGTTCGTTACATAACTCTAAAGTTGTTATCAATATTAGCACACCGATATCAAAACACCAATAAAATAGGGTAGTTATGGGTACGATCCAGTTTGTCTGGTTTATTACGTGACCATATTATTCAGCTTTTGCATCCATAGGCTGTTAATAGGGAAGAAGTACTAAGAATATGTTTGTATCATTGTCTCCTACCATTCATCAACACATTCAAACGGACACAAGGCGTCTAACACATTTTATATGTGTAGTTATATTTGTAGTAATTGTATTTGACCAACTTCCAACACGACGATCGGTCGTGTGGTGGTTACATGCGACATCAACATGGTCAAAGGAGAAATGTTTTCTTGGTTGAAGGACACTTGTTGTTCGGTAATGACGCTGGACTAGTGGTGTTGTAAAGAGCTGTTTGCGATTCGTCACTAGACATTCGGTTGTAACGGAAAATGACAGATGCTAGTTTGTTGGAACGGTTGAATAGGTTGGTGGTCGTAATATGGCTCGTGCTTCTTTTTGACTCACCCGTATTTCGTGGGTCTTCGCGATAGTTTCTGAATCAGTTTGTGCAAGTGTTGTGGGTGTGTTCACAATATCTTTGATCGGAGAGACACAAATTTGCCAACATGTTGTCGTAGTCGTTCATTATCGCAAAAATAGAACTCAAGCTCTAACACAACTTGTCTGGTATTTCTATTTCACGCTTCTGTTTATGTGACTAAGGGTACCTTTGAGTGTTATAACATTCTCATTGGTTATGTTTAGATTAAACACAGTACCTCAAGATTTGTGAACGTTAAAACTTAAGAAAGACTTCTACAAATTTGCTAACGGCAAGTTCCTCAGAAATAGACTTGCATATCTCATCGCTCCGAAAAAAAAAAAAAATAAACATACACAAAAGATTTACCACCGGACTGTAGGTATTTTTCAAATCAGACTTCAAAGTTTCTAATAGTGCAATGTTCGGGAAGTAACTCGTGATCTCACAACTCTGAAAGCGACTACACGCTAAGTACCTGGAAAAAAGTGATAGTTCTTGTTCTCTGTGAGTTGTCAGTTTGTGTCACATATGGTCAGTCTGGTTGTGTGCTGGAAGTTGGTCATGGAGAAATTTTGGAATAGTGAAAAGTGTTGTAAAGATCTATTTCTTGTTCGTCCCTGGACATTCGAATGTGAAGGGAAAATGTATGAGCTGGTAGCACGGTTGAAAACTCTTCTGTTTATGTGACTAAGGGTACCTTTGGTGTTATAACATTCTCAGTGGTTATGTTTATATTAAAACACCGTACCCTCGAGATTTGTGAACTTCAAAATTCAAGAAAGACTTCTACAAATTTGCTAACGACAATTTCCTCAGAAATAGACTTACATATTCCCATCGCTCCGAAAAAAAAACCATACACAAAATATTCAACATCGGACTGTAGGATTTCTCAAATCGGACTTCAAGTTTTCTACTAGTGTAATGTTCGGGAAACAACTCGTGATCTCACAATTCTGAAAGCGTCTACTCGCTCTCCAAGAATTACAGACCCATCTGCCTCCTCCCTTGTATGGGAAAGTTGCTGGGGAAGTTGATGAATAGAAGGTTGATCTGCTACACAAAAACCAACTTACTCGAACACAGCTAGGGTAGAAAACAAAACATACGTTCAAGTGACATATTTCACACAAAATAGAGAGCGTGTCGACACCGGTCTCAGTGATGGTGATCTCGTTATTCTGATGCGCGCAAGACTACAACTCCATCAACATAAAAAATTGAATGATTTTAATATATTTCGATATTAAATTTTGCTCGACACCGTTAAAATATCGAAATGTGTACGTCACCGACCACGCTTATCATGAAAGGTGACTCGACTAGTTGACAATTAGAGATAATATGGGGTGTCGACACTACAAATTGTATTCTCCCGACACCAATAGCAATATCACATGTATCACCGACGTTACAGCCTAGTGTGTTGATATCTACGACATCTTGAACGATAACACTACGACTGTGTCGACTACAAGAACACCGATAGTACATGTGGAACAGAGATATCATAATCGAGTGTGTGTTGAGGCACATGAACACGTCAACTGTGCTGATCCTACAATCTCTGATGCGTCGACAAGCCTGGGTATGTTCTTTTGTTGACACTACAAACTCTGTGAGTGTATCAACCTCTGCCATAACGAGTCGTACACCAAAACCAGCAGCTTCAAGTTTTTACCACGTCGTGGGCTGATGCATAGATACAATGTCTATCCTTCACATGATCATCACCGAAATAAACTGTGTTGTCAGCAACAATAACGACAACCGTATCTGTCATGTCATCAACATGTTCACTCAGTCATCATGGTGTTTCGACAACAACACCATCATACTTTTCACATGTGTCACCAACAGCCCATCCCAGTGTTTCGAGTAGTTCGGTAATTATGGATTCAGCCTTGATTCTGGACTCATCTGAATATCCAATATTGAAAAGAGCCCAGTTCTCCAGCTCTTAAACTATGCATCGTGAAAATAACTCTCAGTGGTAGAAAGTCACCTGTGTCACAAATACGTCAAGAAAATAGTTCCAAGATTAGTTCGGATATAAGATAAGAAATGATGATCTGCAGGGGAAAATTGTCTATGCTGATTTTCTGCTAGCGAAAACAGAAAAACTATTTGTAATACCTCATGTGCAAATGTACCTCAACAATCTAAAGAAAAAACACATAGAAAACCAAAAATGCAGTATCACTACCTGTATCTCTACCATTCACCCATACGGCATCTGTACAGTGCCTCGTTTAATAGTAGCGACAATTTACATACGAACTATAGCAGCATTCATTGATTCCCATGCAGACTCCTTATACTTCTTCATCGGTGTCGCACAAACGACCGACCACATCGTGTGGAAACTGGATGTTCTGCGAAACGAAGAAAACTAACAGTTGACGATAACGCTTTAGATATTCTTCCATATGATGTCAGACAGATCTATACTGATAATTGCAGAACCAAGGTTACAGAACTAGGAGAGCGCCTACATGCACAGTGAGACATTGGTTTCATTTAGATACATGTTTTTTTTTTATTTTGGAATGTGATCTATACGTTCCCTGACCACCTAAAGGAACCTTTCAGTGAGATGACTCAACTTTTCCAAACAAACAAACAAAATTATCGACGTCACTCGTAACGCTATCCGTGAGATTATGGGAGATTACTTCGTCAAAAATATCTTGTTGTTAATCCCCCGATCACCATATCACTATTTCCAGTTTTACAGGATGATCTTAAATAACGGAGGATCTTTTTCGATTGGGGCGACTTTCAGTTATTGGAGACAGATGGCGATTGTTTATACTTGGCTTACGTGCATCTACATTAGACGACATAGCTAAACCAGGTTTGCATGATGATGATGGTACACTTTTATATGGATCATGGTCTTAGACTACCTATGTTGGGAAAGATAACAAGTTATACATTTTTTTAAAGTAGGCTGTCTTTGCAAGCTAAAGATCATAATATAAAGTGAAAAAGTAACAAACTAACGTCTTGTAGCGAGCCACATTCCCGTCCATCATGGTATTACTTAGGAATCAGAGGCTACCGTGGGTGGGTCACGCGTGAAGAATACAAAAAATGTATTCTTCTTTCTTCTACCTTTTTAGCTCCCAGTGGAGCATAGGTCTTCAACAAACACTTTCCAAGTCGTTCTGTTTTTTGCCATTCTTTTAAGATCATTCCATTTCTTCTCCATCATCTTCATCTCTGTTTCTATCTGTCTTCTCCAAGAATTCCGTGGTCTTCCTCTTTGTCTTTTCCCCTGGGGATTCCAAAAAAGGGCCTGTTGTGTAATACTCTCAGTTGGCTTCCGTAGTGTGTGTCCTATCCATCGCCATCGTCTTCGCTGTATCTCTTTATCCACTGGTATTTGACTGGTACATTTCCATATTTCCATGTTAGTGATTTTGTCCTGCCATTTCCATCCTTTTATTCTGCGTAAGCATCCATTAATGAAAGTCTGTATCTTCGTGATTGTCAATTTTGTTGTTCTCCATGTTTCACAGCCATATAATAGGACCGCCTTAACATTTGAGTTGAAACTTTTTATTTTTGTATTTAACCTAATTTCTTTGGATTTCCATATGTTTCCCAGTGCAATGAAAGCTCCTCTTGCTTTTGATATCCTTATTTTGGTATCATTTTCTGTTCCTCCCTCTTTATCTATATTACTGCCCAGATATATGTAAGATTGTACATCTAATAGAGGTAATTCTCCTAGTTTTATTTGGTTATTGCCAACTGTATTAATTCTCACAATGTTGGTCTTATCTCTATTAATCTTCAGTCCTAGCTGTTGTGATCTCTCATCAAGTATGCTCATTTTATCATGCATCTGTTGATGGCTGTGTGGTAGGAGAGCTATGTCATCAGCAAAGTCTAAATCATCAAGTTGTTTGGTCCTTGACCACTGGATTCCACTTCTGTTGTTTTGAGTTATTTTCATAATCCAATCTATGGCCAGTAGAAAGAGAAATGGAGACAGAAGGCATCCCTGCCTTACTCCTGTTCTTATTTCAAATGCTTCTGTAATCTGTCCTTCATGCACCACACTACATTTCGTTCCTTCATACATTGTTTTTATCAGGTTAATAAACTTTATGGGATTCCGTAATGACTCAGCAACGTCCAAAGCATTCTTCTGTCTAAACTATCAAATGCCTTTTCGTAATCTATGAATCCAATATAAATTGGGGATTTTAGTTCTAAACTTTGTTCAACTATTATACGCAGAGTAGTTATTTGATCATCACATGATCTGTTCTTCCTAAAACCTGCTTGTTCATCTCTCAAATGTTTCTCTATGGCCTCTTTTAGTCTCTCCAGAATGATTCTGCTTAATATTTTTCCTGGCACGGATAGTAGCATAATTCCTCTATAATTTGTGCACTCCTGTAAACTTCCTTTCATTGGTAGTTTGATCATATAACCTTCTTTCCAGTTTTTAGGTATTTCTTCCCTCTCCCAAATTTTATCTAATAGGTTATGTAGCATCTTGGTAGAGGTGTTAATATCTGCTTTGATGGCTTCCGAATGAATTTCATCTGGTCCTGTGGCTTTACCATTTTTTAATAGTTTGATGGCTTTCATTATTTCTTCTATGCTTGGTTTTCCACAGATAACGTGTAACTCTTCTTCTGCTGGTAGTATATCTGGAGGATTATTTGAGCCGGGTCTATTCAAAAGTTCTTCAAAGTTCTCTTTCCATCTCTCCATTTGTTCCCTTATATTACTAAGCAGATTTCCTTTTTTTATCTTTAATAAAGGCATTGATCTGTTTGTATTTTCCATTTAATTTCTTTGTGCTGTTGTACAGTTCTTTCATATTCCCTTTATTTGCTGCTTCTTCTGCCTCTTTAGCTTGTTCATCTATATATTTCCCCTTATCCTTTATAATGCATCTTCTCACTTCTTTGTTCACCTCTGTGTAAGCCTCCTGTGTCTTGGCTTTATTACTTCTCGTTTTGCTTTTATTTATGTCTACTTTCTTGTCCTTTCTTTATTTAATTTTGTCCAGGGTCGCTGCTATCATCCATGCCTTATTCTGGTGTTTCCCTAGTGTTTCTTCGCATGTCTCTTTCCATATATCTTTTACTTGTTTCTGATGATCTTCTATATTTATTGTATTTTTTAGTTGTTGGAGGACTTGGTATTTGTTTGATATTGTGACTGCGAATTTATCTTTAATTCCTTGTTCTTTAAGGAACCCTACATTGAAATACTTTCTACCCTTATTCGTTGTATTATACCTTTTTAGTTTAATTTTAAGTTTGGCTATCAGAAGATGATGATCAGAAGCTATATCTGTCCCTCTATATACTTTTACATCCTGTAAGGATTACTTAAAATTATTATTAATACATATGTGATCAATTTGAGTTTCCGTTCTATAATCTGGTGACACCCATGTAGCTTTGTGTATTCTTTTATGTTGGAATATCGTTCCTCCTAGGCTCACTTGATTAAGGGCGCAGAAATTCACAAATATCTCTTCATTCTCGTTTATATCTCCAAGTCTATATTTTCCCATAATCTCTTCGAAGCCTCTGTTGTCTGATCCTACTTTAGCATTTAGGTCTCCCATCAAGATTATAATATCCTTTGCTTGTCTTGCATCCATCTGACATTGTAGCTGTTTATAGAAATCATTTTTAACTAAGTCATCTTTATCGTTGGTTGGTGCATAGCATTGGATAATGTGTAATTTTATTTTGTTTTTGGTTGTTTTAAATGTTGCTCTCATTAGTCTCGGTCCTACTGCTTCCCATTCTATTAGTGTCTTCTGTGCAATCCTTGATAGCATTATAGCTGCCCCTTCACTATTTTGTGCTCCCGGTTCCTGGTGTCCTGATGATAAAATCATCTCTCCTGTATTTAGTTTTATTTTACCCGTTCCTAGCCATCTTGTTTCACACATTCCCAGAATATCTATCGTGTAGCTTGACATTTATGCTGCTACCTGTGCAGCTTTTCCTTGTTCGTTTAGAGTACGAACATTCCAGGTGCCAATTCTGGAGGATTTCCTGGTAGACAAAGGGTGAGTCGGCAACTCGGGCTCCTTGCGGATTTCTCCGGCTTGTGTCATATGTCTCTTAGACAGAGAGCCCTTCTCTTTCCTGGATGGCAGATTATTTTTTTTCTCTCTTTAACTTGTCCATGTTTGTGAAGTTTTTTCGGCTTATTTTTTTTTTTACAGTATGGGATAGCCAGTCCCATGCCCAACCCTCCTTTCTTGCCTTTTACGAACATGCCTGGTAGGGTACAGCGCCACTATTCTTTACTCCCTTTTCGGGCCCCGGTAGCGCACGGGCGAATTTCGATTCGGGCGACTTTCAGTTATTGGAGACAGATGGCGATTGTTTATACTTGGCTTACGTGCATCTACATTAGACGACATAGCTAAACCAGGTTTGCATGATGATGATGGTACACTTTTATATGGATCATGGTCTTAGACTACCTATGTTGGGAAAGATAACAAGTTATACATTTTTTTAATGTAGGATGTCTTTGCAAGCTAAAGATCATAACATAAAGTGAAAAAGTAACAAACTAACGTCTTGTAGCGAGCCACATTCCCGTCCATCATGGTATTACTTAGGAATCAGAGGCTACCGTGGGTGGGTCACGCGTGAAGAATACAAAAAATATATTCCCAAACAAATATTTTAAGGAAAATTTAGAGATGGAACGAGACAAAAAGGGCTGACCAGCGCTGAGATATAAGAATGCTTGCAGGGGTTTCTTGAGGGAATTTTTTATCAGTGAAAGAAAAAAGAAAATGTGGTTGCATATCGTAGCACATGAGAGCAATAAAAAATGACACAGCACGATTCGAGATAGGGCTGTTATCAATATTCAGAAGCCAAAAGGCGCAACAGAAAAGATACAAGGCCAGACACACAAAATGCATCTTGATTATTCTGTACATGGATGTCTGTCCAGTATTGGCAAATTTAGCGACGTGCGACGCTTTTCAGTGAAACAGCACCCAGTATGAGACACAAATGCTTTACCAAACTACTGAATTATCATGATTGCTTGCTACCATCAGTCACAATATCAAACACATACCATATCCTCAATTAACTAGAAAATACATTAACTATAGAAGATTATTAGAAACAGGTAAATGAAATATGGAAAGCGAAGTGCGAAGGAACGCTGACCATAACAGAGTGCTAGAATAAGGCTTGTATGACAGCAGAGACTCTGGATACAATTAAAGTAAGAAAAGAGTAAAAGGCAGACATAAATAAAATAAAAACGAGAGGAAATAAAAACCAAAACACAAGAAGCTTACACAGGGGTGAACAAAGAAGTGAGAATATGCATTAAACGGGATAAGAGGAAATATGTAGATGAACTAGCTAAAGAGGCAGAGGGAGTCGCCTTTCCGTTATGGGAGACAGATACCGATTGTTTATACTTGGCTTAAGTGCACCTACATTAGACGATATAGCTAAAATAGGTTTGCATGACGATGGTACACTTTTATATGGATCATAGTCTTGGACTGCCTATGTGAGGAATAATAACAGGTTATACATTTTGTAAAATGTGTATTGTCTTTGCAAGCTAAAGATCATAATATAGCGGGACAAAGTAACAAACTAACGTCTTGTAGCGAGCCACACTCCCGTCCATGATGGTATTACTTAGGAATCAGAGACTACTGTGGGTGGGTCACGCGTGAATAATGTAAACAAATAAAGAATGTGTTCCCAAGCAAATATTGTATGGAAAACTTAAAGATGGAACGAGACAACAAGGGAAAAGCGCTGAGATACAAGGATGTTTGCATGGTTTTCTTGAGTGAATTTGTTATCAGTGAATGAAACAGAAAATATAGCTGAAGATCGTAGCACATGGAGAGCAAAGATTAAAAAAATGGCACAGCAAGTTTCGAGACAGTGCTGTTATCATATTCAGAAGACAAAATGGCCAACAGACAAGAGACACGGCCAGACACACAAAAATGCATCTTGTTCATTCTGTAGATTAATCTGTCTGTCCAGTATTGCCAAATTCAGTCAGCTGCGATGTTTTTCAGTGAAACAGCACCCTGTATGCGTCATAATGCTTTATCAAACTACTGACTCATCATGATTGGTTGCTACAAACCGTCTGTCATGACGTCACTGGTTATGTAGTTTTTACTGTCACTAGTTTTATCATAAGCTCACCTCCGATTAAAATTAATTACCTAGGCTGTTTAATGCGACACGAGATCGCATCGGTGTCCGACATAGACTCATGATGCAGCATGTGTCACAGCCTCAAACATATATTATATCCGTCTATTGGTCAGTCTATGTTATATTCTTCATCCGATCTTTGAGTTGTTATTATCATTGACATGTTTATAGTGGCAATGCAGTAAGAAAACTTACAACTACAAATATAACTACACATATAAAATGTGTTAGACGCCTTGTGTCCGTTTGAATGTTTTGATGAATGATAGGGGACAATGATACAAACATATTCTTAGTACTTTTTCCCCATTAACAGCCAATGGATGCTAAAGCTAAATAATGTGGTCACGTAATAAACCAGACAGACTGTCTGTTGTAGTTTGACATTTATGCTGCTACCTGTGCAGCTTTTCCTTGTTCGTTTAGAGTACGAACATTCCAGGTGCCAATTCTGGAGGATTTCCTGGTAGACAAAGGGTGAGTCGGCAACCCGGACTCCTTGCGGATTTCTCCGGCTTGTGTCATATGTCTCTTAGACGTTGGGTGAGCGTTTGATCGATCTACTTAGTCACCACTCTAACCAGTCACCCACCGCGTCAATATATATTTATATAGCTATTTGCATACTGAAACACACAAACACACACTAACCTCTCTATCAAACCCAGCTATCCATCTACTTGTTCTAGGACCCACACACAAACACAGGCACCTCTCCGCCAATAAACATTACATTTTGTATCAGTCAGCAAATCTTTCAGAAGACTGCTCCTTTTGTTTACTCTCTGAGTAATATGCACATACACACACACGAACACGCACACATGCTTTTTTGGGTTCTGTTAATAAATATTTAAAAAAATAATTAATAACTAATAATACGTATCAGAGAGGTAACTGCCATGCACTACACATATTTTTTCTGTTATGAACGTTCGGGTGCACTCTCGATCTCGTCTATTAGTAGACTTAGCTTGACCTTAATATATTTCTTAAACCTATGTGATACATCGATAATCCCATCAAGGATTGTCTAGTTGCAATCCCGCGCGCAGGAAAAAAAATCTATACTTGTACGAACGATGTTCATCGATCCATGTCGTACTCACGGAAACCTGGGAGAATTTGACTGTTCGTTCATGTCGTCAGCTAGATTTGCCATTATATGTATGTATATATATATATACACCTGATAATAGTCCGTATCTAGCGTAAAATATGGTACCTGTACGTCCGCATGGATATAATAAATATTAATTTGTTTTTATTATAAGTGTATATGCACAATATATCTATGAAATAACTAACATATAGCTAGTCCCTAATATGGTAGTTTCGCTTCCGGAGTGGGCGTGGTCTATAGCCGGACAACATTCACTCGCTCTTATTAGCTCTGTGGAATTTGGCGGGAAACAGCGATGTCCATCACTCATTAACCTATCTACTCATTTATTTCCCAACTACCCCTTCATGAGCTTAACACTCACCATACTTCTTCTAAGTACTATACATATGTACATATATATCATTGCATCACTCTGCTTGGCGAAGCTTGCCGCAGTCTCTATATAACTCTTATACTCACAGAGTAAAATCTTTCCTCCTTCCTCTTTGTCCAACTAAAAACGAAGCTTGAAAACACCATGTCTCACTACTAACGTGTACCGGTTTTCTCTACTACTCACCAGGCCCAAGATTCAAGTACGAAATTAATGGATTGTTGGAACATTAGAGATGCTAGGAAGCAACAGCAGGACAAGGCTAGTAAAGTTCAAAGAGCTGTATTTTGGCCTTTTCTGATTGTTAATAATTGTGTCAGTTCTAAGCAAAATCTTGTACTATTATTTAAAGACTCTCATTCCACACAAAATAGTCTCATGTTGCTTTACTGCTCGTTTAACTCATCCAGATATCACCATACACCCCGACCATAGCTCTCTTAGTTATATTCTGCTTCTCTATTTGTGAATGTTCCTTAAATTAAGTTGTGCTTCATTATTCGTGAATGCTCAAACAATTCTTTTCAGCTTCTTTATTTGTGAATGCACATAGAATTCCATCTCATCTCATTTCCGATACGTATGTTTCTATTTTAATATGAGAATGGTAAAGTTGTTTATTTAGTATTTAACAACGTTAATCTGAGAATTGTTACTTTACAGAATGTATTAAAAATCTCATAATAAGAGATACAATTATTTCAGCCACTCTTGGACAAGTAAACATCTTCACTGGAATATACTGTGCCAAGTGAAAAAAAGAATAGGAACAAGAGAGAAACAATGAAAAATATGCCACGCTGTTTAACAATATAGATTGATGGATATTCTCCGACAAAAATGTTAATAATATGGAGATAATTCTGAAGAGGCATGTAAGATAAACATAAATGGTATTAAGCAGCTAAACCTATAGAGAGACAAAATAAACTACAACGTTTAGACAAATGTCTTCAACACTTACAAGGCAAACATACTAATACAAAAGGAAACACAAAATTACACGATTGCTAAGCAGCATGACATCGCGAGTCGATGGGCGCAGACTGTCCAAATGTGGAAAGAAGGCTAGGATTAGTCCGCTTTGATAAACGGAAATGTTACCAGGATCCATGTGCATGTTCGTCATGATGATAAATAGTCAATGGGGCAGGTAAGATCTCGAAAGCCAAACAGGAAAGAAACAGTGTAATTAAAGGAGGAAGGGTCCCGTTAAGGCGGGGTCTCATGGGGCATGAGGAAAACTGAGAAAACAGGGGCGGAAAAAAGGGATAGAAGAGGGGAACAATAGAAGAGACCAGAAAAAATAATGTGGCAAGTAATAAAGACAGGACATAGTGCAAAGTGGAAGAGGAAGCCAGTGAAAAGTGTTTAACTCTTTTGGATGGAGAGTTCCGAAATGGGCTATGAGTCGGTTCTGTAAAGCAAATCGACTGTGGGTATTGTGGGAGCCAAAAATGTTATCAGAAACCTGGGAGTCCTCAGAGATGTGATGGTCAGATGGCTCTAGACTCTAGAGAGACATAATTACCGACGAAAGCAGACACGTACTTGATGATTAATTCAAATCATGTGGAGATACAACAGTTTCTTACACAGCAACGATTGTATATGTAAATAAGATGTTAATCATAGAGGGGGAGGTGGGGGGGGGGAGATCTTCATCAATGCAGGAGCTGTGATTGTGTTGTTCTTAGTCAATTCATCTACTGTCGACAAGAGTCTGGGTTCATCCGTTTCATGGACACTAAGTTTACCCAGTTTGAAATGTGCTAGCAAGGGGTTAAGGCAAAGAAATGCAAATGAATGCATTAAAATGCGAAGCTGCAGAGAAGCTGAATATGAGGAAAAATTAAAAACAAAAAAAAGATGGTATGTTAGAAGCTTTACGTGATAAGTGGACGACACAGACTAAACGACGTTTCGGCCCAATAGGCCTTCAGCAGGAACAAACAAGAAAAACACACACACAAAAAACTAAAAATGAAACATTCAAAACAAAAATATTCGAAATATGTTAAAGAAATATCTATCCTGTGTGTATGAAAAGGAAATGGTAACAAAAGTGTGTCTGTCGTGAATGTGCAGAAATGTGCGCAAATGCACACGAACCAGAGGAGTTCACACAGGGGTCAGTGTGCAAACACAAAGGAGAAAGAATAGAACAGTAGACTAACAGGTGCTCAAAAGGCGGTAAGAGTGAGATGTCTGAGAGTGGGGTACAATAAAAACAAATGATGGGTCGGGAGCACAGAAAAAAGGTATAGAGGAGAACACAGAAGTGTCTCATAAGGGACTAGAGGGGAAGAACTATAAATAGCATGGCATAGTAGATAGACCAAAGATCCCAAATATGTTCAGTAGAGAAGGCTATGCAAAAGGGAAGGAGAAACCAAAAGGAAACCTTTCCCTTTACAGAAAAAAGGTATAGAGAAACCTTTTCCTTGTGGTTTCTCCTTCCCTTTTGCATAGCCTTCTCTACTGAACATATTTGGGATCTTTGGTCCGGACTACTATGCCATGCTATTTATAGTTCTTCCCCTCTAGTCCCTTATGAGATACTTCGGTGTTCTCCTCTATACTTTTTTTCTGTGCTCCTTACCCCTCATTTGTTTTTATTGTACCCCACTCTCAGACATCTCACTCTTACCGCCTTTTGAGCACCTGTTAGTCTACTGTTCTATTCTTTCTCCTTTGTGTTTGCACACTGACCCCTGTGTGAACTCCTCTGGTTCGGTGTGCATTTGCGCATTTTTCTGCACATTCACGACAGACACACTTTTGTTACCATTTCCTTTTTATACACACAGGATAGACATTTTTCTTTAACATATTTCGAATATTTTTGTTTTGAATGTTTCATTTTTAGTTGTGTGTGTGTATGTGTGTTTTGTTTGTTCCTGCTGAAGGCCTATTGGGCCGAAACGTCGTTTAGTCTGTGTCGTTCACTTATCACGTAATGCTTCTAACATACCATTTTTTTGTATTTTTTAATTTTTCCTTGAAATGTGCTACCGGGTTTTTGTTTTCAGATAAAGAAGAAGACGGCTTTATATTAGTGTTGGCCACATGTGATGCCGATAAAAAAGAATATACGAACACTGAAACATTTCCTATAAGTCAAAGACATTATGTCGTTCTTCTCTTTATTTACTTCCTTTTACCTATAACCTTTCAATATTCAAACATTGCTTTTTCCAAGTACAAATATGTTTCACGTTTTTTTGTGTTATGTATATATATATATATATATATATATATATGTGTGTGTGTGTGTGTGTGTATTTATATATATATATATATATATATATATATATATATATATATATATATATATTTAGTGGACTGAACTACAAAGGACAAGAGGTAGGGTTCGATCCCAACCGACGGCTCCGGTTCAACCACCCTTTAATGGGTACTGGATTTCTTCCTGGGAAAGTAAAGCGGCACGGGCGTAATACCGACCACATTACCCCAAAAATCGTGTGCCGAACGTCTGTAAAATTTATGGTCACTAACACCATATTCCCTATACGCCACTTGGCATGACAGGGGTAAACACACGTATGGCCTTTGGTGTCTTGACAGAAGTAGCAAGCAATCATGATAAATAAATCAGTAGTTTGGTAACAAGTTTAGTGACTTATGCTGGATGCTACTTTGCTGAACAGCTTCACTCATGGCTGAATCTGCCAATATTGGATAGACAGATCTGGGTATAGAATGAACAAGTTGTATTCGTGGTGTCTTGCCTCGTCTCATTTCTCCTACGTCTTTTGTTTTCTGAATTTGATATCAGCGCTGCCTCTACAGTTGCTGTTCCATTTTTTTATTTATTGTTCACCGTGTGCTCCGATCTGTAGCCAGATTTTCCCAGCTTCTCTCTCTGATAGAGAATTCACTCAAGGACGCCGTTCAAACATCCTTATATCTTTACTTCAGGGGCGTCTCGGAAGTTTTCTATGAAACTGAAGAATAAAAGCCGCATGCACAGTACAATCGTCACAAGATATTCGGTTCAGACATTTTATTTCAACCCCGTTAGAAAAGTGTCTTTTTTAAAAATTTGCATCCATAACGTTACGCTAACCAGGATTCAATTTATTTAGCGAACGACATATATGTTATCAACTCAGCTGCCGCTGACAATAAATAAATAGTATCTGACACTAACGTTCTGATCAATTAAAACTATTGTACTTGTTTTTAAAAGATACTGAAATTCGACAGGAATTTCAGAGAGTGTAGTAAAAATAGTTGACATATATCAAGAAATTCTGCAAACTATAATAACTTTTGATAAAAACAAGATGGCTACATAAGTAAAAAAATAATTAAATAAAGTAAAGTGCCCCATCACGCCAAAGTTGCGTATAAGGAATATGGTGTTATTCACCACCAATTTTATAGAACTTCGGTACATAATTTTTGGGGTAATGTGGTCGGTATTACGCTCGTACCTCTTTACTTTCCCAGAAAAAAAAATCCGGTACCCATTTACGTCTAGGTGAACCAGGAAGCCATCGATCACGATCGAACCCTTTCTCGTCCGTTGTTCACTAGTGTTTCACTAGTGGTTCACTAACCACTGACATATCGCGGCTCCCTAAGAAGGTTACATACTTAATAGATAATAATGGTAGTACGGGACAATATAATAGTGAAGCATGGCATGAGCATGTTTTCTTAACATATTTATTATGTATTGATTATACCTATGGGAGCCGCGATAGCTCAGTGGTTAGTGAACTGGACTACAAAGGACAAGAGGTAGGGTTCGGTCCAACCGACGGCTTCCGTTTCACCCAGCCTTTAATGGGTACCGGATTTTTTTCTGGGAAAGTAAAGCGACACGGGCGTAATACCGACCACATTACCCCAAAAATCATGTGCCGAAGGTCTGTAAAATGTATGGTCACTAACACCATATTCCCTATACGTCACTTGGCGTGACGGGGGTACTTTACTTTTTTTGAATGCCTGTACCGGCAATATGACTCGAGAAAAGTCGCGCTTAAAAAATGGATATCTAATATTACAGAAAACTCTGCAGGGGTGGGTAGGTGGGCTATACACGAAAAGTGTGACAGCTGGCCCAAGGTAAACAGCATTAATTTTTCACGATATTTTGTAAGGCAATCGAAAAGAATCACAACACTGCTTGCGTGGCGTAACATCTGATGAGTTTGCTTGTCAGTGTACCTCAGTCTTAGTTTGCCTCAGTAGTGAATGACGGACACTATGAAACTGATTTAACAACAATAATGTATTTCCTCTGACCGTATACAGATAGCACAAACTGCGGATAGTACGTGTCACCTACTTTATTGTTATATTTCAAATTTGCGGATTTTGTGCCTGAATCACTTCATTTTTAAAAAAAATATTTTGACGTGTAACACACTTTACCTAATGTGACTGATATCTACATAATTTCTTGTTATTTATTACATATTTTTGTTTATTGTTGCTTTAATTATTTCTTCAACATTTCAGTTTTTTAACAACAATTATTCTAGTTGGTCCGAAAGCTTGTGTTGAATTCCATTTATTTATTAAAGAGGGTGGCCGAATGTATAGCTTAACGTTCTCCATATTTAATGGGACGCTGGTTTTGAATCAGGGTATGGTTTTCTGCCGGAGGTAAAAGAAAGCCCTGATCCGAACATCTTGTGGCGACTGCACTGTGCATGTGGCTTTTATTCTTCAGTTTCATAGAAAACTAACTACTCCACCCAGAAGTGGGAACAAGAAGCCAAAACGAAAGTTTATAGTAGTTTAGGTTTATTTGTTCTTATGTTCATGATTACAACGTTGTTAGTTTAGGGACAAGATGATCGGCAGTACGTGCACAGAGAGGGGCAATGCTTCATAAACTGATAAAGATCCCCTTCCTACTTCCAATTGATAGCCCTGGACACACAAAAAATGAAATGCAGCTGGTTAAGCCAGTAGATATTGAAGAGGGGAGACAAATACTGTACCTATCAAATATTTTGTTGATGTCGGATATATTAGTAAAAAAATTAGCAAATATTGTAGACCAGGACACAAATTAAATTACACTCACTTAACCCTCGTTTAATGACAGAAATCTAAGTAGTGGTGGCTAAGTAAACGTAGTAGACCATAATATATTCAAGGTCTGGGATTAAAAGTATTTTATCAATCACATGTAGCTGCAACCGTGCTATTCACTTCATATACTGACGTTACAGTTCTTTGACTATATTTTGACAACAGTTTTTGAATCGATTAATAACCTGCTTTTAAAATTGGATTATTACATATTTATCATTATAGTTTTTTTTATCTGTTCAAAAACTGGTGTTAAATGAGGTTTATTTCATTTTTTTATTTCTTTTCTTGTTTAGACATTTCGAAAACAGATTTGAAAAGTATTTTGTTTAATATTTCTCATTTTAATTTTGTCAATCAGTTCAAGAACGTATTACAACTGTTTTTTTTTTTCGTATTTATGTATTAGAACTTTGTTGATGAATTAAGAAATCTTTGTTAGAAATTGTTTCTCTCCTGTATTTTTTATTAAAGTTTTGTTAAATATGTAAGTAAAAAGTGATGCTAAAAGTGAGTTATTTGATATTTTTCATTCTAATTTAGAGTTACTAAAGAAACGTGTTAAAAGTGGTTTATTTGATATTTTTGTTTGTTTGTGGAATTTTGATAATCAGTTTAAAATAACTGGTTTCAAAAGTTAAGAAAATGAAATTGATGCAAAAGTTCAAATGTCGCGTTGTAACAATATTCCTAATAATTGGAACAGTGATGTCAATAGCGGTTTTCTATTCGCGTTTACGAACGTACCGGGAACAAAATTATAAATTCGCTTTCAACATGAACTTTACGTTCTCGGATAAGTCATTGCTGTGGTCAGTTAGGGGTAATGAGACTCTACATGATGCTTTGCTTGTTGAAGACAATACACCGATCGATCGACAAAAGAAGGAATTTAACTTCCTCGAATGGAAATCCAAAAATGATCATGACGTAAACGTAAGTGAGAAACTAATGGACATTTCCGATAATGTGAAGGTTCCAGGCATAAGCTGTAACGCTTTGTTTACAGGAGTGAGTTTGGATAAAGCGAAGATATCAACTAAAGCGAATATAAGAGACTCTCCTTTAAGCGATACAGTTTATGTGAATTTAACCGCGGATTGTGAACGTTTCCAATCATCTCGGGGGTACATCATGTCGTCCTTAACTAAAGAGGAGGAAGATTTTCCTTTAGCGTTTTCTATGCTTGTCTACAAAGATGCTGAGATGGTGGAGCGACTTTTGAGATCAATTTACCGTCCACAAAACTACTACTGCATACACGTGGACAAGAAGGCGTCAGAGAACTTCTACCAGGCTATTTCAGCCATTGCTGGATGTTTTCATAACGTGTTTATAGCCAGTCGGAGAATCGACGTTGTCTGGGCAACTTTCACGGTGTTGGAGCCAGAATTGTTGTGTATGCGAGACCTGTGGAAATATCCCAAATGGAAATATTTTATTAACTTGACAGGACAAGAGTTTCCTTTGAAGACAAACTACGAGATTGTCCAAATTTTAACCGCCTACCGTGGAGCATGCGACGTTCACAATAAGCTAAAATGGTGGGTTATATTTAATGTTATACTGGAGACCTTGCATATCATTGTATCATTTATTTTATTTTGAACATAACAAGTACGACTGTTTGCTTACATTGTTTAAACTTATTTGATAGAAAAACTAAAACAAGTACCGTTTGTGGTGTTAATCAGAAACTCTTATAGTAGTTTGTAGAGAATCCTCAAAACTTTGTGTTTATCTGCTTGTGTGAATGCTTTTGCTTGTCATGTGTTTGTCAAACTGGTGGTCTTGAAGATGTGTTGCTTGCTATGTTACCAAGCTTAATAGGCGTAGCTTGTAGGGATTCCTCCAAATATTGAATATGTCTATCAGCTGAATTATTTCTTTTTGTTTTGGGTTTGTCTAACTACCAATAATTTATCATTGCTAGCTGTGTTTTCTGCCTCAGTACATGCAACCTATAGGTATTGTTCAATATATTAGTATTATATTTTCAATGACTTGTTCTTGCATGTCTTGGTCTTCTATTTTCCATGTCTTGGTCTTATATTTTCTATGTCTTGGTCATATATTTTCTATGTCTTGGTCTTATATTTTCCATGTCTTGGTCTTATATTTTCCATGTCTTGGTCTTATATTTTCTATGTCTTGCTCTTATATTTTCTATGTCTTGGCCTTATATTTTCTATGTCTTGGTCTTTTATTTTCCATGTCTTGGTCTTATATTTTCTATGTCTTGGTCTTATATTTTCTATGTCTTGGTCTTATATTTTCCATGTCTTGGTCTTAATTTTTCCATGTCTTGGCCTTATATTTTCTATGTCTTGCTCTTATATTTTCTATGTCTTGGCCTTATATTTTCTATGTCTTGGTCTTATATTTTCTATGGTTATGGTTATGGTTAATCGAAGGCCCCGGTATCACTGGAAAGGAATTAAAATCCATTAATTGCTCAACCCGCCGTGCCAGAGCAATCATCCGAATTAACATCTCATCTCATTGAAGTATCCAAACAAAGAAAGGCAGTTGCAGTCCCCATCATAGTAGCTACAGCACACGCCTAAAGACATAAGGCCAAGCGGCACAAAAAATGAACGCAGCTGAACTGTCCTTTTTCATACGATATTATTATTCATCGTAAGCCATCGGAATATCGAAACACAATCCGGATGAAACACAGCTCACGGTGTGCACAAATTTACTAAATTCACTTTTCTTACATCAAGCCCGACTTGGAATATTATGAAACTGCAACAAGAAACACTTTTCAGACTATGCCTCAATGGTTCTTACCGCTTATCCGCCATATTGACCGTTTTTCTAATGATGACGTATATTGCAATGAACACAAAACACACTATTGTGCACACTGTAGAGGATTTCAAATCGCATGCAAATCGCAAGGTAATCCGCTTAACCGGCGAAAATCCCAACAGTTCAACTTCCTATCTATTTACGTATCTGCATTGGAAAGATTGTGATTATTATATTCAAAATATGCCGGCTTTCTTCGTGAAATTAAACATTTTAGCTAAATGTCGTTTTTTAATGATATTATACGATCATTTTGTTTCCTCTTTTGTTCTTCCTCTTTTCTCTTTCACTGATACCTAAAAGGTGTCGTGGTTTATATCATTTGTCGTTCTTATGCTGCTCGAATTGTCTGAATTAGTGATTTTCCTTTGTTGTTACATGTCTCTGTCACTGCATCTATCCATCTTCTTCTGGGTCTTCCTCTTGGTCTTTTTCCATGCATTCTCGAGAAGAACGCCTTTGATGGTGATTGGTGAGGATTCATTCTGACCAGGTGGCCAAACCATTTAAATTGTTGTTGTTCTATATATTCTTGGCAGGGTTTTGTTCCTACTATTTTTCTTATGGTTTCATTTGGTATTCTATCTCTTCTTGTGTTGTTTGTTACTTTTCTCAAACAACGCATCTCACATGTATTGATCTTTCTTAAATGTTTGACTTTCATAGCACGAAGTTGGTATGAAGATGCTATTTATCATTTGTTGTTTAGCTGGCATAGAAATGTTTGGATGTCTTAGCAATGGTGAAAGCTGGTATGTGACAGCATTTGCTTTTTGTATTATCATGTCAATTTCTCTGTCTAGTTTTCCATCTTCTGTGAACATTGTGCCTAAATTCTCTTTGTGCCATTTCCTCTTTTGTTAATCTGAAATAATTGGAAGATTCTTCAGTAGCATTTTATATGACATGAGATGTTCTTTTCGATAGTTTCTGTTAGTTTCAAGGTGCCACATAAGCAATAATCGATCTCTTCGTATTCTGCGAAAAACTGTCAAGAAATTTTGGATAATTGACTCTAGATAATCGCATGCTTTGACAATTACCGTTGTGTACTATGCCATTCGCCCGTGCGCTGCTGGGGCCCGAAAGATGAGTAAAGAATAGTTACTGGCGCTGTTACCCTACCATACATGTACGTAAGAGGCGACTAAGGAGGGTTGGGCATGGGACCAGCTATCACGTACTGTAACAAAAATAAGCCGAAAAAACTTCACAAACAAGTCAAACAAGAAAAGTAAATCCGCCATCCACGAAAGATAAAGGCTCTCTGTCTAAGAGATGTATAACGCAATCCGGAGAAAGCCATAAGGAGTCCGTGTTGCCGACTCACCTTTTGTCTACCAGGAAATCCTCCAGAATTGGCACCTGGAATGTACGTACCCTAAATGAGCAAGGAAAAGCTGCACAGGTAGCAGTAGATATGAGAAATTACAAAATAGATATTCTGGGAATGTGCGAAACAAGACGGTTAAGAACGGA
Organism: Megaustenia siamemsis; assembly: GCA_032433765.1. NCBI lineage: Eukaryota > Metazoa > Mollusca > Gastropoda > Stylommatophora > Ariophantidae > Megaustenia > Megaustenia siamemsis. Next base: position 32,294,658 of record JAVIAB010000126.1, read on the forward strand.
AAGGATAAAACTAAATGCAGGAGAGATGATTTTATCATCAAGACACCAGTTATCTGGAGCACAACATAGTGAAGGGGTAGCTATAATGTTTTCAAGGATTGCACAGAAGACACTGATAAAATGGGAAGCGGTAGGGCCAAGACTAATGAGCAACATTTAAAACAACAACAACAAAAAACGAAATAAAAATACGCAGTATCAAATGCTATGTACCAACCAACGATAAAGAAGATTTAGTTACAGGTGAATTCTATTAACATTTGTAATTTCAGAAGGATGGAAGACGAGCCAAAGAAATTGTAACCTTGGTGGGGGATCTAAACGCAAGCGTAGGATCAGAAAATCGAGGCTTCGAAGAGGTCATGGGAAAACATGGATTTGGAGAAATGAATGAAAATGGAGATATATTCGTTAACTTCTGTGCTCTTACTCAAATGAGCCCAGGAGGAACAATATTCCAACACAAAAGAATGCATAAAGCTACATAGGTGTCACAAGATCATAGAACGGAGAATCAAATTGACCACATATGTATTAATAACAAGTTTAAGTCATCGTTACAGGATGTAAAAATATATAGAGGAGCAGATGTGGCTTCAGGTCATCATCTTCTTATAACCAAACTTGAACTTAAACTGCAAAGTTATACTACAACGTATACGAGTAGAAAGTATTTCAACGTAGGGTTTCTTAAAGAGCAGGTAATTAAAGATACATGTGCAGACCCTGTATGAAGCAAATACCAAGTCATCCGACAACTAGACTATACAATACATTTCGAAGATCACTGGAAACAGGGTAAAGGATATAAGGAAGGAGACATGTGAAGAAATCCTGCGGAAAAGAGAATGCCAGAATAATGCATGGATGACAGCAGAGACCCTGAGGGAAATTAAAGAAGGAAAGTAAAAGAAGAAAACAGACACATATAAAAGCAAAGCGAAAAGCCAATGCACAAGAAACTTACACAGAGGTGAACAAAGAAGTGAGAAGATGCCATAAATTGGATAGGAGGAAATAATGGTGAATTAGTGAAAAAAAAACAAAGGTAGCGGCAAATGAAAGAAATATTAAAGAACTCTACAACAGCACAAAGAAATTAAGCGGAACATACAAACAGATCAATGTACTTACTAAAGATAAGAAAGGAAATCTGCTTATAAATATAAGGGAACAAATGAAGAGATGGAAATTATATAGCACTTTGAAGAACTCGTGAACAGAACCGGCCCAAATAACCCTCCAGATAATGCTATGATCAGAAGAAGAGTTACACGTTAACTGTGGAAAACAAAGTACGGAAGAAATAATGAAAGCCATCAAGCTATTTAAAAATGTTAAAGACACAGGAATGGAAGAAATTCCTCCAGAAGCCATAAAAGCAGATATTAACATCTCTACCATGATGTTACATAATCTACTAAATAAAATATGGGAAAGTCAGTGCCAGGGAAAGTACTAAACATAATCATTTTGGAGAGACTAAAAGAGGTCACAGAGAAACATTTGACAGAGGAACAAGCAGATTTTAGGGAAAAAACAGATCATGCGCTGTTCATATAACTATCTTACATTTAATTTTTTTAACAAAACTATAGTCCCCACTTAATATCGGATACATAGATTACAAAAAGTCATTTGAGAGTTTAAACAGAATAATGCATTGGAAGTTACCAAGTCATTACGGAAACCTCATAAAGTTTATCAACCTGATAAGAAAAATGTATGAAGGAATGAAATGCAGTGTTGTAAACGAAGAGCAGCTTACAGAAGTATTTGAAACAAAAACAGGAGTAAGGCAGGGATGCCTTCTATCTCAGTTTCTCTTTCTGCTATCCATAGATTGGATTATGAAAATAATTAAGAACAGAAATGGAATCCAGTGTTCACTGACTAAGTAATTTAATGACTTAGACTTTGTTGATGATATAGCTCACCTATCACATAATCATCAACAAATGAAAGATAAAATGAGCATACTTGATGAGAGATTACAACAGTTGGGACTGAAAATCAATAGAGATAAGACCCCAATTATGAGAATTAATGCAGTTGGCAATAACCAAATAACAATAGGAGAAACACCTCTACCAGACATACAATCTTACATATATCTGGGCAGTAATATAGACAGAGGGGTGACAGAGAATGATACCAAAATAAGAATATCAAAGCAAGAGGAGCATTCGTTGCAATGAGAAACATGGAAATCCAAAGACATTGTGTTAAATACAAAAAATTAAAATGTTAAACTCCAATGTTAAGTCAGTATTACATTGCTGCGAAACATGGAGAACAACAAAAATGGCGATCATCAAGACACAGACCTTTATTAATGGATGCTTGCGCAGTATAAAGGGATAGAAATGGCAGGATAAAATCACTAACACAGAATTATGGAAATGTACCAGTCAAATATCAGTGGATACAGAGATACAACGAAGACGATGGCGCTGGATAGTACACACACTGCGAAAACCAACAGAGAGTAAAACATAATAGGCCCTATTTAGGAATCCCCATGGAAAAAGACAAAGATGAATACCAAAATGTTCTCGGAAAAAAAAGATGGAAACAGAGATAAAGATGATGGGGAAGACATGGAATGACCTTAAAGGAATTGCAAAAATACTGAACGGTTTGGAAAGTACTTTTTAAAACCTATGATCCACAGGGAAATGAAAGGAAGACGAGAAGAATAAGATGTTGCGCAAGGCATCATCTGCTTCTTCTGTGACTGTATGTGGACCTTCTCTATTATCTTTACTTCATACTGATAATTCGACTTCATGAAGTTACTAGATGTACTATCTCCAACTTTTCGTTATGCTTCCTTGTTCCATTTATCTTTCCTTCCTTTTGAAGCAGTCAGTGTTTGTGTTTTCCTTCCTGTTATTTCGTCATTTTGTTTTTGGAGGGCTTTTGCAAATCTGGATTTACGGTCAATATGGCGGATAGGCACCAGGGAACCGTTGAGGAACTTTCTGAAAAGTGTTCTTTGTTGCAGTTTCCTCATATTCCAAGTCCGGTTTGCTGCCGGCGCTACTGAGTAGTGCTCTGTGCACATCGTGAGCTGTATGCTTCATCTGGATCTTCTTCTTCTTTCCTTCCTCATCTGCCTTTCAGCGTCGAGGGGAGATATAATTTGCGGTCTTTTGCTCTTCTGTTCGCCTCTGCTGCTGTTATGTTTCCTAGTGCTTCTAGTATTCCGACGATCCATTTTTTTCGTGGTCGACCCTTGGGTCTGGTATTCTCGCAACGTTTATTGATGGCTCGTTGTGTTATGTGTTGATCTTTCTGCCGTGTCACGTGGCTAAACCATTGTATCCCTTGTTTATTTATATATTCTATAGCGGGAGCTATTCCTAGCTTTTTTTCTCAGTTCTTCATTTCTGATCATTATCTAAGACTGTTTCCTGTCATTCGTCTGACACATTTCATCTCAGTAGAAATTCATCTGGATGGTGTTTATATATTCAGATTGCTTACGATGAATGGTATCGTTGGAAGAAGGACAGTTCAGATGCGTCCACTATCGGTGCTATAATACGCCTTATGTCTTTTGACATGTGCTGTGTTTGCTACGATGGGAACTGCAACTGCCTTTCGTTGTTTGGATTTTCGATGAGACGTTAATCCGGATGATTCCACTGCACGTGCGGTTGAGCAAGTATGGATTTCCATTCGTTTGCAATGATTCCTGTGCCTTCGAATAACCATATCCATTTTGCAATTCTTTAGTTCTGTATTTCATTCTCTTTGTACCTCTGTTTCAGTTATGCTTGTTTTGCTTGATTACGTTTGTTGTTCTCGATTCATTTTTTTAACTTCATCATCATCTTTTTTTCCCTTTCATCTTGTGTCCATCAATTTTTGCCGTTTACATTTGCAGCAATAGTTCCTATATTACAAGCATTTCCCTCTCTACGATCAGGACCCAATCAGATTAGGATTCCAGCTCTTCACATGAACTCAGCTGTCAGGTTAGGTGTGTTACAAACAGAACATCACAATTAGAGTCTGCCAGATCCACTCTGATTGAACACCCGTTAAAAACGTTGCACTGTGTTCTGCGCCAGTGGCCCAGTGCATCCGATTTCAGCCAGCATTTTATTCAGGTTTGCTTTCCCTAGCCTTTGATTGTCCCCAATCTTCCTGCAAGGCAGCAGATGATAAAAGCATTTGAAACCAGTTTAAAAAGTACGAGCTACCGTGACGTCACACAGAAGTGTATCGTTCATGCTAATCAGATCATGGTTGATGAAGAAATCCAGCAAGGTGTTGAACTGTTGATCAAAGCATAAGTTGAAGATGTTGATTTGAAACCAGCAGATGAAGATGTACACATTTACATCTAGGAGAAACAAAACTGTGGGCATACAGAAGAGAATCCTCTTTATTTTGTTTCAAATTATAAAGCAAGGAAACTTAATACTTGCAGCAATAACGCGGCTATTGCTTATCTTAATGTTCATTAATCTGTCCAAGGGAGAGGGCATTTTTTAAAGACTTATTGAAAGAATTACAAATAATTTAAGGGTCACAATCTCTCACTTGAGACGGTCCGCGCTGTGTCTTCTGTTTATTAAAAGTGACAAACAAAACAAAACAAATTTTGATAAACTTTCCCGATGTTATGAGGATTGATTTAACACGTTTTGCCTATAGAGTTATTTCACTTTTAGGCAATAACGGTGATAGGTGTCCGATGATTTGACAAGCTTTGCAGCATCTTGACGTATAATAGTCTTCTTCTACCTTTCAGCTCCCTGTGGAGCAAGGTCTTCAACAAACACTTTCCAAGTCGTTTTGTTTCTTGCCATTATTTTGAGAGCAATCCATGTCTTTCCCATCATCTTCATCTCTGCTTATGTCTGTCTTCTCCAAGAATTTCTTGGTATTCCACTTTGTCTTTTACCCTGGGGATTCCAAAAAAGGACCTGTTGTGTAATAATCTCAGTTGGCTTCCGTAGTGTGTGTCCTATCAAGCGCCATCGTTTTCGCAGTGTCGCTTTATCCACTGGTATTTGACGGGTACATTTCCATAGTTCTATGTTAGTGATTTTGTCCTGCCATTTCAATCCTTTTATTCTGCGTAAGCATCCAGTAATGATAGTCTGTATCTTCATGATTGTCAATATTGTTGTCCTCCATGTTTCACAGCCATATAATAAATAGGAATGACTTAACATTTGAGTTGAACATTTTTATTTTAGTATTTAACCTAATTTCTTTGGACTTCCATATGTTTCCCAGCGCAACAAAAGCTCCTCTTGCTTTTGGTATCATTTTCTGTTCCTCCCTCTTTATCTATATTACTACCCAGATATATATAAGATTGTACGTCTAGTAGAGATATTTCTCCTAATTTTATTTGGTTGTTGCCAACTGCATTAATTCTCATAATGTTGGTCTTATCTCTGTTAACTTTGAACCCTAGCTGTATAATAGCGGTAGTAGTAATAATTACAGTAGTCATAAAAGTAGTAGTAATTGCAATATTAGAAGTCGAAATAATAATTTTAGTATTAATAGCAGTAACAGCAGCTATAACGGTAGTAGTAATAAAAGTAGTATTAGTAATTGTAGGAGTAATAGATGAAAAAATGAGTAACATAATTCGTATGTGCTTGTCTTGAATATTTCAGTCATCACTACAATAGCATCTCGTACATTGTCTTACGATTTGCAATCCAAACGGAATTTGGATATTTGCCTTTTTACGCCCCGAGACATTCGAAATGGAACACGGTTAATTCTGTTTTCCCTTCCATACTTACTTGCTCGGACTGGGTAGCATGTCTTCTTGATCACCAACTAAAGTTTTAGTAATGTCATCGTCTTTTCTGAGGATGCTGACTCTGATGCCAGACCTATGTGTCACTGACTCCTACTAGTTTACACGCACTCAATCTCATCTCTTGAACTAAAAGAAATTTGAAGCAAGAGCATCTGCTGCTCACGTTTGACTAGTTAATTATGTGAATAGTGTTTATTTATTTCTTTATGTGTATTGTAATACAGAAAATAAAGATGGGAATAAGAGATTAAATAAAGAAATTGTAATCAAATGCAATGAAGCAAAAGAAGGATGGCTAAAAGAGTGAGGCGAAGAGATTGAAATGCAGCAAAAAGGGAGATGCCAAAGCAATATACAAACAAACAGAAGAATTAACAGGAAGAAAAAAGCAATCAAAAAAATGTTTAAGATCAAAGGAAGGAGAACTTTTGATTGAACAAGAAAGCATAAGGGAACGATGGACAGAATACAATAAAGATCATTATAATGATGAACGAACAGAAGGAAATATTAAGGATAATGGAGAAGGACATAAAATACTCAAAGAAGAAGTGGAAGACGCCTTGCAGGACAATATAAAAGCATGCAAAACTCCATGACCAGATAATAGAACTAAAGAAGAGATTGAAGCCATGGGTGATTTTGGAATAGAAATAATAACAAAAATATTGAATGATATCTACAACAATGGATACATACCAGACGACATGCTAAAATCAATATTCATAGAGCTACCAAAGAAAGCTGGTGTGATTGAATGAGATGATCATCGCACAATAAGTCCTATGAGTCATATGACTAAGATATTACAAAAAATCATCACGCGAAGGGTGCGAAACAAAATCAGTCCTGAAATTAGTGATGAACAGTTTGGTTTTGTTAGGAGTAAAGGAACGAGCAATGTCATGTACATCATAAGATCTTTAGTAGAAAGAGCCATAGAGGTGAAAGCAGATCTATGTTTCATCGATTGCACCAAAGCATTTGACAAAGAAAAGCACCAAGAAATAATCAAAATTTTTGAAGGCATAAACGCAGACAGCAAAAATCTAAGAATAATAAAGAACATGTGCTGGCAACAAACAGCGGCCATAAGAAGTGGAAACCATTTGGGAATGTTTCAACGATTAAAACAGGGTGTTAGGCAAGGTTGTGAGCTGTCACCAGATTTGTTTAATATGTATAGTGAGATTATTTTAAGATCCATAAGGGGCATGTCTGGAATAACAATCGGAGGTCATAATATAAATAATCTAAGGTATGCTGATGATACAGTCTTAATCACTAATAGTGAAAATGAGTTACAAGAAATGTTAGACATTATAGTGAAAGAAAGCAAAAATAAAGGACTCAGCCGTAATAGCAAAAAGACATAAAAAATGGTAACAACACAGAAAAAACATCATCTCAGTGCAAAATAAAGACAAGTAGAACAATATTAAAACATGTAAATGAATTTAAATATTTGGGAACTTTAGTAATCTCAGATGGAAGATATACAACAGAGGTAAGATGCAGAATGGCTCAAGGAAAAACAGCTTTCCAAAAAAATGAGGAAGATACTATGTAATCCATTTTTGACAATAGAAATAAGAAAAAGAGTTCTCAAATGTTATGTAGCTTTACTGAATTGTTTTTCCTTATTTAGGAATTGCATTTTCATTAAGTCGCGTGAGTGGGAGATTGAAAGTGACGCATGAGGCCTCATAAGTATAAGAGATTAGGGCCTTTCTTTATCTTAATCAGGCCCTACTTCTGTAAGTACCTGGGAAGGATTTTTTGTTTGAAATCGACAGTTATTTGCCTTCATTGTATTATTTAGTCAACATTTTTAGACGATCTTCTATAACTTCTTCTTTGCATTAGCCTAGCGACTACGCCTCATCTAAGTCTGGATATAAAACAACGTTAAATGGGCCTAGTTGTAAAATATGGCATCACTTGATGTTCTAGCAAGTGATCAAACCACTTTTATTTGTTAACTCACTGATGATAGTTATACCTCTCCACAGCACAAACACCTATAGATGGATGGGAACAAACCCACCACACGGACTTCGGCCAGCATTATCAGGTGTACACATCGTTGTCAACAGGTAATATAAACATTGACTGGAGTAGAGAGAAAGTTTGGAGGGATGGTGGGAGGCAGGCACAGGCACATATAGGTAGAAATACAAGCAGAGAGAGAGAATGCAGCTGTAACAGAGAGACAGGGTAGAGTAAAGACACTGAAGGAGAAAAACAGAGACAGGGTGAGAATACAGCTGTGATAGAGAGACAGGGACGAATAAAATACACTGTGAGAGAAAAAAGATAGTCAGAGAGAGAATGCTTCTTCATCGTCCCATGACCCTGTGGGTCCTTGAGCACTATTGACAAAATTCGTCAACTCTCTTCGTGTATCACTCTCACCAGTCATTCTGTGTGACTACGAAGTCGCATCCTGTTCATTCTTTAATGATCTCTTTCCATTTCTTTCTCTGTCACGCACCTTGTCTTTTTCTCGCACCTTGTACAGTTCTTTGCAGTTTGGTCTTTGCTGGTTCAGCTGATTCAAATTACGTGGCCAGGCCAGTTCATTTTGCGTTTCTTCACAATAGTCAAAAACTCATCATTTACAGTGTTTGCTAGTTGCATCCCTTGGCGAACTTTCTCTTTCGTAATACGATCTAAGTAAGAGATGATTCATACTCTTACTATAATAATTCATCACCATAGCTTTTGTTTTGTTTGTAGTTCTGCTGTAGATAATTGAGAGAAAATGTGGAGTTAGATATCACAATCACTCACAATACAACATGTATTCACAAACATTCAAGCACACACAGATTGAGGTAATTGTTCACCAACATCATGTGTCACCTCTACATCGAAATTTGACTACAAAGGATCACCATTTCACCCTGTCCCTTGCTTTTATGGTATACGCCATTTTATGTTTTCCTCTCCAGCTTGTGATGTTGTCAGTCCACTTTAGTATTTGTCTGCCCTGCCTCTCTTAACTCTTTCAGTACGGAAAATGTTTATCAGTTCAGTGGTAAAGACTTCAGAGATAAAATGTTTCATAGTTTTAAATATCAATCTACTAACACATAAGACATATATGAATTTTTAGATAATTAAACAAGGACATAGATTTCACCAATACCAAGATGATATAAGAGATGTAAAAAGAATATGGTTTCATGACAGTTTACACTAATCAAATTGAGAGTGACGCACTGTGCGGCTAAACGTACATGACCGAAATGGACATGGCGCATGGTGCGTCGAAACGTACGGAAAGAGTTAACTTGCATTTTTTTTCCTTTCGATAAGTTGTTGTGTCTCTTTATATGTAACACATTATGTTTCTTATTCTAAATGTAATAGATAGTTCTTTCTTTTTATTCTGCTGTTTCAAAATTTCATTCTTTTTTTTCTTTTCTGTCCCCCACTCTCCTATAAATCATCATTTAACAGGTTTCACTCTTCTAAATATTGAATCCCTTGAATAAAATGAGAAAACTATTGTTCAAGTGAAACATTTTGGACGTATACAAGTATATTCGTGTAGATTAGACACGAAGGCCCAGTTGAAAACGTGCGGATAATAAATGAATCTTAACTATGGTAAGTAGATTAACTTCATAGATTAGTGAAGAAATACAGTCCAGAAAGTGCAAGCAGAAAAAAATCACAGGGGACATTGTACATGTATTACTGTGAAACACAAAACATTTTTTAAAGAAGTGCACGTGTAAGCCAAACAAGATTGCAAACAAGCAAGGAAACAATAAACTTTCGGTTGTCTACGTCAGATTGTTTTTTTTTTTTAATTTCTCCTATAAAATTTATGATATCTTATTATATAGTTCCGACACAACTTCAGAATTATCATAATATCTAAAAAAAAAAAAAAAGAAGACCAGGTATTTTAACTGTCAGAATAGATTGGTCTAGACTTGACATTTTTCTTACATCTAGAACTGACATTTTCTGTGACTGAGTAGGCTACGACAACACTGACTCTTAGATAACAACACGCAAATCTAAAGACTATAAAAGATACAGATAAAAAGTCTGTGTCGGTGGATGGGGCGGAGGAATCGAAAATGATCAACGGCCCAGAAGGCGAAAAGAGCAAAGTGTGTGGTACACATGAGGCATATTCAGAACACGAAAGACGAATATGGCAGACCACCGTGAAAGAGATTGGAGCCTCATCACGTAACACTCCAAAGAAAGCCATGGAGAGAAATTCTTGAAGTTTTAAAACAACTGAAAATAGAAAGATAACTACTAAATACAATTAAGACGAGACAAATGAAATTTGTGGGGCATGTTAAAAGACACAACAGCCTACTAAAAGTAATATTGGAAGGAAAAATACAAGGTAATAAAGGCAGAGGCAGACCAAGACTAACATGGACGAGTTTCATCAAAAGATGGACAAGTCAATCTATGACAGCCTGCACCATCAAAGCAAGAAACAGAGTAGAATGGCGATCCATGGTAGCCAACCTTCGTTGCGGAGAAGGCACTCGATGATGATGATGATGATAAAAGATACAGAACGAAGATTAGCGCATAATTCTTGGATGCAGCAACATGGCTATGCATTACTTCCTTGGCTTTAATACCCAGGACAATATGTTTTGTAAGAACGTACCTACCTCTTATCCATTGCACAGTGAGACTAAGATTAGAAACGTTGCATGTTAAAAAAATCTAACATCGTGTATGTGTCAGGCAGGGGACATTGTTCAACAGATTTATTCACTTGAGAACATTGACATTTGTGAGCGTACCAATGCATAGCACAGTGTACAGTATCAAACTGAATAGAAAACCATAGTATTAGTAATATCAGTGGTAATAGTAATAATAGTAATAAAAGCAGTGGTGGCAATAATAATATTAATGACAATGGTAGTAGCAGTTCTAGCTGTGGTTGTAATGGCAATAGTTGAAGTAGTAAAAATAGTAATATTCTATTTATCTATCTATTGTCCTTTCGAGCCGAAGACGGCACATAGGGCAGAACCACAATCTCAAAAACAGAAACCTTGCGTGCAAAAATAGCCCATATTGCAGAAATCACTGCTTCCTATGGCGCTGTTTCCATAACAATACTTTTTACAATGACAGCTTGTCAAGCCATCGATCAACCTCATTAGTCGCCTATTACGACATGCCTGGAAGGTCACAGTGTCACTATTCTTTACCTCCCTCATAAAGAGGCCCCGTAACACACGGAAAGTAATATTAGTAGGGGGTTAATAGTATACTTCTTCTTTACTTCCTCATTTGTCTTTCAGCGTTCAGGAGAGATGTAATTTGCGGTCTTTTGTTCCTCAGTTGGCCTCTGCTTCTATTATGTTTCCTAGTTACAGTTGTTTCTAATCCCTAGTATATAATTATAGTAGTAATAGAAGTAGTATTAGTAATAGCTAGAGCAGTAAGACGAAAAAAACAAGTAAAATATTTCATATGCGCTTGTCCTGACTACTTCAGTCATCACTAAAATAGCAACTCTTACGTTGTGTTACGCTTTGCAATCCAAAAGAAATTAGGATATTTGCCTTTTTACACCCGACACATTCGAAATGGAACACTGTTAGTTTGTTATCCCTTCCATACTTACTGTGTCAGACTAGGTAATATATCTCATCTCTTAAACAAAAAATATGATGCAAAAACATCTACTGCTCTCATTTGACTAATCCCTTATTTGGTCTTCTTTTATGTTTTGAACAGACACTTTGTAGATTTTATCCTTAACAACAAGATAGCAGAAGATTTACTTAACTGGACAAAGAGAACAGAATTTCCAGATGAGACTTACTTCGCCACTCTCAACGCAAATAGTCAGCTTGGAATTAAAGGCACCTACACAGGTATAATACACTACTACATTTAGTGGTATACACCACGACATCAATTACACTGCATCACTCAACAACTGTCCTTCCACTTCTTTAAGACCGAGTAACTTACCTCACTACATTAACTGCAAATCCCTCACTTCAATACGTTTACACAAGGTCACTCACATATTCACTCGTTCTAGTCTCACAACACGAACTCCCCCACACTAACGCCAAGACACTCACTAAACCACGTTAACACTAAAATACTAATTCGAGTACTTTGATCTCAAAACGCTCATTCCACTGCTTTAAGACCAAGTCACTCACTTCTTCATTTCATTTCTAATCACACAACACACATTCCACCAAATCGACATCAGGACGCTCACCACACAACTTTGAAACCAAGATACTCATTAAAGTTTTCAAATGCCATGTCACTCACTCCAATACTTTAATGTCAGTACTTTAATGCCTGGTCACTCAATCCACTACTTTAACAATAATAACTCACTCCACTGCTTTCATATCAAGACCATCACTCCAAACTTTAACACCAAGACATTAACTCCACTACTTTAACAACAAAAACACTCACTCCACTACTTTCATTTCAAGACCATTACTCCAAACTTTAACACCAAGACATTAACTCCACTACTTTAACAACAAAAACACTCACTCCACTACTTTAACATTAAGACACAAACTCCACTATTTTAACTCCAAAACATTCACTCAATTACTATAACGCCAAAACGCTAATTGCTTCTCATTATCAATAGCACATCCACTCAAACTACTTTAACATTAAGACACAAACTCCACTATTTTAACCCCAAAACATTCACTCAATTACTATAACGCCAAAAAGCTAATTGCCTATCATTATCAATAGCACATCCACTCCACTACTTTAACATTTAGAGAGTCACTACACTAGTTTAACAACCAAACACTCACTCCACTCCTTTAAAATTGAAACACTCACCCCACTCCTATAAGATTGAAACACTCACTCCATTCCTATAAAATTGAAACACACACTCCACTTCTATAAAATTGAAACACTCACCCCACTCCTATAAAATTGAAACACTCACTCCACTCCTATAAAATTGAAACACACACTCCATTATTTTCACGGTAAATCGATCATTTCACACATTTCTCTCTCTCTCTCTCTCTCTCTCTCTCTCTCTGCGACCAAGACTCAATTAGAGTAGGATTCCAGACTCTCTTATGAAGTCAGCTGTCTGTTTAAGCGATTCGATTGCCCCATATAGTTTATTTCACACATTTAACATTAAGACAATCACACCTTTACTCTAACACCAAAACCCCCGATCCACAACATTAGTACCAAAACATTCACTTCATTACGTCAATCCTAAAACACTTGCTCCACTACTTTAACTCCATGAAACTCGCTCTATTATTTCAAATTAAAAACACTCACTCACTACTTCAGCATCAAAACACTCAATGCACTACTTTAACATCAAAACACTAAATGCACTAACTTAACTTTAATCCACTCACTTCACTACTTTGAGTTCAAGTAAGCAACTCCACTATTTTAACATTAAGACACTTCTAACACTACATTAACATTAGAACACTCACTCCATTACTGTAAAATCAAGACACTCACTCTACTACTTTAACACTAAGGCACTGACTCTACTACTTTAACAAATAAAACACTCCCCTTCATTTTTACTGTTCCACTCTCGCTCACCTCAATATGTTACAAGTTGTTTTACTATGTTATTGTTCTACTGAAATCCCACTGAAACAGGCTGTAAGCTACTTTACTATTTCATAATTCTATTTAACTTAACTCAAAATGTTTTACACCACTTTACTATTTTACTGACACTTCCGTTTCCAACATGTTGGAACGAGGTTCATGTTTCTGGACCGCTGCAGAAATTACATTTGGGTACTGATTAGTTTCAGCTCTTTAATGCAATTTTCTGCTCCTCTTTGTGAAGTACAAGTTTGTGAATGCGACCCTCCCCTGTCTAGAGTTGTTATGCGGTTTACGTCAGCACATTGAGTGCTGTTCCAAGGCCATCGTTGGAATTGTTTGACGCCAAGTACTTACACGTTGCAACTCATTAATATGGACTGCTCTGCTAAGTCAACCGCAGCTGTCAATTTATAGATTGTGCATCACTTTTTCGTGCGTTGTTGGCTGCATTTATTATAGTAATTGGGATTTTATGGGCGCAGCCATTGTTGTGTGCTACGTCATCACAATGGTTGATTGTATATCCCTAAAACGGCCGTACGCTTATAGTGAAAGGCGGAATGGAGTTTTGTACATGACTTAACAGCACCGGAGTTACTCCCGAAGGTTCATGTCAGTCAGGAGAGATTCATAATTTCACAAATTCACATTGCAGGGAGATCTTACAGTATGTTGTTTGATGTGCGACGGGGATAGTCCGATGACTAACTGTGTTTCATATGTTCGGATCTGGAGTCAAGGTGATGTCCATGCATCATCAAGCGCTATACATTTTTTTTTTTAAATTAGGACGATCATCATTTTCAAGAGGACGTGAACTTCTGGTCAATGTGGTGGATAGGCGGCAGGAACCATTAAAGGTTATATCTGAAAAGTGTTCCTTGTTGCAGTTTCCTCATATTTCAAGTCCGGCTTGATGCGATGCAGGAGCTACCGAGTTAAGTGCTCTGTGCACACCATGAGCTGTGCGTTTCATCTGTCTTGATCGTGTTTCGATATTCCGATTGTTTATGATAAATGATGATATCGTATGATGGAGAACAGATGGCTGTGTTCACTTTCTGTGCGGTTTCGCCTTATGTCTTTTGGCGTGTGCTGAGACTGCTATGATGGGGACTACAGCTACCTTTCTTTGTTTGGGAGATGAGATAGTAATTCGGATGATTCCACTGGCACGGGCGGGTGGGCAGTTATGGATTTTAATTCGTTTGCAGTGATACCGGGGCCTTCCATAACCATAATTATTTTACTGCTCAATTTTTAACCCTCTCAAAAACGTGAAAAGCTACTTTACTATTTTACTGCTCTACCTTTACCCCACTCAAATACGTTAAAAGCGAATTAACGTTTTAATCTGCTCTTTTTACCTCCATGAAAAGTTTTAAGCTGCTTTTTTTCCCCCTGCCATAATCTGTGACAAAACCTCTAAGTAAAGCTGGTTTCAAATTCGTTACCCGTTTAAATGCTTAGCTTTAATCTCATTAAAAAAATAGATTTCATGTTTTTGTATTTATTACTTCTCGACTTTCAATGCACTCAAAAAGTGTTCATGTTGCTTTGCTTTTTTAATACTCTAAATCAGAGATGGCCAATTCCTTTCAAATGGCGGGCCACTTTTTAATTTTTTTTTTTTTTGGTGGCGGGTCACACACATAACAACATCAATACAAATGAATTTGGCATTTTTTAAAGGTCATATTTATTTTATTTATCGGCATTATTTGCTTATATGAATCATTTTGTTGCAACAGAGTTAAACATGCCTAGTTGGTTTATAAAAATGAATAAAAGTTCCTACTTATATCGTTTAACAAACATGTTTTAGTTAGGTCATTTTAAAGTTGACACGTAACAAACCTTGATGAGAACAATGTGGACGTTCATGTGCAACAACAAGTTCCTCAAAGTCAATGTTAAAAGATGATGATGATAATCGTAATAAATCCTGAAGGTGGTCATCAGTGAGTCGGTTTCTTTGTGACGATGTAATCGCCTTCACTGTTGAAAAAGCGCATTCACATATATATGTGCTTCCGAACATAGAAGTAATTTTCAAACTGAAATCACTCAATGCGGGATATTTTTTCCCGTGGCACAAGTTTGCAAAAGTCAACTCCTATCTCCATCCTTGATTGGAAAAGGGGTAAATTTGGAGGTTACATAACTCCAACTGAAAAGTGTCATGTTGTTGGAAAATGTCACACTTTATAGGGTTGTTAAACAATGCCAGTTCTGGTCGTATACCACTGAAGTCAGAAAATCGTTCATTGAATTGCTCCAATAGTTTGTCTAACATTAATACAGAAAATTTGAAATCAGTATTACTGCGCTCCTCAATTAATTCTTTGCACGAAGGAAAATGAATGAAGTTTTCTTTGGCCATGGTAAATCTAAAAACTTTTAGTTGACTTATAAATCCATTTAGGTGTCCTACCAAATCTGAGACTGCTTGGGAAAATCCCTGTAGCTTCACGTTGAGTTCATTCATGTGCTGGGTGATATCAGTTAAAAATGCCAATACGCTGTTAAAATGTGGATCAGACATTTTTCTGATCAGTTCTTTGTTGGTATCATGTTTCTCTAAAAACTGCTTTATCTCGTTTCTCAAAGCAAAAAACCGCCTCAAACTATTCCCTCTGCTTAGCCAGAGTACTTGTGTGTAGAACACTAAATCGCCATATTCCGCCTCAACTTCTGATAGAAAATTTATAAACTGTCGGTGTGTCAAAGCCCGATTTAAAGTCTTTTATTAAATTCACACACTTTATTACAGTTGTCACAACATCCTCCACGTCTAGAATCTTGCCAAACAGCGCCTCCTGGTGTATCATCATCATCATTTACCCTGCCGGTTGGCGTAGGCGATCATGTCCCTCCACAATCTTCTATCTACAGTGCATCGTATCAGTTCTGTTGTTGACTGTTTTCCATGCCATGACACCAAGTAATCCAGTAGTTTCTCTCTTTGTCGTCCGCGATCTCTCTTTCCTTTTATTTTGCCAGTTGTAACCAAGTATTCCAACTTTCCTCTTCTCATGATGTGCACGAAAAATGTTGATTGCTTCTTTCTGATGTTTTTTAAGAGCTGCCTTTTTGTGTTGGCTTCTTTGAGAACCTCCTCATTGGTCTTTTTATCTGTCCAGGGAACTTTCAACATTCTTCTGAGAAATCCCATCACTGTGGCCTCTAATCGTCTTTTCATTTGTTTGTCTACTGTCCATGATTCGCTTCCATAGGTCAGAATTGGTTCTATATAGCACCGATGAACTCTCATTCTCATTTTTATTGACATAGATTTGTTGCGTAAGATATTTTTCATTTTCTGAAATGCTATTTTGGCCTGAGCTATTCTGCTTTTTTTATTTCTGTGGTGCATCTCCCATCTGATGTAATTATTGTGCCCAAGTATTTGAAACGTTGTACTTGTTTCAGATTTGTCTCGTTTATTTTTATGCTGTATGGTGGTGATGATTGTTTCTTCGATATAACCATCACTTCTGTTTTCTTACTATTCAGACTGAGACCTTTTATTGTTGCTTTCTTCTAATATTATGTCTATCATTTCTTGTAGTTCGTTCTCTGTCTCTGCTATTAAGACTGTGTCATCCGCATATCGCAAATTATTTATGTTGTGACCGTTGACTTGAATTCCTTTTTTGTCTACTATTGATCTCATAATACATTCGCTGTAAAGTGAAAACAAATCCGGTGACAGAACACAGCCTTGGCTGACTCCTTGTTTTATATATTGGAATTGTTCTGTTTGGTTGTTAATTCGTATAGCTGCTGTTTGTTGCCAGTACATGTTTTTAATGATTCGCAGATCCTTGCCACCAATGTTTAATTTCTCCAGCATATTTATTATCTCCACATGCTTTACTTTGTCAAATGCTTTCGTGTTGTCTATAAAGCACATATATAGATCTTTCTTTACCTCTATAGATCTTTCTATCAATGTCCTTAAGATGTATATTGCATTATTGGTGCCCTTTCCTTCCACAAATCCACATTGTTCCTCAATTATTTCTGGTTTTATTTTGTTCCTTACACGTCTCATGATTATTCTTAGTTTTATTTTAGTCATATGGCTCATGAGACTAATAGTGCGACGGTCTTCACAATCAGTGGCGCTTCGGTATGGCTACAAAGATAGATTTTAGTAGATCTTCGGGTATGTGTCCAGTGTTTCCCGGTGTATAATGCATTGTAATGCTAAGCAATGGATTCCAGCCTTCCTTAATAATCAAACTAAACGTGTTTGAATACCACACATTGACTTAGCGCCATCTGTCACTATTGTTGAAAGTCTGTTTATTTCACCGATACCGTTATCAACATTCATAACTGAGTCATAAATGTCTTGACCTTTGATCGTATAATGAAATGATTCTAAAGCTAGTAGCTCTTCATTGACAATACAGTTTTTTGAAACAGTTCTTATGAAAATTAAAAGTTGAGCTGTGTCTGATATGTCAGTACATTCATCCAAAGCCAGAGAAAAGTAAGCGGAATTTGTAACGACACTCTTTAATTTGCTAGATATATAAGATCTTATTCCCTCAACCCTTCTAGTGACTATCTGTTTTGATAGTGGAACGCTCTCAAAATGACTGGCAATTTTTTCTTCCCCAAGTGTATGCGCCATATTAATGGAACAACGCTTTACGAAGTCACCGTCACATAATGCTTTTTTTTTCAATTTCGCTATCTCTGCGCTTACAACAAACGAGGCCATTAAGGAACTTGTTTGTTTTGTTGTTAATGTAGTAACAACAGATTTCTGAGCACTAACTTTTTTCTTCAAATCGCACACAAGTGTAGAACGAATTATACCAATGTAGTCATTGTATTTAGCGGCGTGGTGCTGTGTGTAATGCTGCTTAAGATTATACTCTTTATTTACAGACAACACTTGCAAACACACACGACACTGCAGTTTGATATCCTTACTGTTGATAAATAAAAAATCATGTTCCCATTTCTCATGAAAAAATCTGAAAATCTGATTTTTTCATTTAATTGGCGTTTATTGCTCATATTATACCACGACCGAAGCACCAGACAATGAAAACACAGATTACTACAATAGCACTGTTTCCTGTTAAAAATAGAACTGTTCACTGTAACTCGACAAAATCAGAATGATCAGATCGGATACCGGATATATAATTTTGACTGATGAAAAGAGGATTGGAGAGAAAGAAACTGAAAGTAAAATAATTGTGGGGTGAATGTGTTGAGGAGGAGGAGGTGGGTGGCTGACAGTATTTCTTGGCGGAAACTGTTTGAACTCGCCGAACCCAGAGTCGGTTCTAGAACCATTCGTCGGCTTCTTCCTTTGTTTCAGTCGATCGCAGGATGATCAAACGGATAACAGGATTGGTCGGGAATGACGGGAAGGCGACGTTAAACTAACTACTAGAGTGTTCCGAGTATTAAACATAGGTCTACATGTACTATTATTCTTCTTTGATTTACCTCGCATGTTTCCACCAATAATTATACTTTATTTAAAACAAACTGCTAGGGAATGTTTGAGTTAGCTTTCTCCACGGTAAAAGTTAATGTAACAAGTTTTAAATCAATTTTACCCAGGACATTTTACTGAATGCAACCTGATTTTATTTTTTATCCGCCGCGGACCGCTTGTGACACACGGGCACCTTATTGGCCATCCTTGCTCTAAATCATTTACAAATGGTTTCACAATGCTTTACTATGTTGCCGTTCAATTTGTGCCCAATACAAGAGGTTTTCACCTACTTTATGATTTACTTGATCTTCTTTTACTCTGCCTAAAGTAGTCTCACAGTATTGTGTTAACATTTTAGTGCTCTAATTTCTTCTTCCTCTTTTTCTTCTTCTTTCCTTCCTCATTTGCCTTTCAGCGTAAAGGAGCGATATAATTTGCGGTCTTTTGTTCTTCTGCTCCCCTCTGCTGCTGTAATGTTTCCTAATGCTTCTAATATTCCGTCGATTCATCATTTTCGTGGTCGACCCTTGGGTCTTGTATTCTCGCAACGTTTTTTTTTTTTTGAGTGCTCGTTGTGCTGTGTTTTAATCACTCTGCCTTGCCAAGTGGCCAAACCAGTTTATCTGTTGTTTCTTTATATATTCTATGGCGGGAGTTATTCCTAGATTTTTTTTCTCAGTTCCTTGTTTCTGGTCTTATCTCTCAGGGTGTTTCCTGTCATTCGTCTAACACGTTTCACTCCACTTGAATCAGAATAGCGGTTGTTGTTAATCTTTGTAATTCTCTTATTTTCTTATTCTTCTACCTTTTTAGCTCCCAATGGAGCCTAGGTCTTCAACAAACACTTTCCAAGTCGTTCTGTTTTTTTTGCCATTCTTTTAAGATCATTCCATGTCTTTCCCATCATCTTCATCTCTGCTTATATCTTTCTTCTCCAAGAATTCCTTGGTCTTCCTCTTTGGATTTTCCCCATGGGGATTCCAAAAAAAGGCATGTTGTGTAATATTCTCAGTTGGCTTCCGTAGTGTTTGTCCTATCCAGCGCCATCGTCTTCGCTGTATCTCTTTATCCACTGGTGTTTGACTGGTACATTTCCATAATTCTATGTTAGTGATTTTGTCCTGCCATTTCCATCCTTTTATCCAGCGTAAGCATCCATTAATGAAAGTCTGTATCTTCGTGATTGTCAATTTTGTTGTTCTCCATGTTTCACAGCCATATACTAGGACCGCCTTAACATTTGAGTTTAACATTTTTATTTTTGTATTTAACCTAATTTCTTTGGACTTCCATATGTTTCCCAGTGCAATGAAAGCCCCTCTTGCTTTTTATATCCTTATTTTGGTATCATTTTCTGTTCCTCCCTCTTTATCTATATTACTGCCCAGATATATGTAAGATTGTACATCTAATAGAGGTATTTCTCCTAGTTTTATTTGGTTATTGCCAAGTGTATTAATTCTCATAATGTTAGTCTTATCTCTATTAATCTTCAGTCCTAGCTGTTGCGATCTCTCATCAAGTATGCTCATTTTTATCCTGCATCTGTTGATGGTTGTGTGATAGCAGAGCTATGTCATCAGCAAAGTCTAAATCATCAAGTTGTTTGGTCAGTGACCACTGGATCCCATTTCTGTTGTTTTGAGTTATTTTCATAATTCAATCTGTGGCCAGCAGAAAGAGAAATGGAGACAGGAGGCATCCTTGCCTTACTCCTGTTCTTATTTCAAAAGCTTCTGTAATTTGTCCTTCATGCACTACACTACATTTTCTTCCTTCATACATTGTTTTTATCAGGTTTATAAACTTTATGGCTAATGAGAGCAACATTTAAAACAACCAAAAACCAAATAAGAAAACTAAAAAGGTATACTACAACGAATAAGGGGAATTCTCTTATTTTACTTCCCCTAAATTAGTCGCAGGAGCCGCGATAGCTCAGTGGTTAGTGAACCGGGCTACAACGAACAAGAGGTCGGGTTCAATCCTGACCGACGGCTTCCGTGTTCACCCAGCCCTAAATGGGTACCGGATTTTTTTCTGGGAGAGTAAAGCGGCACGAGTGTAATACAAACCACATTACCCAAAAAATCATGTGCAGAAGGTCTATAAAAATTATGGTCACTAACACCATATTCCCTATACGTCATTTCGCGTGACGGAGCTCTTTACTTTACTTTTTTAATTAGTCTCATAATTTCTATTAGCATTTTACTGCTAGAATGCCTGCGCGTATTTTACTTTACAAGTTCTTAGAACTGTGATGCTCTACTTTCAATCATTCTAAACCTGACCCTAAATATCGTTCTCAGGTACACATTACAAATGCAGCGAAAGGACTTCAATGGCTCGGTACAAAGTACGGTTGAGTAGACAGTCACAATGCTCGGGAAAATATGTCCGAGGGGTCTGTATTTTGACAACAGGTATTGTATTATATATTTCTGAACTTTTATGTTGAATGTGGTAAATGCACTTCCAAATTGTTTCATACTATATGATAATGAAGTATTTAATTGACAATATTGATTGAAGAAGAGAGCCACGATAGCTCATTGGGTAGTGAACTGGACTACAAAGGACGAGAGGTAGGGTTCGATCCGATGGCTTCCGAGTTCATCCAAACTTAAAATAGGTACCGAATTTTTTTTCTGGGAAAGTAAAGCGGCACGGGCGTAATACCGACCACATTACCCCAAAAATCATATGCTGAAGGTCAGTAAATTGTATGGTCACTAACACCATATTCCCTATACGCCACTTGGCGTGACTGGGCTCTTTAATTAATTTTTTTTTAAATTAATTAAAGAAGCAATTTTAATAGTATGGAGATTATAAAAGACCTACAACTTTTGCGAAGCCAATTATATATTGCACAGTACCTGTTGAAAAGAACAAGATGGACAGAATAAAAGGTGGGTGGATAAAATCAGAGAATAGACAGGATTAACCTTCGTCAAATCTCAGAAACAAAAAATAAAAAAGAATTTATATTCAGAATAACGAAGGCAGCAATGCGTTTCAGATATCTTGATACAAATCTGGAAATCGAAATTACCATGCACAAAAACTAAAAGCACAGGATTTTCAAATCAAATGCAGTGTCCATCAAGACTTTATGAATGCGAGAACTGAAAACAACTAAAGAAATAGAAAATAATTTAATGTATTTTAAAATAGACAGACAGACACTCTAAAAGGCAGAAACTGTAAGCAGATAGACAGGCCGGCAGGCAGGCATACGGATAGACAGACAGGCAGGCAGACAAACAGACAGACAGACAGAGAAACAGACAGACAGACATATATTTCGGAAAGTAGCTCTTCGTTGTGAAGTTTAGAAGAAAATTGTGAAGATCGTGTAAGAGTGCTCCTTCGATGGCAATGGTTACAGGACTAATGATGGGAACAGCTGGAATATTTTGTGGGGGAAAAAATGAAAAATAAAACTTAGTGAAACATAGAGAAAAGATACGAGAAAGTGATGAAAGCTGAGAAGCAATTGTACAGTCAGAAAGTTGTGGATAGACATGATCACATAGGCAAGGGACACGCTTCAAATAGTTAAACGCCTTCAAGCCTATATTCATGCATAAGCCCCTTATACATCTCTATTTTTTTAAAATTTCAAGTCTCTCCATCAATATCTGATTTTGGACATTTCCAGTCGCAAATTCCATTCATCATCATCATGTGCCATACCGGTTGGCGTAGGCGATCATGTCCTCCCACAATCTTCTATCTACAGTGCATCGTATCAGCTCTGTTGTTGAATGCTTTCCATGCCATGTCACCAAGCCATCTAGTTCTTTCTCTCTTTGTCGTCCGCGATCTCTCTTTCCCTATTATTTTGCCAGTTGTAACCAAGTATTCCAACTTTCCTCTTCTCATGATGTGCCTGAAAAATGTTGATTTTTCTTTCTGGTGTTTTTTAGGTGCTCCCTTTTTGTGTTGGCCTCTTTGAGAACTTTCTCAATGGTCTTTTTAGCTGTCCAGGGAACTTTCAACATTCTTCTGAGAAATCCCATCTCTGTGGCCTCTAATCGTCTTTTCATTTGTTTGTCTACTGTCCATGATTCGTTTCCATAGGTCAGAATTGGTTCTATATAGCACCGATGAACTCTCTTTCTCATTTCTTTCGACATAGATTTGTTGCATAAGTTATTTTTTCATTTTCTGAATTGATATTTTGGCCTGAGCTATTCTGCTTTTTATTTCTGTGGTGCATCTTCCATCTGATATTATTATTGTGCCCAAGTATTTCAGATGTTGCACTTGTTTCAGATTTGTCTCGTTTATTTTTATGCTGCATGCTGGTGATGATTGTTTCTTCGATATGACCATTACTTCTGTTTTCTTACTATTCAGACTGAGACCTTTCTTGTTGTTTTCTTTTACTATTATGTCTATCATTTCTTGTAGTTTGTACTCTGTCTTTGCTATTAAGGTTGTGACATCAGCATATCGCAAATTATTTATGCTGTGAACGTTGACTTCAATTCCTTTTTTGTCTACTATTGATCTCATAATATGTTCGCTGTAAAGTGAAAACAAATGCGGCGACAAAACACAGCCTTGTCTGACTCCTTGTTTTATAAGTTGAAATTGTCCTATTTGGTTGTTAATTCGTATAGCTGCTGTTTGTTGCCAGTATATTTTTTTTTTATGATTCGCAGATCCTTGCCATCAATGTTTAATTTCTCCAGCGTATTGATTATTTCCAGATGCTTTGTCAAATGCTTTTGTGTAGTCTATAACGCACATATATAGATCTTTCTTTAACTCTATAGATCTTTCTATCAATGTTCTTAAGATGTATATTGCATTATTGGTGCCCTTTCCTTCCACAAATCCACATTGTTCCTCACTTATTTCTGGTTTTATTTTGTTTCTTACACGTTTCATGATGATTCTTAGTAACATTTTAGTCATATGGCTCATGAGACTAATAGTGCGATGGTCTTCACAATCAGTGGCACCTGACTTCTCCGGTATGGCTACAAAGATAGATTTTAATAGATCTTCGGGTATGTGTCCGGTGTTATATATGTCATTGAGTAGTTTTGTTACGACCTGTACTCCCTGCTCTCCTAATGCATTTATCTCTTCGATTGTTATATTGTCGGGACCTGGAGCTTTGCCTCTTTTCATGTGTTGAATTGTGTCCTTCACTTCACCCTGCATAACTGGTGGTCCTGTGTCTTTGTTTGAATTGTTTAACTCTGGTCTTTCATCATCATAGAGTTGACAGATATATTCTGTCCATCTTTCTATTGTCTTCTCCTGTCCATTATTATATTTCCTTTCTTTGATTTAACATATCCTGAAACTTTGACTTTTTTTGGTCATGTTAATTCATTTAACTGATTGTGACTAAATTTTGATTCTTTATTTTGTTGTTTTTCCATTTCTTCACATTTCTGTTTTAACCATCCTTCTTTTGCTTCTCTGCACTTGTTATGGATCTCTTTGTGCAATATTTTGTATGTCCGTTCTTCTTTCTTATGTTTTCTTCTTTCATCCATTAGTTGTAATATTTCTTCTGTCATCAATTTCTTTTTGTTGATTCTTTTGGTCACTGATATTACTTCTTTTGATGATTGTTGAATCGATTGTTTGAGCATTTCCCACTGCCCCTCGATGTTCTGTATTTTCTCAATGGCATTATATCTATTTTGTACTATCGTACTGTACTTATCACTCATCTGTTTATCTACTCTAAGCATATCTAGTTCTAATTTTATATTTCTTGGGGATTTATGTGCCTTCCGCAGTTTTATTCTTATGTTTCCAACTACAGATACATGGTCACTATTGCAATCTGCTCCTGACTTTGTTTTAACAGACGTTAGCCAATTCCTAAATCTTCTCTGTACCAGTATAAAATCAATTTGATTGTGTACTTTTTTATCTGGGCTTTGCCATGTCCATAGTCGCCTAGTGTGTTGTTTGAACCAAATGTTATCTATCATCATTTCATGTGTCTTTGCCCAATCTATCCCCTCTGTCATTCGTCTCTCCAAGGCCATGCCCCCCAGTCACATTTTGCACTTTAGCTGTTCATGCCTTTGCATTGAAATCCCCTAATATAATAGTTATTTCTTGGGATTTACACTGTTCCATGGTCATCTCTTGCTCATTGTAAAATGTGTCAATGTCTTCTTCTTTGCTATTACTTGTTGGTGCATAAGCTTGAATTATTCCATTGCCATCTATAAAATACATACCGATTTTTGAAAATACCTGGTTTCTTGTTCTATTGCCATCTATACAATACATACCTATTTCTTGACAGTTTCATTCTCCCCATCTATGTCAATTTTGGACAGTTTTAGTCTCTTCATCCATCTTTATCGTTGAATATTTCCTGTTCCTCAATCGATCTCTATTTTTGTCAATTTTCAGTCTCATCATCAATTTATATTTCCGGACGTATCCTATCTTTCTATTCATACTTCATTTTGGACATTCCTAATTTGTCCATCCATATTAATGCTTGGACATTTTTTTTTTACTTTTCTTTTTACTTCTAGCGAAGATCTTGTTGACTTTAATTATTTTTGTCCATATATTTAAAGTTCTTTGTTATTTTCCCTTTTCCTGTAAGTTTTATGACAGTTCCTCTCTTGCTGTGCTAGCACCAGGTTTTACACGTGTACATCTAAGCTAACTTCATGATCTATTCTTGATCTCGATTGACCTTTGTTCTGTTCTTTTCCAGATATCTTCCTTCCTAACTTTCTCATATCATCTGAGGTCAGAATTTTACTCTCACAATAAACACATATATCTTTTATTTGACTGTATCATTCAACATCTATTCTCTGAGTCATATAATACGACTGCCATTTTACGTTTTAATTAAACAACAAGCTGTTCTTGTCTTCTTTACTCTATCCTTAACATCTCTCTCCATTGCTTGTGCCTTATGAAAGTATACAAAGTTATACCCACACTTTCGAACACTCTGCTTGAATTTCCACTGGGGTATTACATGTGTCGTTACATTTAAATTTCTTTTTTCTTTATTTTGTAAATAATAATTTGTAGTTCCATTTTCGTGGCATCTCACATGTGAGCGATGAAAGCAAAATGTATGTCAAGATTGTAGAATCAGGGAACTGAGTTGTCTAGAAGTAAGGCTTCGGCATCTAGACAAGAAGATCATAGGTTCGATCCTCACCATGTGAGGTGGAATTTTTGTTCAAAAATCGAGTCCGTGGTTTCTTCGTGGCATTACCCATCCCTGGTCTCTGGCTATTGACATCCGATATCTAGCCATCTCGGAAAACGGCAATAAACTGGAGACCCACTGTAACCTTGCACACGTTAAAGAAACCTTGACATTCGAAAGTCGAAAACTATACGCCAAAAATGAGCGATATCCAGGGAAAAATGTTGAGCAAATCTACTCATCGATGCTGAAGACGGGTGTGTGAGGTTGAAAGGCGCTGATATGGCGGCGTTGCGACACAAACTAGCGACACGGCGCATCCACGCCCAATTAACTGGCGAAGGCTAAGAAGAAGAGGAGGTAGAACCTAGATGAAGTCTTATATAAAACACCAGTTGGAAAAGATGGGGTTTAGAAATAATAGAAGTTGCTCACATGCAATATTTACACTCAAGTAGATAGTAGAGAAGAATATAGAATTTAAAAAGAATCTCGGCATACCAGTTGTGGACCAAGAGAAAGCTGTCGATAGGGTGGATAGAAAAGTATTAATAAAAAATATTGGCTCACTACGGATTAAATGATATCCTTATTAGACTCTGAACGGGCTGTTTAGTACCTGCAGAAGTATTAGAATAAATCAAGGAAAAATCAAAACAATTCGCTGGAACATCTGCAGTAAGCCAGGCATGCGTATTGTCACCATTCTTGCTTATCACTTACATTCACAAAATATGCAAGAATGACAAATCAGAAAGTGAAGATATCAATGAATTAATTTTTTGCTGATGATTAGAGCCTAAAGGTTTTCAAAGAAATAAACTTCAACAACGTATGTTGTCCTTGAAAAAAGAATGTAAAATAAAGAATGTAAAATAAAGAATGTAAAATAAACAACACGAAGATACGCACTGAAAAAAACACAAGTCATATCAATGGGCAGACAAAAGAAGACATTAAACATCGCTATAGAACTCAAAGTGTTAAGTCAAACAACAAATTTTAAATTTCGGGAAACAACATTCTCTGAAGATGGTAATCAACAAAGAAATGCCCATCCTATATAAAATGGCAAACAAATTTTAGAACAGTCGCCCCATATACTTCAATACAAAGCAACACCTATTACCACCAAGAAACATCTAATACAGAGCATATTAATTCCAACATTGTGCTACCAGTTCCAAACATGGTCACTTACGGCGAAGTATAAAAGAAAGCTTGTCACCACAGAGATGAGATGTCTGACAAAAACGCTTGGAGTAACCAGAAAAAACAAAATCAGAAATGGCAATATAAGAGAAAGAGATGGTATGAAACCAATTCTAAGCTACATACAGAAACGACAAATAAACCGCTTTGCCCATCTATAAAGAATGATGTGCGATTCCTTACCATATACAGCTAATATTAAAAGAGGAAGATGGAGTAGAGCAAAAGGCAGACCCAGAGTAAGGTGGACAAACAACATTTTAAAAAATGTGACAACAGCATCAAATGACAATGATTGAATCCGCCAAAAGTGCGAGAAGCAGAACTTTGTATCTCCTTCGAAACCCGAAAGTTTTCCAACTTGTACTATCCTACATGATTTGATGACAGCTAGTCACATATTTATTCTCTAACCACAATCATGGAAGAGCTGCGATAGCTCAGTGGTTAGTAGGCTGGACTACAAAGGAAAAGTGGTAGAGTTCGATCCTGATCGACAGTTTCCGGGTTCATCCAGCCTTAAATGGGTACCGGATTTTTTCTGGGAAAGTAAAGCTGCACCACGGGCGTAATACCGACCACATTACCCTAAAAATCTTGTGCCGAAGGTCTATACAAACTATAGTCACTATCACCACATATTCCCTGGTACTCCACTTGGCTTGACAGGGTTCTTTATTTTTTTTTCACTCACAGCCAAGGAAGAAACCTGATGATGATTATTTCAAAGACTGTGTAGATGTTGTTGACATTTCATGTAGCTGGAGCGCTTGGGTGTGTGGGGTAGGGGAAATTGTGCAAACGTGGCTCTCAAGGATAGGAGCTGTAGAGGTGAAGTGATTAAGGAACCAGGGTACAAGGGACAAAACTTCTGCTAGATCTCTGTCGACGGATGCTAACCTTTCTTAAATTACGATGCCAGAGATTGATTTATTTATGTTAAAGGCTGATAGCCTTGGTGTGGTGCTGACAACTTTACCATGAATGAGCCGACATTTGAACAAATACAATATTTCTTATAACCAGACTAGGGATTCAAAGGATTTATTTTCTTTCTCTTCTTTAGGCGATGTCCTCGGTAGCCTATTTGGGAAAATCACCCGACTGGGCTACCGTTGTTAGAACAACCCGTGTTCGATTCCCGCTGGAAGCAGCGTGAGTTGTGATCTTGGTTGGAAAGAAAATATTCCGCGATCGATCCAGCCGCTGGCAGAAATGGGTACCAGGGTATTGCATTAGGAAGGTGAGGAATGCTGCCTCGCATCGTGAGTTTCGATGCTTGAAGCGACACTATACAGAAGTCTACTAACACTTCTAAATAGGCGGCCGAGCACATCTGGGTGAATACTCGCGTGCTAAGACGCTGATACAAGTTTCGTGCTTTACCTTGACCTTTTCTTTAATATAGCAATAACCTTCACAAATCATATCATCATCATCAAGTACCGGGCCTGCTGGCGTAGGTGATCATGTCTCTCCACAACTTTCGATCGCGACAGTTATTTATCATTTCTGTTATTGACCTTCTGCCAAGCCATTCTCTTATGCTGTCTGATATCTTTTCTCGTTGCTTCCCCCTATCTCTTCGTCTCTCGATTTTCCCTGTTCTTACAATATATTCCAGTTGTTTTCTTCTCATTACATGGCCAAAAAATGATGATTGTTTCTTCCTAATATTGGAAATTAGCTCTTTTTTTGCTTTGGCCTCTTTCAGAACGTTTTACATTACACACAAATCATATATAAATCATATATCACCTAGTCAATAGCTACTGGGAAATTCTCAAACAACTTTAAAGCAGAAACTGAGACCCTCAGAGATGCTGCAACACTGGCTACTCAACACAAAAATAACATGCACAATAAATTGGTGACTCTCACTGATGCACTGTCAGTACTATCAGCTCTTAAAAGTCCCAAGAACAATGAACTATAGCTCGTTTCAAATCACGTACCCAACTTCAATACGCTATTACTCAGTAACAGTTTGTTAAAAACTGTTGAAATTGTACAAATGTTATTAGAATGCAAAAGACCCTTTAAATGTATATTTAACAACTATCTTGCAGCTGCAGTTTTCTTAAAGCGGCGAATTTCTTTGATGTTTGTCAAAATTGTAAATTGTGAATCCCTAAATAATAGAAATTACCGTAGTTGCTGGTCTATGATTAATTTTCACTAGGTTAAAGGCGTGGCCGTAATGGGGAAATAACCTAATAAGACAAAACACCAGGAGAATTATTGTCTTCTCAGTTCGAGGACGGACGATAATATCAAGGTATACCTGTATGTCCAATTTTCATAGTTGTGTGGTCCTGATAAGGACCGTTTGTTGAACTAATTTAAGGTATTATAGGGGCCAACATTGTGGGGGCTATATACTTTCATTCTGAATCAGACGAGTCTAAAAGATTAATAACTGTTTGAGGTTGAACATTCCACAAACCATCATTTTTCCAATATTCCTCTTCCTGTTTTAAGACGTGGTCTTCACATTTAGCCCAATAATTTTTGTCTATATTTAATAAAGCGAGATTAGCAAGAGTCTTTACATCGCATATTTTGAATGTTGTATTTTCATCTGCCACTTGTCCTTTTAATTTTGCCCAGATTAGTTCTATTGGATTTAAATGAGCATGGTAAGGTGGCAGCCTCAAACTTATATGACCGTGCTCTTGGATAATCTTATCTATTTGAAAAATCTTTGTCCTTTGTTTTTGCTTTACTAGAGATAGTAATTCAGGTTTTAAGTACATGTTATTAAATTGTATGTGCTCCTTTGTGAGCCATATCTTAATAGCATCTTTTGTACTGGATGACGTCGGGACTTTATCTTCAAGTGCAACAATGTTGTGGTACGCTGCATTGTCCATTATTAGGCAAGATGGTCGATCTAGTGATGGGAGAACATAATTTTCAATCCAATGTCTAAATATGTGACCATTCATCTCAGAGTGATAATCCCGATTGTCTATGGATTTTGAAAGAAAAATGAGCTCTGCATTCTGTATTATTCCATGTTGTCGACTACCTGCATGAGCAATTATCAAGCGCTGTCCTTTGCTGCTAGGTATTAATCTCTTAATCTTTCCATCTGATGACTGCCATTCCCTTTGGTTAGTGTGGTGAGCATTGATCCATGTTTCATCCAAGTACACAATATCATAACCTTGCTTGCGCACCTCTTTTACTTCACGTAAGTACTTGCTTCTCATGACTACTATATGTGGCTTCTCACATATGATGTTTCGTCCATTGGAATACTTTCTGAATGTAAAGCCTGCAGCTCTCACATTCCTCCATAATGTAGACTTTGATATTTCAATACTGTTGTTCTTTTTCAGCGATACTTTTAATTTTCTTATTGTAACAGTTTCATTCATACCCAACATTTTGCGAATTTCACTTCTAATAAGTTTACTGTCGAAATTATCCAACATTTTTTCTCTTCCTTGTGATTTTGTATATTTGGAACATTGACGGTCACGTGCTTGAATCCAGCGATTAAATGACCGTTTAGATAAATCCAAAATGTGTCTTGTCCTATTCTCAGGGTTTTCTAAAGAATGAAATAATCTTCCTCGTTTAGCCTCTTTGCAAAAATAGTCATACATTTTTATTGCGATGTTTTGTAAACTGCAGAATTTCATTTTAAGACTCATGATAAATGTTATCGTTCCACGTCTCCACCTATGAATGAACGGAAATGGAACACACAATTTCTCGTGTTTTTTTACAAGTGTCTAATTGTGTCAAAAAACCACGGTAAAAGCGTGCAAGCACGTCAATTTTACCGTGTATGGATTCTTACTCGCTATTTTTAACTTAAAATACTGTAAACATTAAGTTTTGACTACATCAATGGGTCGTTATAAATTTATATAAATCAAATATGAACAATAATAACCAAATGTTTTTTTTTTTATGAAATTAATTCCCTGTTGGGTTCTAATCATTATAACTTTACATGCAAATTTTGAACAACTTACAACAAGCGGTTAAAAATCGATTCTATCGATTTTAAAAGTTGGGCACGAGTTATGAAACAAGCTATAGATGACTTGAGAACAGCCATGGACCAACTATGCAATAACTTCCAGAGAGTTGTCATTTAGTGGATACCATCACACTGTAATATACACGGGAACGAACGTGCAGACAAATTAGCTAAAGAGAGAGGGAGATTACCACAAGAGAACCCTCCGCTCAGTTATGATGAAGCCAAATCCACTCTCAAAGGTCAGTACCATGAAAAATGTAAACGAGAACACCCAAAGCATAACTAAAGGAACGGATACCACCAACTATGAAGGAGGGATCGAGTTATCATACTTCGCCTACGCACTGGCCACAATAGAATGAAAAATCACATGTTCACCAAATTCAAAATAGGTACAACCAGCCTATGCCACTGTACACTGGACAATATGACTACAAAACATGTTCTACAGGATTGCCCCCAGTACACAGACCTGAGAAGAGTAATGTGGTCCACACCCACCTCCCTGAAAGGGAAACTATATGGGGCAATCGAATCACTTAGACAGCTGACTTCATGAGAGAGTCTGAAATCATATTCTGATTGAGTCTTGATCGCAGATATATATATATATATATATATATATATATATATATATATATATATATATATATATGTATATATATATATATATATATATATATATATATATATATATGTATATATATATATATATATGTATATATATATATAAATATATATATATATATATACATATATATATATATATATATATATATATATATATATATATATATCAGGTTATATACCTACTAGAATATTGTACAGTATGTTTCCTCTGCGAAATCAGTGCCACAGACCTGCTATAAATCAATCAATAAGATATAGACTAGACTAAATGGTCTAACATTATAGTTGTACTGCTCAAGTGGATGTTTCAGCACTTGTTTGTTTATATACAATTTCTAAGATGGCGGATCTAGTCCACGTTCTCTCTATCTCTGCTTAAAGTGCATTCGATGTTTGATTAATTTCGGTTCTAATTTGCACTCCTATGCGTTAAAATCAAGATGATGATCTACTTATTACATATGCGCCGATAAAACAATGTTGTACGCCGGCAATATTTCATTTTCAACAAATAAAATGTTGTGAATGCGACCTTCCATCGTCTAGGCTTGTTGTGCGCTTTACGTCATATTGGTGCTGTTACTGACCGTTGATGGATTTGCTTGACGCAAATTATTTATATATTATCATTAAATGTGAACTGCTTCGTCAGCCGCAGTTTTACCTCTTTAGGGAATTTGCACCGTGTTCTGTTCGTCGTAGGCTACATTCACTAGAGTAATCAAGAATCTAAAGGGTGCGTCATTGCTGTGCTTACTTTGTTATATGTGCCAAGTCATCGTAATGACCCATTGTAAATCCCTAGACCGAACGTACGCTAATCTTACGGTCTGTTGTTTGATGTGCAACGGGGATAATCTGACGACTAACTGTGTGTTTATATGTTAGAAATTGGAGTCAACAACGATGGCCTAACATCATCAAGCGCTATACATTTTTAAAGAAATATGACGATCATCACTTTCGGGAGGACGTGAACTTCTGGTATATGGTGGATAGGCGGCAGGAATCATTACAGGCTATGCATGAAAAGTGTTCCTTGTTGCAGTTTCCTCATATTCCAAGTCCTTGGGGGACAAGTTAGTCTCAAGTCAAGACGCCGACCTCGGGATAGAGAGGTTGTGGGTTCAAATCTCGGCTACACTGGTTGGGATTTTTATTTATGATTTCTCTCTACGACAACCACCCCTGGTCTCAGCAGCGAGGCCCGGTTTGAAACATCAGTTACTCATCGACGGAAAAAAAAACATGAGTACCTCCGAAGTCGGAGTTATCTGCCTGTGCGGCGATGGACCCCGGTGCAAACGACTGCCAGGGAAAAATGGATTAACACGCAAAATTCAGTTCCTAGTCTCTAGGGACTTCGTCAGAGTTGAAAACTGGCGAACGCAACAACAACAACATATACAATTTAACTATTTTGTTTAATTTACAGAAGAACTGCCAAAACTAGTACAAGCCAAGCAAATGTTTGCCAACAAGTTTTTTCTCTACAAGGACAGAACTGTTATAGGATGTTTGGAAGAGAAAATATTCAACGATACCAGAGACGAATATTTAGGAATAAAGACTTTTGATGCTTCTTTCTATTCTACATTGGATATTGTGATCAACCAGATAACATGAGAACTTAATGCGATTAATTATAGAATGTTTTGTTCCATTGATTTACTCCTATTAAAATGCATTTGTGTTATTTGTGTTTACTTTACAGCATTCACATAGTGTGACTTTCAGGAATGTAGATGCTGTACTCGGTTTCCGACTGCTTACACCTTTTTGTGAAGATCTATGTATCAAGATGTATATGTCAGGATCTATGTGCTTCTGTGTGCTACTTATCAATCTCAAATAAGTTGAACGAAGTCCGTATCTGTGTTAGGCTGATACCTCAAACATGTCAAAGCTACAAATAACAGAGATGGGTGACTCTGGACGGAGAAATTTAAATAATTCAACAACTCTACAATGTTCACAATAATAAATGAACCATCAATCCGACATTGCATTCACTGGTGCTACAACATGTGTGCTTTGATCTAAGATGTCCATGTATTATCTGATATGTCATTGTATTATCTGATATGTCCTTGTATTATCTGGTATGTCCTTGTCTTTTCTGAGATGCCTTTATATTATTTGGATATATCCTTGTTTTATATGATATGCCTTTGTATTATTTGATATGATCTTTTATTATCTGAGATGTCCTTGTATTATCTTATATGTCCTTGTATTATTTGATATGTCCTTGTACTATCTGATATGTCCTTGTATTATCTGAGATGCCCTTGTATTATTTTATATGTCCTTGTATTACCTTATATGTCCTTGTATTACCTTATATGTCCTTGTATTACCTTATATGTCCTTGTATTATCTGAGATGTCATTGTATTATCTTAGATCTCCTTGTATTAGCTGTGATGTCCTTGCATTGTCTGATATGTCCTTGCAATATCTGAGGTACCCTTGTATTATCTGTGAAGTCCTTGTATTTTCTTTGATGTCCATGTATTATCTGTGATGTCCTTGTATTGTATGAGATGCCCTTGTATAATTCAAAAATACCAGAATTCGAAAAGATATTGTCCAAAGACAGTAATAGTAGTCCTAACTTAATTTAAATATATATAAGAAAATAACAAAACAAGTCACCGGACACTTGACACCGACACCATTAAAGCGAATAAATATTACAGATCTGATCAAAATAAAATAATAGGCACAAAAAATTACCACATGCCATAACTGTGCTCAAACTTCTTCAGGACTTTGAGATAAAAACAACATTCTTCAAGAATCATCGATGTGAACATGTAAAAGCTGACAAAGGAGGACAACAACATGTATGAACATAAAAAAAAAACTCGTTCTCCTGTTGGGAGCCGCGATAGCTCAGTGGTTAGTGAACTGGACTACAAAGGACAAGAGGTAGGGTTCGATCCCAACCGACGGCTTCCGGTTCATCCAGCCTTTAATGGGTACCTGATTTTTTTCAGGGAAAGTGAACCGACACGGGCGTAATACCGACCACATTACCCCAAAAATCATGTGCCGAAGGTCTGTAAAATATAGGGTCACTAACACCATGTTTCCCTATGCGCCACTTGGCGTGACGGGGTACTTTACTACTTTTACTACTACGTTCTCCTGTTGAAGAAAAGAGATGCTTAAGGAGGTATCAGCAATAAATGTAGCTGTGGGCTAGTTCAATATATGTTCCATTAAGTTTGGGATCAAGGAGTGCCTCAATAAGTCAGTTCTTTTGTGTTTCTGGATCGTATTAAATCTTAAATCATTAAGTTTGGGATCAAGGAGTGCCTCAATAAGTCAGTTCTTTTGTGTTTCTGGATCGTATTAGATCTTAAATCATTAGTAAATATATGAACAGAAGTCGTTGGTTACTTTTCCACATAGAAGCAATAGCATATGCTTGGCTCAAAACCAGAGGAGGTCAACATGTGATGAGATATCGCATCACATGTATAAAAACACATAGGCTGCTCACTTGTATGCTTAAGTTCGACTATTACATGTACATCACATTTACTCATTTATCTTTCTTCTTGACCAATAAGATCATCATGACATACGGGTTGACTTTGAAGTTCTTTGAGGATCTCACTTTCAGTTGCAATGCAAGCCAGTGTTGAGAGACGCCCTTGAGTCCCTGAGTTTCTCAGAAAAGTTTTTACGCGACTCTGACATGGAAAACATTT
The DNA here is from genome assembly GCA_032433765.1 of Megaustenia siamemsis. Taxonomy (NCBI): domain Eukaryota; kingdom Metazoa; phylum Mollusca; class Gastropoda; order Stylommatophora; family Ariophantidae; genus Megaustenia; species Megaustenia siamemsis. Next base: position 32,330,279 of record JAVIAB010000126.1, read on the forward strand.
TTCCAAGAAAGCACTTATGGTGGGAATGGTGAATATAAGACAGAACAGTTGATAGGCTTCAGTAGTGTCTTCGCTTGTCTCACTTTCGATCAACTTCGTTATTAGTTCACTGAAATTCGTATTGTTGATTGTCTCCTTATACAAGGGGAGAGACCAATAGCTTGAAGCTGAACATTCATCATCATCATGTGCTGTACCGGTTGGGGTTTGGCGATCATGTCCTTCCACAATCTTCTATCCACAGTGCATCGTATGAGCTCTGTTGTTGACTGTTTTCCATGCCATGACACCAAGCTATCCAGTATTTTCTCTCTTTGTCGTCCGCGATCTCTCTTTCCTTTTATTTTTCCAGTTGTAACCAAGTATTCCAACTTTCCTCTTCTCATGATGTGCCAGAAAAATGTTGATTGTTTCTTTCTGATGTTTTTTAAGAGCTCCCTTTTTGTGTTGGCCTTGGCCTCTTTGAGAACTTTCTCATTGGTCTTTTTATCTGTCCAGGGAACTTTCAACATTCTTCTGAGAAATCCCATCTCTGTGGCCTTTAATCGTCTTTTCATTTGTTTGTCTACTGTCCATGATTCGTTTCCATAGGTCAGAATTTGTTCTATATAGCATAGATGAACTCTCTTCCTCATTTCTATTGACATAGATTTGTTGCATAAGATATTTTTCATTTTCTGAAATGCTATTTTAGCCTGAGCTATTCTGCTTTTTATTTCTGTGTTGCATCTTCCATCTGACGTTATCACTATGCCCAAGTATTTCAAACGTTGCACTTGTTTCAGATTTGTCTTGTTTATTTTTATGCTGCAAGATGGTGACGATTGTTTCTTCGATATAACCATTACTTCTGTTTTCTTACTATTAAGACTGATACCTTTCTTGTTGTTTTCTTTTACTATTATGTCTATACTTTTACTATTATGTCTATCATTTCTTGTAGTTTGTTCTCTGTCTTTGGTATAAAGATTGTGACATCCGCATATCGCAAATTATTTATGGTGTGACCGTTGACTTCAATTCCTTGTTTGTCTTCTATTGATCTCATAATATGTTCGCTGTAAAGTGAAAACAAATGCGGCGACAGAACATAGCCCTGTCTGACTCCTTGTTTTATAAATTGAAATTGTCCTGTTTGGTTGTTAATTCGTATAGCTGCTGTTTGTTGCCAATACATGTTTTTTTATGATTCGCAGATCCTTGCCATCAATGTTTAATTTCTCCAGCATATTTATTATTTCCACGTGCTTTACTTTGTCAAATGCTTTCGTGTAGTCTATAAAGCACATATATAGATCTTTATTTACCTCTATCTTTCTATCTATATTTCTTAGAGGTGCGTGTGGCCATGCGGCTAAAACCACTGTTCCGCTAGCTGAAAAGCTGACGTACGGTGTTCGAAGCCCGCGGAAGACAGAAAGGATTTTTTCTATCGGGGGTGAAATAAAAATCAAATCCTGAGTCGCACACATCGTGGCGACTGCTTGACCAAGCGGCCTTTATCCCTCGGGTTCTATCGTTGCCCCCTGGCATACACCAGCAATGGTACTATGTGTCGTAAAGATAGTTTTTTTTTTCTTTATAGATTTTTCTATCAATGTTCTTAAGATGTATATTGCATTATTGGTGTCCTTTCCTTCCACAAATCCATATTGTTCCTCACTTATTTCTGTTTTTATAAATTACTTGCTGTTAAGATATGATCCATAAATTTGAATTTAAAAATCTAGAGCGTCAGTAGGGAAATCTGTTCTATAGTTTAAAAGTTAGGTCGTATTACATAATTTACGAAACTTTAACTGCTCTTAGTTAGAAAATCTTACCTCCAACTGTATTAAGATATTGTTCAAAGTTACAAAATACAACTATCTGTATTTGTAACGAAGATATTCTTCCATTTCTTTAATGTTTGCTTAGAGAGTTCAGTTAGTCTGAGCCAGTAGCAGACCGTAATGACACACTAAAACATCTGATCACTCCGTAAGTTGCCTATGTAAAAGATACTATCAGAGGTGGCATTAGTTTGCATTGAAATATTATTTATTTTCTATTGAAGCTTGTTAAAAACATCTCAGCTTTCATGAATATGTCTTCAAATCTCAGCTTTCATGAATATGTCTTCAAATCTCAGCTTTCATGATATGTCTTCAAAAATCAAGATCAGGAAAATTAAATTCGAATCGTGAAGTTCCTTTGAAATCATGTGCTTCTCTTGCTGTTTTTTTTCATTTGAATCTGGAAAATCAATGATTTCATCGAAAGCTTTATTTAATTGTATTCTGTTTGTGAGTACTGCAGAAATGATTTTGGTTTCAGAGTTCTACCTGACGTCACTGCGTGTAAGTACACGTGGTCCCACAACACTTAAGAATGGCAAAACGCATTGATGATGTGACGAGGACAGGTACTCATGTTGAGTCCAGAAAAAGATATGTTCACCGATTGCATTTTTGAACAACCCTTTTGCCAACTAAATTGAATCAATGCACAAGACAGTGGGTAAACAGTGCATGTGGAGCAAACTTATTAACTTAAACTCTCAAACCATTCAACTCACAAGTCATAACACTAACGCGAATATAGGTTTGAGCCAACAATTTATTTTCAAAATTGTACTTTCGAAGATCATTACTTAAAGCGTTACACAAGCCTTCGGGATTGTTGTTATTTACATCATGAACACGAAGAAAATAACTTGGATTTTTTTTTCTACTGAAATCATTAGTCTAACAGCGACAAGGCACTGAGATATTTCAGTAATATCAGTCGTCTCAACAACAATACAGACAAAGAAAGCTAATTCATTATATTTTTTTTCAATGAAATCTTTAATTTCTTCTTGAATGCTCTCCTTTTGTTCATTCTGAATGGTTGTCGATATACCTGTAATGGCATTCTATTTTTTCCCAATATTTTAAACCCACAATTTTGAATAACAATGGCTAGAATGTTGTGAGATCTGATGTCGTCTAGCCCTTTCTGATAACGACAATTAACAGAAGGTCCCGTGTTCGTGTGCGCACGTTAAAGAACCATTGGTAATTGTAATCGAAAAGTCGAAAAGATTAGGCCATAGATTTAGTCGTCAAAATTGTGCGCAAAACGATACCCAGACTAATTTTTTAGTTAGCTGAGTGGCAGTGTTCCCTAGAGTTTGGCTTTTCGTGGCACAGCGCCTTGGCTGAGTGGTAGTGTTCCCTAGAGTTTGGCTTTTAGTGGCACAGCGCCTTGGCTGAGTGGCAGTGTTCCCTAGAGTTTGGCTTTTCGTGGCAAGGTGCTGTGCCACTGAGTCCGGGTTCGATCCTGCTTTGGTCCATATTTTTTTCTTTTGTTGATTATTTGTCAATTTTTCCCGAGTGCTGTAAACATACCTCTTCCTCTGAATTGATTTGCTGATTATCGCCTCGGAAGTTTCCCTCTATAATAATATTCATTTATTATTATTTGTCTCCAGTCTATGGACCAAGGAGTCCATGCACGCGTCTCAAGGTTTTCCTAGGATTGTCTCGAGATTCTTAAGAGTTGGAGGGGAGGGTCTATCAGAGAACATATGTGTTCGTCCGGTATGCAGTGATCAACCTGATGACATGAGAATTTAATGCGATCAATTATGGAATGTTCCTTTGAACTGTTGCTATTAAAATGCATTTGTGTTATTTGTGTTTACTTTACAGCATTCACATTGTGTGACTTTCAGGAATGTAGATGCTGTACTCGGTTTCCGACTGCTTACATCTTTTTGTGAAGATCTATGTATCAAGATGTATATGTCAGGATCTATGTGCTTCTGTGTGCTACTTATCAATCTCAAATATGTTGAACGAAGTCCGTATCTGTGTTAGGCTGATACCTCAAACATGTCAAAGCTACAAATAACAGAGATGGGTGACGCTGGACGGAGAAATTTAAATAATTCAACAACTCTACAATGTTCACAATAATAAATGAACCATCAATCCGACATTGCATTCACTGGTGCTACAACATGTGTGCTTTGATCTAAGATGTACTTGTATTATCTGATATGTCCATGTTTTATTTGATATGATCTTGTATTGTCTGATATGCCATTGTATTGTCTGATATGTCCTTGTATTGTCTGATATGCCCTTGTATTATCTGATATGTCCTTGTATTATTTGATATGTCCTTGTATTATCTTATATGTCCTTGTATTATCTGATATGTCCTTGTATTATCTGAGATGTCCTTGTATTATCTGAGATGTCCTTGTATTATCTGCGATGTCCTTGTATTGTATGAGATGCCCTTGTATTATTCAAAAATACCAGAATGCGAATGGATATTGTCCAAGGACAGTAATAGTAGTCCTAACTTAATTTAAATATACGATATAAGAAAATAGCAAAACAAGTCACCGGACACTTGACACCGACACAATTAAAGCGAATAAATATTACAGATCTGATCAAAATAAAATAATAGGCACAAAAAATTACCACATTCCATTGCTGTGCTCAAACTTCTTCAGGACTTTGAGATAAAAACATCATTCTTCAAGAATCATCGATGTGAACATGTAAAAGCTGACAAAGGAGGACAACAACATGTATGAACATAAAAAAAAACTCGTTCTCCTGTTAAAGGAAATAGATGCTTAAGGAGGAATCAGCAATAAATGTATTACATAATTATTTAAAATAACAATTATTGAAATGAAAAATTATTGAATAATTACATCATATTATCTGAAATATTTTCATTATAGATTATGAAAGGTACATGGTTTTACTGTTATTATTTCTTACAGTTGTGTTTAACATTCGTTATATCAAGAAGCAGTGCATCGATTTAAGAATGTTTCACATATGGGCACATATCGCTCATGTTTGACTTAACCTTATTTTTATTTAGGATTTGTATTACTCGTCTGTAATAGTCTAAAATATTATCTATGGCAACGTATTTATTTATTTATTTTTTACTTAACGTTCCTAGATTATTATTTTAATGTTTTGAGCTTCATTTGTCGTTTAGATGATTTCATTCATGATTTGTATATCTTAACTAGCTGTTCAATAGTAGCAAATAATTTCAGGGAAGAGGTATGTTTATACAGCTCGGAAAAAAAATCGATTGTGCACGTAAACCTATGCTATAATCATGAGTACACATGCATGAAAGACATCGCCAATGACAGCTACCTTTTATAGTTAGTTTAGTTGGCTGTGTGCTCCAGCGTTTGTTTCTCGTGGCAAGGTGATGTGTTGAGACGTATGGGTTCAATCCAGCTTCAAACTTGTCTACTGTCCTTTTTTCTTCTGTTATTGATTATTTGTGACTTTTCCCTTTTGTTGTAAACATGGCTCTTCCCTTGAAATGATTCGCTGATCTATCACCTCGGAAATTTCTCTCCAAAATAATATACATTTATTATTATATGGTTTCTGTTCAATAGAAGTCCTTATGTTGTATATTTAATTAAAAATAACCAAATATAATGGTCTTTCCCATGATCTATAAATTTAACACCATGAAACATCATAACATAGAATATATTCTATTCTAAATTGAAAGTATGTGGCCAAATCGATAACTTGTGGTACTCCAAATATATAACTAGCAGTGTTCCAAATCTATAGCATGCCGTACTCCAAATATATAACTAGCAGTGTTCCAAATCTATAGCATGCCGTACTCCAAATATATAACTAGCAGTGTTCCAAATCTATAGCATGCCGTACTCCAAATATATAACTAGCAGTGTTCCAAATCTATAGCATGCCGTACTCCAAACCATGAGAACGCAGATTCGCATCACACAGGGTGAACAGTTTTTTAGTTTTTTTTTTATATCCGTGGTGATATAAAAGCTCAGACGCGAATATCTCGTGGCGACTGGACCGGACATTCGACCTCTATTCCCCGGTCCTAAAGTCCCCAAGACAGACTCCAGACAATTGTTTACATAAATCTTCACTTTATAGGTTAAACATTTACCGATTTATGCTGCATCACGTTGTCTGAAATGACCAGTGACGGCCGTCAGAGACACTCATGTTGTACTATGTTTAACATCTGCAGATGATGTTGCTTCAAATAGTAGCTTATTGCAGTTATAACTGCCACAGGTGATGGATTTGTTTTATTTTAATTGCTATATTTGGTGTTTTCATGTTGTAATTACTGCATTTGGTGTAAGTGCTGCTATTGTAATAGAGATTGCAGTTATAATTAAATGTTGCTGGGTTGCAATATCCGTTACATAGTACATGTATAACCAAGTTTCCCTTGGCTATTGTTGCTGCAGTAGTATCACTAAAAGAATTGATTTTTTTTCAGTTTCAGTTGATATATCTGCATATGCAGTAAATGTGGTGTAAAAGTAATGTGATGTAAGTGAAAAAAGAAATATTTAGGTGGCAAGAGAAAAAATATACAAGAAGGACACACATAATGTAAACGATTTCTTAATGATCAATATCACTTACAATGTGTGATTATGTTCAACAGCAAATGTTTACATTAAGGTAAATTAATTTATTTTGTTACCCACGTGTAATTTCCCGAATTTTCTGTTGCATTAGATTATTTTCTCACAATATTTAGCTCTTATTCGTAGACAATAACATGTAGTGATTTAGTTTATCTGATTAGCTTCAATAAACAATCTCAGTAAACTTTAAATTTGATTTTCTTTCTCTGTTCATCTCGGGGTAAAAAAAAAGAAAACTTATAGTGCCTGAACACTTTCTAAATAATTTGTATTTTTTTTTCTCTAAATCATTATGACATGTGTGTTTCATTTTGAGAAAAAAACATATACAACTGATGAATGGTAATAAACGAGCTAAGGAAAGTTCCTATAGCAGTAGTTTTGACAAAACAAAACAAAAATATTTGCCAGCGAAAGCAAATACTTAAAATGTCCAAGTGACTCCAGATTTGCTTCCTCATCTGTCTATTTTTTTTTCTAGATTTTTCTGTCAACAGCCCACTTTAAACGTCACAAGTAGATCCGAGTAACACTTTGAAGTGCTCATTTCAATGCTTAAATTGCTTGCTACACTTCTTTTTATGGAAACAGACGTTGGCTGACCCATGAGACATATGGGTTCAGGAAGCTTCATTTCTAAACGTTTTCACATTGGTGACTTTTATTTCTCTGTGTTCACTCTGCTATGTTGTTGTGCTGTATTACTCGTAAATTGAGTCTAAATGACACTTTTATATTGTGTGTTCTTGTCGATTTTTTATATCCCTGGAACCAGTTTTTTTGTGTGTTCTTCTTTAAAAAGAATTACCAATTTCGCATGAGGTTTCTATGATGTGCGCAAAGGGTATTAAAAAAAGTAAAGTAAAGTACCCCCGTCACGCCAAGTGGCGTATAGGGAAATATGGTGTTAGTGACCCTATATTTTACAGACCTTCAGCACATGATTTTTGGGGTAATGTGGTCGGTATTACGCCCGTGCTGCTTTACTTTCCCTGAAAAAAATCCGGTACCCATTTAAGGCTGGGTGAACCCGGAAGCCGTCGGTTGGGATCGAACCCTACCCCTTGTCCTTTGTAGTCCAGTTCACTAACCACTGAGCTATCGCGGCTGTAAAGGGTATTAGATGATTAATATTCATCACATTTACTGACTCGTTCTTGACTTTGGTTGTAATTTTGTGTCGTTAAATGCACATGGGCAGATAGAAGTGTATGTTTTTTCCTTCGCTGTTTTATAATTGGAAAGATGGGTGGAATATATTATATATCAGTCACTTTATGGCGATGAAAAACTGGAGCTAAACAATTCAAACAAACACACAGGACCACCAATAATGCAGAGTGAACTGGAGGAGGCAATTCAACACAGGAAAAATGGCAACGCTTCTGGTCCCGACAAATAACAATCAAAAAGTGAGCTGGGAGTAAAAGTCACAACAAAACTCTTCAAAGACATATAAAACTGTGGACACATACACGAAGATCTACTAAAATCTATCTTTGCATCTGTCTTAATGAAGTCAAGATCCCCTGATTGCGATTACCATCGTACTATGTCTCATGAGCCATATGACCAAAATATTTCTAAGTATCATTATGAGACGTGTAAAGAACTAAACAGAACCAGAAATAAGCTTGAAACAATGTGGATTTGTGGAAGTTATAGGCACCAATAATGCAATATACATCCTCAAAACATTGATAGAAAACGCTATAGAGATAAAGAACAATCTATAAATATAAATCATAGACTATATGAAAGAATTTGACAAAGTAAAACATGTGAAAATAATCAATAAACTGGATAAACTAAACATCGATAGCAATGATCTGAGAATCATATAAAAGAAACATGTATACAGCCATAAGAATTTGCAGCCGAACAGGACAGTTCCAAAATATAAAACGAGGAGTTAGACACAGCTGAGTTCTTTCGTCGGGTGTGTTCACACTTTACATGAGAAATGCATGTCTTATGAGATCAATAGAAGACAAGAAAAAAAAAAAAAGAATTGAAATCAACGGTCACAATATAAACAATAATCTGCAATATTCTAATGACCCAGTCTTAATAGTAGAGACGAAGGATAAACGGAAAGAAATAATAAACATAAAAGTGAAAGAAAGAAACATGAAAGTCTCAGCCTAAACGCTAAGCATTGCTATCACGCAACATAAAACAAGTGGAAGAAATCGGACACATGTACATAGCGTCAAATACTTGGGTACAATAATAACATCAGACGGAAGATGCACCACAAAAATAAAAAGCAGAATAGCCCATGCCAATATTATCATTTCAGAAAATGAAAAACTTCTTATGCAACAAGTCTATGTCAATGAAAGGGAGAAAGAGAATTCATCTGTGTTATATAGAGGTAAATCTGAATCATTGACGCGAATCATGGATAGAAGGCAAACAATGAAAAGACGATTAGAGACCACAAAAATTGAACTTCTATGAAAAATGATGAGAGTTCGCTGGACATCTGAAAAGACCAACGAGAAAATTCTCAGAGGCCAACACAAAAAAGAGCTCTTAAAAAACAAGAGAAAGAAACAATCGACATTTTTCGGGCATCTCATGACAAGAGAAAAGTTGGCACACTTGGTTGCAACTGACAAACTATAGAAAAAGAGAGATCGCGGACGACAATGAGAGAGATAATAGATAGTTTGATGTCGTGGCATGGAAAACAGTCAGCAACAGAGAATTAACATGATACACTCGTGGATGGACATCACCTGTAGTCACCTATGCCAACCGCCAGGGCACATGGTGATGGTAAAGTTTAATATATATTAAAATTTCGCAAATAAAATGTATACTGTTTATATATGTATCATATTATATAATATGCATGCACATTTGTGGCCTAGGAGCAAGAACTGCGCTGTTTAAAGCTGAAAGGTGTACTTTGTACTACTACATATAAGACTCTTTTCACATATCTTCAGGGGACCCTTACTTCTTTTTCACTATGTTTGGTTCCTTTTTAGCCCTCGAAATCTTACCTGCCCTATTGACTATTTGTCATGTGACCAACGGCACATAGGTCTTGGCCATTGTTCCTCTTTCGCCATTTTGTAATTTGAGATTAGCATTTGCCTTTCGTGTTTGTCGTTGTATTAATGTGTGTAATTTCAATCGGTTTCTTAAAATCTTGTTGCAATTCTTTCTACTACTTTGATTGTTTTACACATTACAAAGGTATCTATCAACACCAGAGCGGCGGACAGCGTTCTATCACTCATAGCTGCCTGCTAGCATCAAGATCGGTTAAAACAGACCGATCAAGATCCTACTTCATCTCTTCAAGGTGCCCCTAGAAACAAACACTCTGGACAAATGAGTGGGGATCGAGAAGGAGGTGACCAGATAGAAAAAAAGTCGGACTCTATATCGATGAAAGGAATATATCTTATAAAGCAGTGCACATGTAATTTACCAGATCGACCCTATAAACGGACTTATTGTCCGTTATCGTTGTTAAAAGTATATCCGTGTATGTGTAGGGGAGCCGCGATAGATCAGTGGTTAGTGAACTGGACTTTAAAGGACATGAGGTAGGGTTCGATCCTAACCGATGGCTTCCGGGTTCACCCAGCCTTACATGGGTACCGGATTTTTTTCTGGGAAAGTCAAGCGGCACGGGCGTAAAACCGACAATATTACCCCAAAAATCATGTGCTGAAGGTCTGTAAAATGTATGGTCATTAACACCATATTCCGAATACGCCACTTTGCATGACGGGGCTCTTTACTTTTTTTTTAAGTGTATGTGTCCAATTCAAGAGTCACCAATATCTAGGGTAACACCCTACCTTCCCAAATGGGTGTCGAGGGTCTAGCAGAAATATGTTCATCCTATTCGGTGCTGTAGAACTGGTGTAGGACTGGCACAATATGAACAACCTCTATGGTGCTGTGGACCTAGTGTAGGACTGGAACAATATGAACAACCTCTTTGGTGCTGTGGACCAAGTGTAGGACTGGCACAATATGAACAAACTCTTTGGTGCTGTGGACCTAGTGTATGACTGACACAATATAAACAACACCTTGGTGCTGTGGACCTGTTGTATGGCTGACACAATATGAACAACCTCTTGGTGCTGTGGACCTGTTGTAGGGCTAACACAATATGAACAACCTCTTTGGTGATGTGGACCTAGTATAGGATCGACACAAAAAGAACAAACTCTTTGGTGCTGTGGACCTGTTGTAGCACTGACACAATATGAACAGACTCTTTTATGCTGTGGACCTGCTGTAGGACTGGTACAATGTGAACAAATTCTTTGGTGCTGTGGACCTGTTGTAGGACTGACACAATATGAACAACGTCTTTGGTGCTGTGGACCTTTTCTAGGACTGACACAATATTGTAAAACCTCTATGGTTTGTGGACCTGTTGTGTGACTGACACAATATGAACAAATTCTTTGGTGCTGTGGACCTAATGTAGGACTGACACAATATGAACAACCTCTATGGTGTTGTGGACCTGTTGTAGGGCTGACACAATATTGTACAACCTCTATGGTTTGTGGACCTGTTGTAGGATTGCCACAATGTGAACACAAATTTTAATGCTGTGGACCTGTTGTATGAATGACACAATGTGAACAACCTCTTTGGTGCTGTGGTCCTGTTGTAGGACTGACACTATATGAACAAACTTTTGGTGCTGTGGACCTGTTGTAGGGCTGACACAATATGAACAACCTCTTTGGTGATGTGGACCTGGTGTAGGACTTACACAATATGAACAACCTTTTTGGTGCTGTGGACCTAGTGTAGGAACGACACAATAAGAAAAAACACTTTGGTGCTGTGGACCTGTTGTATGAATGACACAAAATGAACAACCTCTTTGGTGCTGTGGACCTGTTGTAGGACTGACACAATATGAACAAACTCTTTGGTGCTGTGGACCTGTTGTAGGACTGACACAATATGAACAGATTCTTTGGCGCTTTGGATCTAGTGTAGGACTGACACAATATGAACAAACTCTTTGGTGCTGTGGACCTAGTGTAGGACTGACACAATATGAAAAACCTCTATGGTGCTGTGGACCTAGTGTAGGACTGACATAATATGAAAAACCTCTTGGTGCTGTGGATCTGTTGTATGGCTGACATAATATGAACAACCTCATTGGTGCTGTGGACCTAGTGTAGAACTGACACAATATGAACAACCTCTTGGTGCTGTGGACCTGTTGTATGGCTAATACAATATGAACAGCCTCTTTTGTGATGTGGACCTGTTGTAGGACTGGTACAATGTGAACAAATTCTTTGGTGCTGTAGACCTGTTGTGGGACTGACAAATTATGAACAGACTCTTTTGTACTGTTGACCTGTTGTAGGATTGGTACAATGTGAACAAATTCTTTGGTGCTGTGGACCTGTTGTAGGACTGACACAATGTGAACAAATTCTTTGGTGCTGTGGACCTTTTGTAGGACTGACACAATATTGTAAAACCTCTATGGTTTGTGGACCTGTTGTAGGACTGACAGAATATGAACAACCTTTATGGTGCTGTGAACGTGTTGTAGGGCTGACACAATAATGTACAACCTCTATGGTTTGTGGACCTGTTGTGGGATTGACACAATGTGAACAACCTCTTTGGTGCTGTGCTCCTGTTGTAGGGCGGACACAATATGAACAACCTCTTTGGTGATGTGGACCTGGTGTAGGACAGACACAATATGAACAACCTTTTTGGTGCTGTGGACCTAGTGCAGGACTGACACAATAAGAACAAACTCTTTGGTGCCGTGGACTTGTTGTAGGACTGAAACAAAATGAACAACCTCTCTCGTAATGTGGACCTGTTGTAGGACTGACACAATAAGAACAACCTCTATGTTGCTGTGGACCTGTTGTAGGGCTGACACAATAGTGTACAACCTCTATGGTTTGTGGACCTGTTGTAGGATTGACATAATGTGAACAAAAATGTTAATGCTGTCGACCTGTTGTAGGACTGACACAATGTGAATAACCTCTTTGGTGCTGTGGTCCTGTTGTAGGACTGACACTATATGAACAACCTCTTTGGTGCTGTGGACCTGTTGTAGGACTGACACAATATGAACAACCTCTTTGGTGCTGTGAACCTAGTGCAGTACTGACACAAGAAGAACAAACTCTTTGGTGCCGTGGACTTGTTGTAGGACTGACACAAAATGAACAACCTCTTTGGTGCTGTGGACCTGTTGTAGGACTGACACAATATGAACAGACTCTTTGTTGCTGTGGACCTAGTGTAGGACTGACACAATATTGTACAACCTCTATGGTTTGTGGACCTGTTGTAGGATTGACTCAATGTGAACAAAAATGTTAATGCTGTGGACCTGTTGTAGTACTGACACAATATGAACAACCTCTTTGGTGCTGTGGTCCTGTTGTAGGACTGACACTATATGAACAGTCTCTTTGGTGCTGTGGACCTGTTGTAGGGCTGACACAATATGAACAACCTCTTTGGTGATGTGGACCTAGTATAGGATCGACACAAAAAGAACAAACTCTTTGGTGCTGTGGACCTGTTGTAGGACTGACACAAAATGAACAACCTCTTTGGTGCTGTGGACCTGTTGTAGGACTGACACAATATGAACAAAATCTTTGGTGCTGTGGACCTGTTGTAGGACTGACACAATATGAACTAATTCTTGGTGCTGTGGACCTAGTGTAGGACTGACACAATATGAACAAACTCTTTGGTGCTGTGGACCTAGTGTAGGACTGACACAATATGAACAAACTCCTTGGTGCTGTGGACCTAGTGTAGGACTGACACAATATGAACAAACTCTTTGGTTTTTGGGGCCTGTTGTCGGACTGCCACAATATGAACATCCTCTTTATTGCTGTGGACCTGTTGTAGGACTGACACAATATGAACACACTCATTGGTGCTGTGGACCTGTTGTAGGACTGACACAATATGAACAAACTCTTTTGTGCTTTGGAACTGACGTTTTACTGAAAAAATATGGACAACCTATTTGATGCTTTGAAAGTGGCATGGGACTGGCACAATACGAATTTCCTATTTGGTGCTTTGGAAGTGGAGTGGGACTGGCACAATACGAACGCCATATTTGGTGCTTTTGAAGTGGCGTGGGAGTGGCACAATACGAATGTCCTATTTAGTGCTTTTGAAGTGGCGTGGGAGTGGCACAATACGAATGTCCTATTTGGTGCTTTTGAAGTGGCGTGGATGTGGCACAATACGAATGTCCTATTTGGCGCTTTTGAAGTGGAGTGGGCCTGGCACAATACGAATGTCCTATTTGGTGCTTTGGAAGTGGCGTGAAATTGACAAAATATGAACAGCCTATTTTGGTGCTGTATGAGTCGTATAGGACTGGCACAATATGAACAACCTATTTGGTGCTGTGCAAGTCGTATAAGACTGGCACAATTTGAACGCCTATTTGGTTCTGTGCAAGTCGTATAGGACTGGCACAATATGAAAAGCCTATTTGGTGTTGTGAAAGTGGCGTGGGACTGGCACAATATGAACAGCCTATTTGGTGCTGTGAACCTGTTGTAGAACTGACACAATATGAACAACCTCTTTTGTGTTGTGGTCCTGTTGTACGACTGACACAATATGAACATCCTCTGTCGTGTTGTGGACCTGTTGTAGGACTGACACACTATGAACAACCTCTTTGGTGCTGTGGACCTGTTGTAGGACTAACACAATATGAACAACCTCTTTGGTGTTGTGGACCAGTTGTAGGACTGACACAATATGAACAAACTCTTTGGTCCTGTGGACCTTTTGTAGGACTGACACAATATGAACACCCTCATTGGTGCTGTGGACCTGTTGTAGGACTGACACAATATGAACAAACTTTTTGGTGCTTTGGAACTGATGTCGTACTGGAAAAATATGGACATCCTATTTGGTGCTTTGGAAGTGGCGTGGGACTGGGACAATACGAATGCCCTATTTAGTGCTTTGGAAGTAGCGTGGGACTGGCACAAAACATTCGCCCTATTTGGTTCTTTGGAAGTGGCTTGGGACTGGCACAATACGAACGCCCTATTTGATGTTTTGGAAGTGAAGTGGGACTGGCACAATACGAACGCCCTATTTGGTGCTTTGGAAGTGGCACAATACGAATGTCCTATTTGGTGCTTTGGAAGTGGCGTGGAATTGACAAAATATGAACAGCCTATTTGATGCTGTGCGAGTCGTATAGGACTGGCACAATATGAACAGCCTATTTGGTGCTTTGCGAGTCGTATAGGACTGGCACAATATGAACAGCCTATTTAGTGCTGTGCGAGTCATATAGGACTGGCACAATATAAACAGCCTATTTGGTGATGTGCGAGTCGTATAGGACTGGCACAATATGAACAGCCTATTTGGTGTTGTGCGAGTCGTATAGGACAGGCACAATATGAACAGTTTATTTGGTGTTGTGCGAGTCCTATAGGACTGGCACAATATGAACAACCTTTTTGGTGTTGTGCGAGTCGTATAGGACAGGCACAATATGAACAGCCTATTTGGTGTTGTGCGAGTCGTATAGGACAGGCACAATATGAACAACCTATTTGGTGCTGTGCGAGTCGTATAAGACTGGCACAATATGAATAGCCTATTTGGTGCTGGCGAGTCGTATAGGGCTGGCACAATATGAACAGCATATTTGGTGATGTGCGAGTGCTATAGGACTGGCACAATATGAACAACCTATTTGGTGCTGTGCGAGTCGTATAAGACAGGCACAATATGAGCAGTCTATTTGGTGTTGTGCGAGTCGTATAGGACTGGCACAATATGAACAGCCTATTTAGGGCTGTGGGAGTCGTATAGGACTGGCACAATATGAACAGTCTATTTGATGCTGGCGAGTCGTATAGGACTGGCACAATATGAACAACCTATTTGGTGCTGTGCGAGTCGTATAAGACAGGCACAATATGAGCAGTCTATTTGGTGTTGTGTGAGTCGTATAGGATTGGCACAATATGATCAGCCTATTTAGGGCTGTGGGAGTCGTATAGGACTGGCACAATATGAACAGTCTATTTGGTGCTGGCGAGTCGTATAGGACTGGCACAATATGAACAGCCTATTTTGTGCTGGCGAGTCATATAGGACTGGCACAATATGAACAGCCTATTTGGTGCTGTGTGAGTCGTATAGGACTGGCACAATATGAGCAGCCTATTTGGTGCTAGCGAGTCGTATAGGACTGGCACAATATGAACAGCCTATTTGATGCTCTGCGAGTCGTATAGGAGTGGCAAAATATGAACAGCCTATTTCGTGCTGGCGAGTCGTATAAGACTGGCACAATATGAACAGCCTATTTGGTGCTGTGCGAGTCGTATAGGATTGGCACAATATGAACAGCCTATTTGGTGCTGTGCGAGTCGTATAGGACTGGCACTATATGAACAGTCTATTTGGTGCTGGCGAGTCATATAGGACTGGCACAATATGAACAGCTTATTTGGTGTTGTGCAAGTCGTATAGGACAGGCACAATATGAACAGTCTATTTGGTGCTGGCGAGTCGTATAGGACTGGCACAATATGAACAGCCTATTTGGTGTTGTGCGAGTCGTATAGGACAGGCACAATAGGAACAGTCTATTTGGTGCTGGGGAGTCGTATAGGACAGGCACAATATGAACAGCCTATTTGGTGCTGGCGAGTCGTACAGAGCTGGCACAATATGAGCAGCCTATTTGGTGCTGTGCGAGTCGTATAGGACTGGCACAATATGAACAGCTTATTTGATGCTCTGCAAGTCATATAAGACTGGCACAATATGAACAACCTATTTGGTGCTGTGCGAATCGTATAAGACTGGCACTATATGAGCAGTCTATTTGGTGCTGGCGAGTCGTATAGGACTGGCACAATATGAGCAGTCTATTAGGTGCTGTGCGAGTCGTATAGGATTGGCACAATATGAACAGCCTATTTGGTGTTGTGCGAGTCCTTTAGGATTGGCACAATATGAACAGCCTATTTGGTGCTGTGCGAGTCGTATAGGACTGGCACAATATGATCAGTCTATGGTGCTGTGCGAGTCGTATAGGATTGGCACAATATGAACAGCCTATTTGGTGTTGTGGAAGTGGCGTGGGACTGGTGTAACATAAACTTCCTATTTTGTGAAGTAGGACTGACGTACCACTGGCAAAATATGAACACCCTCTTTGTTGCTATGAAACTGTCACAATGTGATTTCGAAATATGTTAAAACTTTATAACGTTTTTGAGACCATGGCCAATTGAGAGACATATAATATTATTGACATCAGAATAAGTGTGGCGTAATTTATATGAAATGAAATAGAAAAAATTGCAATGGGTATTATTATGATATGGAAACGTTATGCTATTCTTGTGATTAGATAACCCTCTAACTCATAGGCACGAATGTTTACTAGTCAACAAGCAAGAATGCGAAGATGAGATTCCCAAATATGTCATTAGAACTGATTCAATGATTTTAAAAAAAAATATTTTAGAATGCATCACAATCAATTGTCATGTGATCTGGTTGATCACGTACTCCAGATTAGAATAAAAAGAAACATTAAAAGTCTTTAATCCTAAATATTCGTCTCTGGTATCGTTGAATATTTTCTCTTCCAAACATCCTATAACAGTTCTGTCTTCGTGGAGATAAAACTTGTTGGCAAACATTTCCTTGGCTTTTACTAGTCTCGGCAGGTCTCCTGTAAGTTAAACACAAATATATAAATGCATACACATAATACAAACAATATAACAAAGAGACGTCTACACATTTTGATATAAAAAAAAAGAGGAGTAAGACGGACGTGCCATGCCTAAACATTAATGAAAAGATAATCAGTAACCTGAGATATGCTGGTGGTACTGTATTACGAGCAGAAAATCCTGAAGATCTACAATTACTTAATGAAATAAACATAACAAACAACAAATATGGATTAGATATAGATATCAAAAGACTAAAACTATGATCACAAACAAAGATAATATACAAAACCTACAAAAGGATATCAAAGCTGAATGGATAGACCTGAAGACAGTTCAGAGCTACAAATACCTTGAACAGACTATAGCCATTGATGGAAAATGTACAACTGAAATAAAAGAATAGGAATAGCAAACAATAAGTTTTATGCCATGAAAAATACACGAACATCAAAACTAATAACACAAGGCCTAAAAAAATGATTGGCAAAATGTTATATCTTTTCTAACATTCTTGCATGGTGCAGAAACAGGGATATTGGACAAGAAAACAAAACAGAAAATTGAACCTTTGAAGTGTGAATTTATAGAAGAATAGATAGAATTGGATGGAAAGAAAAGAAAACAAACCACGATGTCTGAAAACAACTAAAAATGAAAATTGAACTACTAAACACAATTCAAACAAGACAAATGAGGTTTGGGGGGGAATGTTGGTGGACACAGCAGCCTACTAAATGTAATTTTTGAAGGGAAAATATGAGTTAAAAGAGGCAGACCAAGACTAACATGGACGAGTAACACCAAAAAGATAGACAACTCAGCCTATTACAACCTGCACCATTAAAGCAAGAGGCTAAGCGGAATGCACTCCGTGGTAGTCAACCTTCGATGTGGAGATAACACACAAAGAATGAATACAGACTATGCATTATAAACTATCTAAAAACACTACACAATCTGATTGCACAGGAAATGTAAACAGGAAATATGTATCTCCCTCGACATCTGAATGGCTGCAGGTGGAAATGAAGAAAAAAGAAAAGATTGTGTGTGCGTATATATATATATATATATATATATATATATATATATATATATATATTTGTGTTCACTAGCTTTAAACTCTGGCGAAGTCCATAGAGACTAAGAACTGAATTTTGCGTGTTCATCTTATTTTTTTTCCTTGGAAGCCGTGTGTACAGAGGTCCTTTGCCGCACAGGCAGATAACGCCCTCTTAGGAGGTACTTATATTTTTTTCCGTCGATGAGTATTTAACGTTTCAAATCAAGCCTTGCTGCCGAGAACAGGGGTGGTTGCCGCAGAAAGAAATCACAAATAATAATTTCAACTTGTGCAACCGGGATTTGAACTCATAACTTTTTAGTCTCGCGACCGGCGTCTTGTCTCGAGTCCAACAGCCTACCCCGTGCGTGTATATAAACAACCATTGACCGAGCCCATAGCTATGCGTGCATTATTATTTCCCTTACTGAATTTCTTGCCATCGTGTTTCTCTTGGAGAGAAGAAAACATAAACACAGGATACTCACATGAAGTACGGACGGGTGAATATACAAGGTGTGTCTGACAAGAATAGCTTCTTAATGTGTTCTATGATAAAAACCGAGTTGTGGCAAGGCTTTAATGCAACTAAAAGTCACATTAACTGAGCACACTATGATATTTTACCTTGAATGCAGATTTTAAGTGGTTGTAAGGCAGATCACATGACTAGCGTGTGATAGGAGAATACTTGGGATTATGTTCCTGGACTAGATACAGTCTTAAAATATCGCAAGTATCAATTGCATGGTAAACTAGGCAGATACAGATTAAGAATAAAGTGGACAAATAGCACCAAGAGATGGAAAGAAGAGTCTATGACAGCGTCACAATCGAGACAATGCAGAGCCAGTACGTGATGATAATGATCACTACTATATGCATCCAAGTACACCTAAAAAACGGTCAATAAAAAAAGGTAGGTGTCGGTGTAGTAGTGGGTGTGAAGATGAGAAGGAGAGTAGGAGATAGTTGAAGAGAGTGAGGAAACATAGCACGGGGAACAATCACGAGAAATAGGAGTAGATTTGTGTTTAGGTAGGGCAGGAGTCTCGTGACTGGTAAGAGTTTCGATAGGAGACGAAGTATACAAGTCACTGCACGGAGCTAGAAGCAGCTCTCCAGAGAACATTGATAGATGGGTGGGAAGTTAGAGGCGGCCTGGTAGATCAGGCGTCAGCCCATAGTCTCATCGAGCCTAAAGTTAGAATAGCTATCAAGAGATTAGGTGCTAATTAGAACCAATATAGAAGAGCGTCTCTCGTGTATTGAAGAGAAGGTGAAATTATGTAGCAATAGTAGCCAGGACATTAGCAACTTAGTAGAGCTGAAATGAGATTAATCAGGCTGTGTGCGATAGATGACCTGAAGTGAGAGTGTCCAGTGGAGAATGTGCATTCCTTGTACCGATGTGTGAAAGGCCAAGCGGGATGTGTAGACCGCTAGCCGTTGTACATATTTTGTGAATAGTTTGACATTGTTAGAGTTGCTGAATATAGTTACGTGATCTTTCAAAAACAAGTCTTCAGTGTGCAGCTATTTCTTATTCCAGCAGTTGTTACCTACACCACGGCGCTGAGCTGAGAGGAAGTTGTCGCGGCACATATAAGTCGAACAATCAAGAAACCAGTCAGTCCGGTCCAGTTTATCAGCAAAGTACGATGAAAGTACAGTGTGTATCTGACAGTAACCTGGTCACAGACACATTAACCATTAAGATTGACAGTTGAGAAGGTGTGCGAGCGCGGGCTACCATAGCACGGCTCGTGTAACATCATTAGCATCATTGAGTAGACGTTACGAGAAGCTGGGTTACGAAGAAGACGATACCGGGCTCCCAGACCAACAACAGCAGCTACAACGTCGATTTACAAGATTGTGTTACAATACAATGGTGCTGTATACGATGGTCCTGTAGTGTCCTAATGCGTGTAAGGCTCTAACTATTTACAACATTGTGTTACAATACAATGGTGCTGTATACGATGGTCCTGTAGTGTCATAATGCGTGTAAGGCTCTAACTATTTACAAGATTGTGTTACAATACAATGGTGCTGTATACGATGATCCTGTAGTGTCATAATGCGTGTAAGGCTCTAACTATTTACAACATTGTGTTACAATACAATGGTGCTGTATACGATGGTCCTGTAGTGTCATAATGCGTGTAAGGCTCTAACTATTTACAACATAGTGTTACAATACGCACCAAAATGGCAGCTTATTATATTCGAGCCATGGACTAAGCAATGTTTACTTTGAATTCCACGATATCTGTTATTGCAGCGAGTTGGCAGATTTTTCAAAATGTATTCAAGGGTTTGAACATAAATGTTTGTTCACAGTTCGTTAACCTTCGCTGTAGATAAAGTCTTTAATTCGATGGCTTCATTTGTGACCTTCGTAGCTAAGGACCTAACTTGTGCAAACGGATGGCATTGGCAAGGATCATTTTGAATCTATGAAGTGGGCTCATTTGTGTTTAACTCAAAAGCATATGTGCTTTTTAACCAAAGATTTTTTTTTTTTTTTTTGGGGGGTGGGGGGGGGCCTAAAGGAAGATATCCCCGATGGAAGAATAAATTGTACTATTAGTTCCATAAATGATTCGTTCCAGAGGTTTATGATGTAAACAAAGCAGTTTTGTCATTGCAAGTGAATAATGTCCACACCTATAATTGGTCAGGATTGTGTAGCAGCAGCAGCTTTATAGCGAACACAGAAAACATCATAGGATTATGCTGTTCTGAAACAGCTATGCCATGCTACCCTAGAATTGCCTTTAATGGATTACTGTGACCACAAACCACTCTCCATGTGTGTGCCACATATTTACACCCCAGAAAGAAATACTGAATATAACAACATCATATGCCGTCTGTGATATTAATGACCACAAACCAGGAGCCTCCTGTATGATTGATACAACTGTTGCACCAAGCACTTCATCAGCAGAGCCAGATCTATGGAATGTTAATCTGACATTGTTCTTGAATGATGTCCAAGTTAATGAGACATCAGAATCGTGTGGCAGCAGCTACAAGAAGGGAGCAGAGAACATCAAGTTCTGCTGCTATAAAGGAGACGTGCCTTGCTATCCCAGAATTGCCTTAAATGGGATCAATGTAGTTGAAAACTTCTCCTCTTGTGTAAACTACACATTCACATCCAAGAGTGAATCAGTGAAGGTCACAAAATCATATTCTCTCTGTGGTTTTACTAACTACAGGTCAGGTGGCTTCTGTTGGATTGGAAATGATAACTTACCACCACTGTGTGTCTATATGTTTGGAATTGGAGTCATAAACGATGGCCTAACACCATCAAGTGCTACGACGATCATCATTTTCGGGAGGACGCGAACTTCCATGGTAGATGGTGGATAGGCGGCAGGAACCATTGAAGGCTATGTCTGAAAAGTGTTCCTTCTTGCAGTTTCCTCATATTCCAAGTCCGGCTTGTTGCAGGAGCTACTGAGTTAAGTGCTCTGTGCACACCGTGAGCTGTGTGTCTCATCCGTTTTGATCCTGTTTCGATATCCCGCTTGTTTACGATGAATGATAATATCGTATGACAGGGAACAGTTGGCTGTGGTCACTTTCTGCGCGGTTTCGCCTTATGTCTTTTGGCGTGTGCTGAGACTGCTACGATGGGGACTACAGTTACCTTTCTTTGTTTGGGAGATGAGTTAGTAATTCGGATGATCCACTGGCACGGGCGGTTGAGAAATTATGGATTTTAATTCGTTTGCTGTGATACCGAGGCCTTCCATAACCAATAACGATGGTCCTGTAGTGTCATAATGCGTGTAAGGCTCTAACTATTTACAAGACGTTATTACATCGGCATAAAAAAAAGCTGTTAAATAAATGCAGCTGTCAGTTATACATTAACAAATGCTATGTGACAAGCTTTACCAATCTCATATTGAAATTATACATTACCATATGATAAAATGCAGATAGCTCTGACATGTTTTCCCGCGCAAGGTAGCCCGCTGGAACTCAAATTTTGTAGCGGGCCATTGTAGGCCTTTCATCGCAGCCATCTTGTCCACCTGATGACGATAAGACGACATATCAGATTTGCAAATAAATCCAAATAAAATAAAATAATTTGGAAATTTGCAATGGATGTGGCGCTAACGTTATTGTTGGGGCCTGTAAATAGAGTCGCTTGGATGAATGACGTTTTTTTTTTTTTTTTTTTTTTTTGGGGGGGGGGGGGGGGGGGTTAAAAGAAATGAAGGCGGCAGTAAGCAGGAGTTGGGAAATCAAAGTAATGGAATGAGATTATGTAGCAATTTTGGGTGAACATTTTATGAAGCAAATTTTGGTGAACACATTATGTAGCAAGTTTTGGTGAATACATAATTTAGCAATTTTGAGTGAACACATTATGTAGCAATGTTGGGTAAACATATTATGTAGCAATTTTGGATGAAAACATTATGGAGCAATTTGAGTGAACACATTATGTAGCAATGTTGGGTGAACATATTATGTAGCAATTTTGAATGAAAACATTATGGAGCAATTTTGGGTGAACACATTGTGCAGCAATTTTAAGTGTGTAGATTATGTATTTATTTTTGGTAAACAGATTATGTAGCAATTCTAATGGCAAACATTATATAACTATTTGGGTGAACAAGTTATGTAGCATTTTTTGGGTAAATAAATTATGCAGTTATCTGAGTCGAAGGGATTATGTAGCAATTTTTGATGAACTCAACACCTGAGTGGAAGAGAAGAAATAGTAAAATTCTTGAAAGAAATTAAGGGCTGAAGGACTTTTATGAGCATTTACAATTGAAATTCCAACAAGGAGCTGGCAGAGCTGTAGTAGTACAGTAGAAAGTAAATTGTGTCTGAGCCTAATTGTAAAGGGGTGTTACATAATTTAGATTGAAGAAAAAGTAAAGCAGTAAATAAAAAAGCGAAGAGCTACAGAGTGAAGTAAAAATAAAGCTATACAATGATAGAGACGGGTGAAGCTATTTAGAACATTTTGGGTCTATTTCTGCTGTTTGTGAATTGAATAAAGAAGTGAGGAAAAACAATGCTTCAAGTAGAAGTAGAACAGTACAATGGATATAATGGAGTGTTAAACAGTAACAGATAAAGTAAAAGTGTAACAAGTAAATTTGTGAAGGGATGTAAAACAGTTTTTCGGGTAAGTAATATAAAATAGTGTGAATACATTTTGTATGGAGGCAAAGAATTGCAGTAAAATAGTAGAGTAGCTTGCAATAATTGTGAGTTAGTATCATGGCAACATATCCAAATGTAGCGAAATTTATTGTTTCAGTGAACAGCTGGAATATATTGTGACAAGTGGGAAAACTGAGGGACGAAGGGATAGAGGGAAGCAAAGAGAAAAGACACCAGACAGCTTAAGAGAATGGCTTGGTGCAAGGTCAACAACAGAAATGATAAACAAATGTCGAGGTAGAAAGTTGCGGAGAGGCATGACCACCAACGCCGACAGGCATGGTACTTGATGATGATGATGATAATGGTGACGACGAAATTAATTTAAATATTTTGTTTGTTTGCATACGCCAATTTTACATATCTGGCAAAGTCCGAGGGACTGACTTTTAGTGAATATCACTTTCCTACCCTCTTAATTTTTTACTCCGGTATCCGTGTGCTCAGGTTCCCTTTGTCATACAATCAGATATTAACCAACTGCCGATGTAATTTGATTTATTATCGTGGACAGCTTTGTAATTTTAGATGGTTTATGCTTATCAATTTTGCCTGGGGGGGGGGGGGGGACTAGTTTTCGCCTAGTGTTATTGAGTTTCGACTGCTAATGACTGTTGAACTTGAACACATGACTTCCTGTTAATTGCTGTTATTGTAGAGGCTTAGACATTAGATTTCATTAACCAGACACCGGGGAAATCCAGGAAGAAACTGATTTCTAGGAGAATAATTCCAACCGCTTTGGGGAGATTACAATTAGATTCCTGGCGCCATCGTCTTGTAGTCCAAATAGTGGAGTTGATGTTGTGAAGTCTGTGTCTTGTAGTCCAAATAGTGGAGTTGTTGTTGTGAAGTCTGTGTCTTGTAGTCCAAATAGTGGAGTTGATGTTGTGAAGTCTGTGTCTTGTAGTCCAAATAGTGGAGTTGTTAGAGTCGTGGCGCCATCGTCTTGTAGTCCAAATAGTCTAGTTGATGTTGCGAAGTCAGTGTCTTGTAGTTCAACAAGTGGAGTTGGTGTTGTGAAGTCAGTGTCTTGTAGTCCAAATATGCCAGTGACATTTCACGATATTCCAGCGATGTTCCGCCTTACCGACGGCTCCTAAAGACCAGAGCCTTCGGACACTTGGAGCTGGCAATGTTTGAGGTTGTAAAGTCTCGTCAAGCTCTGAGCCTTCACGTGTTGGTTGTTCAGCGTTTGACCTCAACGTCTTATTCACAGTGCCTCCCAGGCATGTATGACTAGCCACGATCACACAGCACACTTGCCCTGGACTTATAGGGGTCGGACTTCTTCGACTAGAGACAAATAATAATAATAAATGAATATTATTATAGAGGGAAACTTCCGAGGCGATAATCAGTGAATCAATTCAGAGGAAGAGGAATGTTGCAGCACTCGGAAAAAATGACAAATAATCAACAACAGAAAAAAAATATGGACCAAGGCAGGATCGAACCCGTACTCAGTGGCACAGCGCCTTGTCACGAAAAGCCAAACGCTAGGGACCACTGCCACTCAGCTAGCTAGTGTTTGGCTTTTCGTGGCAAGGCGCTGTGCTACTGTGTACGGGTTCGATCCTGCCTTGGTCCATATTTTTTTCTGTTGTTGATTATTTGTCATTTTTCCGAGTGCTGCAAACATACCTCTTCCTCTGAATGGATTCACTTCTCCGACTACCTGGAGGCGATGAAGGGGAATTCCCCTACTGTATCGGCCCGTGTTGTGTCGACTCTGCCCTCGTCTGGTACTCTCGGCCGGGTGATCGTTTCCCTTAGTATTCTCGTCGGTTGTTGGCACACCAGCGCCGTCTTCACTAGGGACAGACAAATACAGCTAGCGCTCGAAGAACATCAATGAAACAGCAGGTAAAACACACTTCTGAGGTTTTATTCTCATAAGAAATGATGGTATTGAAGTCGTCTTGCACAACTAGCCTGCTCACGTGGCGGCCTCCTCTCGTTCATCTACCATCCTACACAGTTATCTTGATGCTCCTCTACCTCACTCTAACTAGTGGTTGTCAATTACTCCAGCCACAAGCGCTCAACGCAGCCCTGCAGCCACTCACAATGTTGGGCGATTTGGGTTCCACTTCCCCTCGCCGATATGGTTGACTACTGGAGAATCATACTCTGTCTCGCGCCCTGTCTTAATGACCAGGACCCCTGCGAGTCATTGCTACGACTTGACATTAACTGTTCGTGGTACTGGTCACCACTACACTATCCTATTTGCTTCTCTTGAAGCCAACTTAGTGAACTACTTACGACTTGACAATAACTGTTCGTTGTACTATGACACAACTATATTATATGATGGCTTCTCTTGAAGCTAACTTAGTGACTACTCACGACTTGACAATAACTGTTGGTGCTGTTAACTCGAACCCTATCCTGTCCTTACTATCTACCTTTCTACATACCAGTGCTCGTTGAAACCGATCTGTTCCCTGTCGCTTCCACACACCAGCTAACTTTTGGATCGCTCCCTGAGTGGACTAACTCTCCCTGATTTCCGGTACCGACTGTAACATGAACACACAAACCGTCCAGATCGAATCCTCGCTACCTCTCGAATGAATCTACCGCTCTCTCCTTTGTTCTACCTTCTCCCTTCCCAACCAATCACCTACCTTGTTACAATTTTCGCCTCGTTCTCGCATTGTCCTACAATTCACGTGATCCCCTATGTGTTCACTTTCTTAACTTTCCACGTGGACCATCTGATTCTATGTCACTCACTTTCTTATCGCCGCTTGATTTCTTACTACCTCAACCCCTTGTCTTACTCGTATATTATCACTGCTACCTCCCTGCTTTTCAAATAGTGAAGTCGGTGTTGTGGAGCCAGTGTCTTGTAGTCCAAATAGTGGAGTTGCTAGAGTCGTGGACGCCATCGTCTTGTAGTCCAAATAGTGCAGTTGGTGTTGTGAAGTCAGTGTCTTGTAGTCCAAATAGTGGAGTTGATGTTGCGAAGTCAGTGTCTTGTAGTCCAAATAGTGGAGTCGGTGTTGTGAAGTCAGTGTTTGATAGTCCAAATAGTGGAGTCGGTGTTGTGATGTCAGTGTTTGATAGTCCAAATAGTGGAGTCGGTGTTGTGATGTCAGTGTCTGATAGTCCAAATTGTGGAGTCGGTGTTGTTAAGTCATCGTCTTGTAAACCAAGTAATGGAGTCAGTGTAGTGGAGTAAGATTAGTGAAATCGATGTTTAAAAATGAGTCCTGTGAATTCTGAGAACTGTTGTCAGAGTCATGGAATTGATGTCGTGTCACCAGAAACATGGAGTCAGAGTTTTGTTGTCTGATTCATAGACGCTAAAACAAAGTATACACACCCACACACGCACACAAACATCACACACATAGTTTTTCTAATGTCGTTTGGGTTACACCGTCCCCCCCCCCCTTTCAATTGAAACCATTCTAGTTTTCTGATGTCTTGCAATTATTGTAAATGGTCATGATCACTATTTATGCTCACTTTCACCTTGGTATATATTTTGTCATAGATAATACTTTTAACTTCTTTGAAGGTCTTCATGTAGCAAATTTGATTTTAAAAAATGTTACTGCCTAATTAGGAAACCGCATCAACACTTGCACAATAAAACAATGTGGAATGTCCTTACATAGATGTATCTTTGAAGAAATAAGTTATTTTTCTATCTTTCTTTCTTTCTTTCTTTCTTTCTTTCTTTATTTATTTCTTTTCTTTCTTTTTTTCTATCTTTCTGTCTTTCTTTCCTTCTTTCTTTCTTTCTTTCTGTTTTTCTGCTTTTCTATCTTTCCTTCTTTCTATCTTTCTGTCTTTCTTTCTTTCTTTCTATCTTTCTCTCTTTCTTTCTGTACTTTTTTCTTTCTTTCTGTATTTCTTTCTTTATCTCTTTCCGTCTTCTTTCTTCTTTCTTTCTTTCGTTCATTTCTTTATTTCTTTCTTTCTTTCGTTCATTTCTTTCTTTCGTTCATTTCTTTATTTCTTTCTTTCTTTCGTTCATTTCTTTATTTCTTTCTTTTTTTTCGTTCATTTCTTTATTTCTTTATTTCTTTCTTTCCTCTTTTCTTTTTTTTTCTATCTTTCTTATGTTCTATAACGTTATTCTTTATCTTTTATGTTAAGGATTGATGTTGGAAGTGGCTTCCAATCCTAAGGCTGTAATGAGTGAATGGTTTTGTACAGCGAATTCACCCAGTCTCTAAAATGGGTATCATTGATATTTTCTGGGCATTAGAGGGCCTGGCGTTATATCGACTCCATTACCAATAAAACGTATACATTGTCATTTGAAATCATCGCCATAAATACCATTTCGTTATAAGCGTAAAGGGAACCCTTACTTACAATCTTTATATGATACAATCAATAAATGATAAATAAAAAAGAATAATGCAGTAATCTCTGGGATTTAGCTTCTGAATGTGTAAAGACCTAATACTGCACGGAGAAGACTGAATCGTTTGCTTTGAATTTCGCTAATAATTTATAATAAATATATTTTTTTTCTTTTAAGAGGGGGTGGGTGAGTTAATTTTTATTATCAATATCCGTCACATCATTCCTCCACGTTCATGTTACCTCATATGTGGAGAAACAGTCTTTCATTTGCCATGTATCTTTAATTTTCTTTGCCACTATAAAACTGTTTACAATTTTCTGCCTTGCAGTACTGCCACTATCAGTGATATTCCTAAACACTTACAAGCGCGCAGTCTTCGGAAGCTGTTAGACCAATTTCTAGAACTTGTCTTCACAACCAAATGTGTCCACGATCTTTTAGATTTCACGTTAAAATGACCAAAAGCTTTTTATAAGAATGATCACTGCTAGGTAGTCACGCTGTGGGGCATTAATATCCGCTTAGAATAGGCTGAATCTTAAAAGTAATTTAACACCAGCTTAACTCAGAACGGACGAATTAGAACCTCGCCTATCTAAATTTCAGCCAAGTGCAATTTTTAAATCTCGTTTAGATTGATAAGAGAGCAAGAATCCGGGAACGCTTCCTGGTGGATCTAGATAAAGGTGTTGGTTTTTTTTTTTAGTTGAAAATAAATATTTTAAA
This sequence comes from Megaustenia siamemsis, assembly GCA_032433765.1. NCBI lineage: Eukaryota > Metazoa > Mollusca > Gastropoda > Stylommatophora > Ariophantidae > Megaustenia > Megaustenia siamemsis. The sequence continues at coordinate 32,358,829 of JAVIAB010000126.1, forward strand.
GAGTAGATAACACGAGCATTTGAGGGTAGAAAATAAATATTTTAAAGAGTAGATAACACGAGCATTTGAGGGTAGAAAATAAACATTTTAAAGAGTAGATAATAAGAGCATTTGAGGATAGAAAATAAATATTTTAAAGAGTAGATAACACGAGCATTTGAGGGTAGAAAATAAATATTTTAAAGAGTAGATAACACGAGCATTTGAGGGTAGAAAATAAACATTTTAAAGAGTAGATAATACGAGCATTTGAGGGTAGAAAATAAACATTTTAAAGAGTAGATAACACGAGCATTTGAGGGTAGAAAAAAACATTTTAAAGAGTAGATAATAGGAGCATTTGAGGGTAGAAAATAAACATTTTAAAGAGTACATAATACGAGCATTTGAGGGTAGAAAATAAATATTGTAAAGAGTAGATAACACGAGCATTTGAGGGCAAAAACCCCGTTTCAATAGGGCAAACAATGTATATTTTAGTGGATAGGAAATAGATGTTTTAAAGGGCAAAAATAATTTAAAGGACAGTAACATTTTTACTAAGCATGAAAAAATACTTTAAAATGTAGAAAATAAATGTTATGATGGGCTGAAAATAAATGTTTTAAAGGGCAGAGAATAAATGTTTTGATAGGCTGAAAATAAATGTTTTAAAGGGCAGAGAAAAAATGTTTTGATGGGCTGAAAATAAATGTTTTAAAGGGCAGAAAATAAATGTTTTGATGGGCTAAAAATAAATGTTTTAAAGGGCAGAAAATAAACGTTTTGATGGGTTGAAAATAAATGTTTTAAAGGGCAGAGAATAAATGTTTTGATGGGCTGAAAATAAATGTTTTAAAGGGCAGAGAATAAATGTTTTGATGGGCTGAAAATAAATGTTTTAAAGGGCAGAGAATAAATGTTTTGATGGGCTGAAAATAAATTTTTTAAAGGGCAGAAAATAAATGTTCTGATGGGTTGAAAATAAATGTTTTAAAGGGCAGAAAATAAATGTTTGATGGGCTGAAAATAAATGTTTTAAAGGGCAGAAAATAAATGTTTTGATGGGCTGAAAATAAATGTTTTAAAGGGCAGAAAATAAATGTTTTGATCGGCTGAAAATAAATGTTTTAAGAGCAGAGAATAAATGTTTGATCGGCTGAAAATAAATTTTTAAAGGGCAGAAAATAAATGTTTTGATGGGCTGAAAATAAGTGTTTTAAGAGCAGAGAATAAATGTTTTGATCGGCTGAAAATAAATTTTTAAAGGGCAGAAAATAAATGTTTTGATGGGCTGAAAATAAATGTTTAAAGGGCAGAGAATAAATGTTTTGATGGGCTGAAAATAAATGTTTTAAAGGGCAGGAAATAGATGTTTTGATGGGCTGAAATAAATGTTTTAAAGGGCAGAGAATAAATGTTTTGATAGGCTGAAAATAAATGTTTTAAAGGGCAGAAAATAAATGTTTTGATGGGCTGAAAATAAATGTTTTAGAGGGCAGAAAATAAATGTTTTAAATGGCAGAGAATAAATGTTTTGATAGGCTGATAATAAATGTTTTAAAGGGCAGAGAATAAATGTTTTAAAGGGCAGAGAATACATGTTTTGATAGGCTGAAAATAAATGTTTTAAAGGGCAGAGAATACATGTTTTGATAGGCTGAAAATAAATGTTTTAAAGGGCAGAGAATAAATTTTTTGATGGGCTGAAAATAAATGTTTTGATAGGCTGAAAATAAATGTTTTGATGGGCTGAAAATAAATGTTTTAAAGGGCTGAGAATAAATGTTTTGATGGGCTGAAAATAAATGTTTTAAGAGGCAACAAAATAAACCCTACAACGCCCTTTGAAAATTAGAATAATTAAAGTGTAGATGTTTTATGGAGAAAAAATAATCACAATTTGATTCTTCTTCGTCTCCTTTTCAACTCCCTGTGGAGCATAGGTCTCCAACAAACACGTTTCAAGCCGCTCTGCTTCTTGCCAATCTTTTAAGATCATTCTCATGACCCATTTTGAAGAGCCAGGAAATGGAACCAGAGGGAAACTACTACTGGTCAGAAAAGCTTCAAGAAACACCTGAAAATAATACACTGGAATGCAGAGGGCATACACCACAAAAAACAAGCCCTAGCAGTCAGACTTAGCAGAGGAGGAGATAGACGTTGCCTGCATCCAAGAAACTCACCGTAATCCTCAGCATAGATTTATTATTAGGCGCTACAAAACATTTAGACAGGACAGAGAAGGCCACAAGGGTGGAATCCTTATACTTTTTATTAAGAATACAATTCTAACAAAACAGATAGAAGTAGTCACAAACGGAGAGGCAGAGATCATTGGTACAGACTTACACATCAACTCCACTAGCACAAGGATATTTAACATATACTGTCCTAATGACAAATTGCTGAAGCTGGAGTCAATGGAAATAACACCATCACAGTGTCTGGTAGTAGGAAACTTTAATAGCCACTCTGAAAGATGGGGATATAAGGAATCCAATGCTCGAGGTGAAGAAGTGGAAGAATGGGAGAGACAACCTATTCCTCATAAACTCTAGAGAGGACTTCCCCCCCCCCCCCCCAAATCCTTCTACTCATCATCATCATCATGTGCCGTACCGGTTGTCGTTGGCGATCATGTCCTTCCACAATCTTCTATCCACAGTGCATCGTGTGAGTTCTGTTGTTGACTGTTTTCCATGCCATGACATCAAGCTATCCAGTATTTTCTCTCTTTGTCGTCCGCGATCACTCTTTCCTTTTATTTCCCAGTTGTAACCAAGTATTCCAACTTTCCTCTTCTCATGATGTGCCCAAAAATGTTGATTGCTTCTTTCTGATGATTTTTAAGAGCTCCCTTTTTGTGTTGGCCTCTTTGAGAACTTCCTCATTGGTCTTTTTATCTGTCCAGGGAACTTTTAACATTCTTCTGTGAAAACCCATCTCTGTGGCCTCTAATCGTCTTTTCATTTGTTTGTCTATTGTCCACGATTCGCTTCCATAGGTCAGAATTGGTTCTATATAGCATCGATGAACTCTCTTTCTCATTTCTATTGACATACTCAAGAAGATGGAAAACAACATCAACTCCCGACCTAGCATTCGCAACAGAAGACATATCCAATAAAATAGCCAGAATAGTACTGAACCAACTTGGTGACAGTGACCACAGACCAGTCAAACTTTCAATTGATCTTGCTCATAAACAGGCGCTGCAAATACCACTTCCCCGCTGAAACTACAAGAGAGCAAACTAGGAACAGTTTGCCAAGCTCACAGATGTCTACACTGCGGCTATTAACACCCATGAAAAGAAAGTTAATAATATGATAGAGGAATTAATAAATGGAATCCTGCGAGCTGCTAAGGAATCAATTCTTAGAGGAGCAAGAAGAAACTACAAGCCACACTGGAGCAAGGAAATACAAAGATTAGAAGAGGAATTAAACTATGCTAGATAACTAGCTGAAACATTATAAAGCACAGAGAGCAACATAGCCTCTACCAAATAAAGAAGTGAGGTCAAGAAATCAGCAAGACAGAGCTGGAAAGACAAAACAGAGAGCCTCGATCTAGATAAAATGGACACAAACTTTGGAAACTTGCAAAAGCTCTGAGCGATGAAAACAACTGCCGACCTTCAATAACATTAGCACACAATTAGAACATCCACACAGGCAAAAAGGCAGCAAAAATACTGATTGGAACTTACAAAAACATAAGACCAACAGAAAGCTGCAAGACCAACAGAAAGCTGCAAAAAAGGAAAACCGAGATGCAAAACACATGCCTTTAGCACCAAAAGAACACCAGACGACCATCTCTACACTGACAGAACTAGATGTAGCACTCAAAGGATTGAAACTCAATAGTTCCCTTGGAAACGATGGAATCACCAACGAAATGCTCATCAAACTGGGTCAGAAAGCCAAGGGCCAGCTTCTAAGGATAATAAATGCCAGCTGGAAGAGAGGTCAAATGCCGTCAACCTGGAAAGAAGCCATTATGGTGCCCATCCTCAAACATGGAAAAGACCCACCGCGCCCAAGTAGCTATAGACCAATTAGCCTTCTGAGCTGCCTGAGCAAACTCATGGAAAGGCTGGCCAACAGAAGACTCATGTGGCATTTGGAGACAAAACGATAAGTAATACCACAACATAGAGGTTTCCGTCAGCACAGATCAACTGAAGACCTGATCACCTACATCACACAGGAAATAGAAGATGCTCTATAAGAGAAAGAAACACACACTGACAGTGTGGGTCGACATGGAAAAGGCTTTTCATAGAGTATAGAGAGAAGGATTAAAGAATAAACTTCTCAGACTTGGCATCCAAGGTCGTTTATTAAATTGGATATCTCAATACCTACAAGACAGAACGGTCAGAGTAAAAGTACATGGATAACTAAGTAAGAAAGCCAGAATCGAACAAGGTGTCCCACAAGGTGGAGTCCTATCCCCAACGCTCTTTTTAATTTTCATAAATGATATCGTAATGGACATTCCACCCAGAATACACTCAGCAATGTATGCAGATGACATGGCGATATGGGCACGTGAAGAATCTATATCAGTGGCTAGCTCCAGAATGCAAGATGCCCTAGGAAAACTTTAAAAATTGACGAACACCTGGTTACTACCAATTAATGAAAAAAAACTACATACACAATTTTCAGCCTATCAAGAAACACACTCTCTGAAAAATTGAAGATAAAAGACCCTACACTTCCTATTGACCAAAACCCAACATATCTTGGCGTCACCATGGATGGTAGAATGACATGGATAATTCAGATAAACAAGGCAAACAAAAGAGCCAGAACACGAACAGATTGCTATTAAATCTACACCTATCGAGATTCTAGAAACAGTAACAGGTTTACAACCCTTAGAAGACAGACGGAAAACTAAAGTAATGCAACAAGCGCAGAAATATTAAAGGCTCCCTAACCACCCCATGCACCAAAGAATAACTGGTTTCGTAAAAGGAAGACTAAAGAGTAGCAACTTCGATGCAATCTCTAAAGAACTGGCAACTAGTGACCCAGTACTGTCCCAAACAATGCCGAAACTCAAAAGCCCATCTGATATGACTCCTGATGGGAAACACAAAATGCCAGAACTTAAGGAAGACATAATAGGAATCATGAAAAAAAAAAGGCACTCAAACAGACACAGAGAGAAAACACATAGCAGAAAAGTACACAAACGACATTTACCCACAGGACTCCTGGTCACACATATACACAGATGGCTCTGCTACAAATGCAACCAGAAATGGAGGAGGAGGTGTGTTCTTAAGGCTGAATAACCAGGAAGAGATCACCAAGTCAATAGTTACTGGGAAATTCTCAAACAACTATAAAGCAGAAACTGAAGCCCTCAAAGACGCTGCAAAACTGGCTATAAAACACAAAAATAACGTGCACAATAAATTGGTGATACTGACTGATGCACTGTCAGCCCTAACAGCTCTAAAATCCCCCAGAAACAGTGAGCTAGATGACTTGAGAACAACATTAGATCAACCGTGCAATAACTTACAGAGAGTGGTCATCCAATGTATACCATCACACTGTAATATACACGTAAACGAACGCGCAGACAAATTAGCTAAAGAGGGAGGGAGATTACCACAAGAGAACCATCTGGTCAGATACGACGAAGCCAAATTCATCATCTCAGGCCAGTATCATGAAAATTGAAACAAGAACACCCAAAGTATAACAAGAGAGACGGATACCTCCAACTATCAAGGAGGGATCAAGTCATCATACTTCGCCTACGCACTGTCCACAAAAGAATGAGAAACCACATGTTCACCAAACTCAAAATAGGAACTACCAGCCAATGCCACTGTACACTGGATAACATGACAACAAAACATATTCTACAGGATTGTCCCTAGTACACAGACCTGAGAATGACAATGTGGTCCACACCCACCTCCCTGGAAGAGAAACTATACGGGGCAACTGAATCACTAAATAGACAGCTGCCTTCATAAGAGAGTCCGGAATCCTAGTCTGAATGAGCCATGATCGCAGAAGAAGAAGAAGATCATTCCATGTCTTCCCCAACATCTTTATCTCTTCTTCCATCTGTCTTCTCCAAGAATATGTTGGTCTTCCTCTTTGTATTTTTGCTTTATGATTCCAAAAAAGGGTCTGTAGTGTAATACTCTCAGTTGGCTTTCCCAATGTGTGTCGTATCCATCGCTATCGTCTTCGTTGTTTCTTTGTCCACTGGTATTTGATTCGTACTTTTCCAACTGCATGAGTGACTTTGTTCTGCAATTTCCACCCCTTTATTCTGTATTAATCCTTTATTCGTAATTTTTTTTTACAGTACGGGATAAGACAGTCTCATGCCCAACCATCCTTAGTCGCCTCATACGAACATGCCGGGTAGGGAAAACAGATTGATTTAATATTGAGGAGGAAAATTATTGCTTATACATGAAAAAATAAAGAGCAACATATGTTCACTGTCAGAAAAGGCAGAACTAATCCTGCAATGGATACCAGCACATTGTGGTATCCCCGGAAATGAGAAAGCAGATGGACTCGCAAAAACAGGTGGAAACCTTCAACAGTCCAACCAGCCCCAGAGTCTGAAAGAAATAAAAACAATCCTGAAGTAAGCCAGGAAAACAGAGTGGAGAAGATGCATGGAAAATGTGAACGTTAGCTTAAACAAACAGACATAAGCAGATCAAGATATTCAGACTCAAAACAGATCAGTGTGGCCTCATAGCACATCTACACCAGATAGGACTCAACACTCTAAGAAAAAAAATATTTCCCACAGAAACATCCCCAAACGATAAGCTATGGGGAACCGGTGATGACCTCAAAAGCACCCTCTTTTAGTGACCCAAGCTGGTTTAAATATCGAAATTCATTTCAATAATTGATAGCTGAAGAAGAGCGAGAAGCTGATAGATTGATTTGACAAACATCGAAAATCCTATTATAAAATTGTTTTAAATAATAATCTAGCTTTTTATGCTATAAATCATATTGTGTAAAAGAAGAAAAGATATTGTGGAATTGATCATAATTGAATGCACACATAAATTATGCACACAAATAGTATTTTCTATATAATAAATCCTTACTAAAACCTAGTGGGTGCTAATCTTTTCACAAAAATTTGGCCTTGATTTATTTGTGATTCTGGATACTAAAAAGTCTGGAAGAGAGAATTAATTAAATAAATACTTCGGACATCATAAATTGGTGAGGCAGAATAGCCAAGGAAGACAGTGGTGCATACGCCATGACCACGAGTAGCATGACAATGGAGGTGATGGCAGTGACCAAGGCATTCAAATGGTTAGAGTCACAAGACTACACCCACGCATGTATACTGAGTGATTCGATGAGCATGATAAAAAAAAGTGAAGGCGGGCTTTGTACGCATGCAATGGGTAGAGTCGTTGCAGAAATCCAAAATACGTAAGGTCACCTTTGTCTATGTCCCTGGACATGCGGGAGTACGGGGAAATGAGAGAGCGGACAGGTTGGCTAGCTGCGCTGTCGTTGAGGACGGGCAACCGATGGATCGGGCGGACATCATCAATGCCATCCGAGATGTGGGAAGAGTACAGGACTTCGACAAACACAGATCAACGTCACTTCTTCGGATGATGGAAATGGGAGTTAAGATGGGCACAGCCAGAAATGAGAAACTTGGTGGCCGTGTAAGAAGACTTATCAACCAACATAGAACTGGAGTCGTCAGTCGCTGGACACTGAGGGAATTGCTGAGGAGGGGATCTGAGCACCTATGGACATGTTCGGAGTGCAATGATGATGACCTGCAAATAACTAAATAACTCAATAAATTGGTGATGTAAAACACAAAGGGTAATAGTGATATTGATTTCTTACGATATATCACATAATGGTAGCGAATGTATTTTAAACACAGAAAATGTAAATATATATCTCTCTCTCTCTCTTCTCTCTCTCTCTCTCTCTGCGATCAAGTCTCAATAAGACTAGAATTCCAGACTCTCTTATGAAGTCAGCTGTCTGTTTAAGTGATTCGATTGCCCCATATAGTTTCTCTTCCAAGGAGGTGGATGTGGACTACGTTGTCCTTATCAGGTCTGTGTACTGGGGGAAATCCTGTAGAACATGTTTTGTAGTCATATTGTCCAGTGTACAGTGGCTTTGGCTGGTTGTACCTATCTTGAATTTGGTGAACATATGGTTTCTCATTCTATTGTGGCCAGTGCGTAGGCGAAGTATGATGACATGATCCCTCCTTGATAGTTGGAGGTATCCGTCCCTCTCGTTGTGCTTTTGGTGTACTCGTTTCCATTTTTCATGATATTGACCTTTGATGATGGATTTGGCTTCATCATAACTGACCAGATGGTTCTCTTGTGGTAATCTCCCTCCCTCTTTAGCTAATTTGTCTGCGCGTTCGTTCCCGAGTATATTACAGTGTGATGGTATCCACTCAATGACTATTCTCTGCAAGTTATTGCATAGTTGGTTTAGGGTTGTTCTCAAGTCATCTAGCTCATTGTTCTTGGGGCTTTTTAGAGCTGTTAATACTGACAGTAAAAGGCAGCTCCTAAAAAACATCAGAAATAAACAATCAACATTTTTCGGGCACATCATAAGAAGAGGAAAATTGGAATACTTGGTTACAACTGGCAAAATAAAGGGAAAGAGAGATCGCGGACGACAAAGAGAGAAAATACTGGATAACTTGGTGTCATGGCATGGAAAGCAGTCAACGACAGAACTGATACGATGCACTGTGGATAGAAAATTGTGGAAGGACATGATCGCCTACGCCAACCGGTATGGTACATGATGATTAGCACTGACAGTGCATCAGTCAGTATCACCAATTGATTGTGCATGTTATTTTTGTGTTGAACAGCCCGTTTTGCAGCATCTCTGAGGGCCTCAGTTTCTGCTTTAAAGTTGTTTGAGAATTTCCCAGTAGCTGTTGGTGATCTCTTCCTGATTATTCAGCATCAAGAACACACCTCCCCCTCCATTTCTGGTGGCATTTGTAGCAGAGCCATCTGTGTATATGTAGGATCAAGAGTCCTGTGGGTAGTTATCGCTTATATGTTTTTCTGCTACGTTTATTTTTTCTATGTCTGATTGGGTGCCTTTTTTCATGATTCCTATTATGTTTTCCTTAAGTTCTGGTATTTTGCGTTTCCCATGAGGAGACATATCAGATGGGCCCAAGGGTTTCGGTATTGTTTGGGACAATACTGGGTCTCTAGTTGCCAGTTCATTAGAGAATGCAGTGAAGTTGCTCCTCTTTAGTCGTACTATTCCGCAACCAGTTATTCTTTGATGCATGGGGTGGCTAAGAAAATGTAAATGAAGAAATAATACTGTCACACCTTGAGATTGACGAACAGAAAATATGGTGTTATTACCAATTTATGTTTTAATTTTTGGGCGATATGACCCGAACTATATATAACACACGCCCTTTCCTTCTCAAAATACAATCTCGGATACCTGAAGAGGGCCGGATGAATCTCGAAGCTGGTAGATCTGGAGATTGAATCCTAGTTCTCCTCCGTAAATGATCAGTTTATTAGTTGAAGCTCTACTGCAATATCCTCTTTATTTTAAACTAAAGAAACATAGGCAATTTTTATATGGAACATTACACTGGTTCTATTGCATTGGTTCCATTGCATTGGTTCTACCACACTGGTTCTATTGCGTTGGATCTATTGCATTGGTTCTATTACACTGATTCTTTTACAATGGTTCTATTGCATTGGTTCTGTTGCATTGGTTCTATTACACTGATTCTTTTACACTGGTTCCATTGCATTGGTTCTATTACACTGATTCTTTTACAATGGTTCAATTGCATTGGTTCTATTACACTGATTCTTTTACACTGGTTCTATTACACTGATTCTTTTACATTGGTTCTATTACACTGATTCTTTTACACTGGTTCTATTACACTGGTTCATCGTCATCAGAATTCCCACAACCTTGACTGTCGCTGGAGTGCACTTGATGTTATCTCCACAAATTCCATTCAAATAAATCAAGAATAATAAACAACTTCTGACATATGGCGTAAGTTAATCATGCATGTTCTCTAAAGCTTTCTACTTTCGTCTTTCTCTTCATTTGTCGACATATAATCATAACAAGTCATAAAAACCGTTAATTCAATATATACGTATATAATTCAAAGCACAGATCTACATAATCTATTAATATATGCCATAAGTTGTCACGTGTAACTGTAGTTTTCTATTTTGTGATCCTCAGTTTGTTAGCCCCTTCTGATGGAAGATTTCTGCGACAACTTTGTCAGTTGAATAATCGAAACGACCAAGCTCTAATTATCACTGATGTAAGCTCCTAAAGTTGGGTATTAAGTCTGTGATCTTACCACTTTATGATCTTGACACTTTATGTTCTTGACACTTTATGATCTTGACACTTTATGTTCTTGACACTTTATGATCTTGACACTTTATGACCTTGACACTTTATGTTCTTGACACTTTATGACCTTGACATTTTATGATCTTGACAATGTATGATCTTGTCACTTTATGATCTTGGCACTTTATGATCTTGTCACTTTATGATCTTGTCACTTTATGATCTTGACAATTTATTATCTTGTCACTTTATGATCTTGAAACTTTATGATCTTGACAATTTATGATCTTGAAACTTTATGATCTTGACACTTTATGATCTTGTCACTTTATGATCTTGTCACTTTATGATCTTGACAATGTATGATCTTGTCACTTTATGATCTTGACAATTTATGATCTTGACACTTTATGATCTTGTCACTTTATGATCTTGTCACTTTATGATCTTGTCACTTTATGATCTTGACACTTTATGATCTTGACACTTTATGATCTTGACACTTTATGATCTTGTCACTCCATGATTAGGCCCACTTGAAAGAGTTCGTCACAACATCGAAAGGCAAAGTGTCTTTTTTTCTATAAAGCTGCTATATGCATGTCTATATTTATTTCTCCACGTCTCATGCAGTTTTACCGCGACCTCTCGGGATATTATATATTTCTGCTTATATACTTCGTCTCTAAGATGTATTCAGTGTTATCAAGTTTAAACTTCTGAACATTTATTATTTCTAGTTATAGTTTGTCAAAATAGAAATGAAATACGTAGAAAACGTTGGACTGCATGAATGTGACAACAAATGAAACTACGATATTTAATGTTCATAGAGCTACACCAAACTCATATCGATAATACCTCACTATACAAGCAGTAGAACGAGATAGTAAATGAAGAAAATTAACAGAAAGAACAAGAAAAAGAGAAAAAAAAAAAAACATCCTCAATAGGATAGTAATATTATTTGTAAAAGATACTTTCGAATCGGCCGGAACTTCGACTCAAAGTAAATGATGTATTTGATATTTTTTTTAAAGAATTATATTATTTTATTTTATAGCGTTTTATTTTTAAACAAAGAAAGCGTATCTTACCTTTGTATGTTCCTTTAATACCAAGCTGAGGATTTGCGTTGAGTATAGCAAAGAATGTCTCATCAGGTATATGTGTTGTGTTTGTCCAGTCTAGTAACTCTTTTGATATTCTGTTGTTAAGGATGTAGTCCACAAAATTTCTGCCCAGAAACAAGGAAAGAACACATCGAGTCATGAGACTGTTGCAAACGATTTATCAGAGACGTTGCGGTAATTGTTGTGTCTGCAAGCTACGATTGGCAACAGTTGGAATAATATTAGGGCAGGGTTGCCAGATATATTTTTGGATTTTAGGCCAAAAAGTGTTGAAAAAAAGCCAAATTGGCAACCCTGTATTAGGGTGTTTATAAAGTCTCACTACACTTGGTATCTAGGTCAATTTGAAAAAAAATGTTTATGACGTCATCACAATATGTGCTCAATGGTAAGTTCACTTGTTGCGACAGTTTTCTTAATGACTTGTCTGGACTTTTAAGGATTCTGTCTTGGATATCTAAACATATTTCATCATTCACAGCAGGCCTACCAGATCGTTGAGCATCTTCCACATTTCCAGTAGCAATAAACTTATTCAACAAATTTCTAATCGTAACGCGATGAGGAGGTTGTTTATCAGGAAATCTTGCTATAAATCTTTGAACAACTACCCGTGTGTATCGCACAATTGACAGTGGGAGCACATATTGTGATGACGTCATAAACATTTTTTTTTCAAATTGACCTAGATACCAAGTGTAGTGAGACTTTATAAACACCCTGTAGAAGTCTGACCTTAATAGCGAGGTTTACTGCAGTCTGCGCAAGTAATGAATGGGAATCACTAGTTATAGCAGACAGCGTGAAATACGGGAAATTCACATTTGTGTTCCACTGCCGCTATTAGATGCATCTTCTCTCCATAGCTGTTCAACATCTATGCTGAGAACATCATGAGAGATGTTAGAATTGTTGACAAATTTGTGAAGTTTGACACTTTCACAATAAATGACAACATAATCCCAGACCTCAGATACGTTGATGGCACAGTCCTCTCAAACAGTACAAAAAGATTAAATGAGACAATTGACAGGTGGTGGTGGTGGTGGTGGTGGCGGCTGCGGTAGTATGGTGGTAGTGGTGGTGAAGGTGGTGGTGGTGGCGGCGGTAGTGGAGGCGGTGGTGCGATGGTGGTGGTGGCGTTGGTGACAATAGTGGCTGTGGTGGCGGTGGTTGTGTGGTGGTAGTGGTGGTGATGGTGGCGGCGGTAGTGCGGTGATAATGGTGGTGGTGGTGGCGGTGGTGGTGGTGGTTGTGACAATAGTGGCTGTGGTGGCAGCGGTGGTGTGGTGGTAGTGGTGGTGATGGCGGTGGTGGTGGCGGTGGTGACAATAGTGGCTGTGGTGGTGGTGATGGTGGTAACGATAGTGGCGACTGTGGTGCGACCGTGGTGGTGACTGTGGTGGTGACGGTGATGGTGACGATCGTGGTGACGGTGGTGGTGACGGTGATGACGGCGGTTGCTACGGTGGTGGCGATGGTGACAGTGGTGGCGACTGTGGTGGCGGTGATGACGGCGGTTGCGACGGTGGTGGCGATGGTGACAGTGGTGGCGACTGTGGTGACGGTGGTGGTGCCAGTGTTGACGGTGATGTTGACCGGCGGTTGCGACGGTGGTGACGGCGGTGATCGTGGTGGCGGTCGTGTTGACTGTGGTGGCGGTGGTGGTGCCAGTGTTGACGGTGATGTTGACCGTGGAGGCGGTGGTGGTGACGGTGGTGGCGACAGTGGTGGTAGTAGAAGTAAGCAACAGTTGTAGCAGCAGTAGCAGTAGTAGCAGTATCCGTAGTAGCAGCAGTTGTATCAGCAGTAACAGAAATAACAGTAGTAGTAGCAGTATCCGTAGTAGCAGCAGTTGTATCAGCAGTAACAGAAATAACAGTAGTAGTAGCAGTATCCGTAGTAATAGTAGCAGTAGCAGCAGTTGTAACAGAAGTAACAGCAGTAGTAGCAGCAGGTGTAGCAGCAGTAACAGAAATAACAGCAGTTGTAGCAGCAGTTGTAGCAGCAGTAACAGAAATAACAGCAGTAGTAGCAGCATCCGTAGTAGCAGCAGTTGTATCAGCAGTAACAGAAAGACAGCAGTAGCAGCAGTATCCGTTGTAGCAGCAGTAACAGCAGTAACAGAAATAACAGTAGTATTAGCAGTAGCAGCAGCAGACGCAGCAGCCATAGTTAATTAGTTCTCATGATTTTGGCCAGCAATCTGAATGATGTCTGCAGTGAAAAAAGTACAAACCAGTTTTTATTTTTTGCACATATTCGCATTGAAATAGTGCAAAACATGTACATTCAACTTCCACAACGACCCCTCTCTTTATCTTGATGCTTCCTGCGCCGCTAGACGTCGCATAGGGTTCATAGTGTTTTTTCGACTCCATCTCTATTCTTGTGAGTCCTTCGATCTTATCTGGTGAGCAATGCCTGTCAACGTTACTTGTCTTATAAGTGTTCTTTTAGAGTCTCTCTAGGTCTTACTCTTTTTCTGTATCCTAATGTTTTCCATTAGGGAAATGAGGAAGATACTATGATATCCATTTTTGACAATAAAAACAAGAAGAAGAGTTCTTAAATGTTATGTAGAGTCAGTCTTAATATATGGATGTGAATCATGGACAATAGGACAACAAACAAGAAAATCACTGGAGTCTGTAGAAATGTGGTTTTACAGAAGAATGTTGAGAATATCATGGACAGCTAAGAAGAGTAATGAAGACGTTCTGAAAGAGGTCAAAGCAAAAAGAGAGCTAATTTCCAAGGTAAGAAAGAAACAACACCATTATTTTGGTCATGTAATGAGAAGAGAAGAGGTGGAATATATTGTAACAACTTGAAAAATTAGGGATGAAGATATAGAGAGAAGCAAAGAGAAAAGATACCAGACAGCTTAAGAGAATGGCTTGGCAGAAGGTCAACAACAGAAATGATAAATAACTGCCGAGATCGAAAGTTATAAAGAGACATGACCACCTACGCCAGCAGGCCCGGTACTTGATGATGATGCATGTTTCCCTTAGAATAACCTGTTTTGGGATTATCGTGTTGTCTCTTCTCAGCACATATCCGACATATGTCCATGTTCTCTTCTTAGTTGTACAGGAGATCATTGGTTGCATGGTCATTTCTCTTCTCTCTATATTAGTCTTGAATTCTTCACAGTGGGAACCTACGAAGCCTAGTTGGGAAACCACCCGACTGGGCTACCGACGTTCGGACAACCCGTGTTCGATTCCCGCTGGAAGCAGTGTGAGTGGTGGTTGGAAAAAAATTACCATCGCGAGTGACCCAGTCACTGGCGGAAATGGGTAACAGGGTAGCACTCTGGGAAGGTGAAGAATGTCACCTGGCTCACATTGTGAGTTTCTATGCTTGAAACGACACTATTCAGAAGTCTCCGAAAACTTCTGGTAGGACGGCTGAGCCTATGGGTGAAAACTTGCGTGCTAAGACGTCGATTCAAGTCTCGTACTTTACCCCTACCTCATTCCATTATACACAGAGTATTCTTCTTACATATTTGTCATTAAAAGCGTTTCTTTTTCTCTCAATCGCTTTTGTTGTTTTCCAGCTTTCATATGCGTAGGTATAATTTATAAAATGTTTGAGCTGAATATTCTAAATTTAGTTATCATTTTTGACCGGTATTTTTGATTTTCATATTTTTTCTAGATTTTAAAAATTTGCTACTGCTTTTGTTGTCCTGCTTGTGATCTCTTTCTTTGCCTGATTTTTTTTTAAATCTTTATTACAACCTATGTATATATATATAAATATATAATGCTCTACTCTTTCCATCATTATATTCTATCTAACAATAGAGATATATAATGTCATTTTTCATTATTTTTGTTTTATACCTGCTGATTTCACGTGCTTTTCTTTTCGCCATGAATAGGGTATATGTGATATTTTGCATATTGTTGAAATTGTCACTTTTGAGCACTATATCATCTGTAAAATCTGCATCTTCCAAGTAATTTTTTTTGTACCATTTAATGCAATTACTGCCTTTGTAATTTATCATAAACAAAGAAAATTCTCAAGACCTACAAATAAATATCAAAGTTGAAGGAATACATCTGGAGACAGCTCAGAGCTACAACTACCTGCGACATACTATAACCAGTGATGAAAAATATAGAACTGAAATAAACAAAAAATAGGAATGGCAAAAAGTAATTTTAATGCCATGTAAAATATACTAAAATCAATACAAATAACACAAGGACTAAAACTAAGAATAGCAAAATGTTACATCTTCTCAATATTCCTGTATGGTGCAGAAACATGGACGGTAGACAAGAAAACAGAAAAGAAAATTGAAGCCTTTGAAATGTGGATTTATAGAAGAATAGGTAGAATTGGATGGAAAGAAAAAAAAAACAAACGATGAAGTTTTAAAACAACTGTCCACATGTACTTGTAATAAGGTGCCGATTTGAATTTTGCATACAAGTGACTTCTTCATTCCTTCCTCATTTGCCTTTCAGCGCCGAGATGAGATATAATTTGCGGTCTTTTGCTTTTCTGAACGCTTCTGCTGCTGTTAAGTTTCCTAGTGTTTCTAATATTCTATCGATCCATCTTTTTCGTGGTCGATTCTTGGGTCTGGTATTCTCGCAACATTTATTGAGGGCTGGTTGTGTTTTGATCACTCTGCTTTGTCACACGGCTAAACTATTTTATATGTTGTTTCTTTATATATTCTTTGGAGGGGCTATTCCTAGCTTTTTTTAAAATCAGTACTTCATTTCTGATCTCGTCTCTCAGGCTGTTTCCTGTAATTCGTCGAACACATTTCACCTAAGTAGAGGTTATTTTTTTCTTATTGTTCTTGCATCTAGGGTTTAGGTCTGGCATTGGTAGCACAACGTTGGGATGAAGATTGTATTGTATAGTGCCCGTTTTGCCTCTAGAGTTATTTCCTTGTTGGACAATAGTGGTGATAACTGTCCAATGATTTTACAAGCTTTGTTGCATCTTGAGTCTATATTTACTGTTTGTGAATTGTCGTTTGTCACCAAACTTCCTAGATATTTGAATTCCTCTACTTGTTTTAGTTGCCTGCCTTCTATAGAGGACTGTGTAATGAGAAGAGATAACAGAATATGTAGACGGAATTGTTTATGACTGTATAATGAGAAAAGATAACAAAACAAACCTGAAATGGGAAACAAGAATAAAAAGGCCGATCGATAAAATGTTTAAATAAAACACTTTTTAAAAAGAGGCTAATAATATGGTGGTGGTGGTAGCGGTGGGGACTCCAACTTATAAAACTCATTCCACTACTCCAACCCATAAATTCACCACACTACTCCAATCTATAAAACTCACATCACTATACAACCCATCAAACTCATTCCACTACTCCAAACCTTAAAACACACTTCACTATCCAACACATAAAATTCATTCCAATACTCCAACCCTTAAAACTCACTTCACTATTCAATCCAATAAAACTTATCCCACTACTCCAACCCTTAAAATTCACTTCACTTTTCAACCCATAAAATTCATCCCACTACTCCAACCCTTAAAACTCACTTCACTATTCAACCCATAAAACTCATTCCACTACTCCAACCCTTAAAACTCACTTCACTATTCAACCCTTAAAACTCATTCCACTACTCCAACCCTTAGAACTCAATTTACTATCCAACCCATAAAATTCATTCCACTATCCCAACCCTTAAAACTCACTTCACATTCCAACCCATAAAACTCATTCCACTACTCCAGCCCTTAAACCTTAAAACTCACTTCACTTTCCATACCCTGACGCTCACTCCACTCAACGTTCAAAACCGCTACTCTAACCCTATAACACCCACTCCACACCACAAGACTCATTTTCCTAATTTGGTTCAGCGACCACTTACTCCACTATCGTGACACTTACTCCACTATAACGACATTCACTCCACTATCACGACATTCACTCCACTATCGTGACACTTACTCCACTATCGTGACACTCCACTATCGTGACACTTACTCCACTATCGTGACACATACTCCACTATCGTGACACTTACTCCACTATCGTGACACTTACTCCACTATCGTGACACTTACTCCACTAATTCGACTTCATCATTTTAACGGCACTATTGTTGCCGTATTTGTTCTCACTCTACAGCAAAATTATTTTCTTATTTCTCTCAGTAGAGGATCTTCGAATACTCGGGGTGAGAGCAGGGCCGTCTTTAAACCATTTTGGGCCCCTGGGCATAGAAATAGTGTTGGGCCCCTTGGCAAAGAAAGAGTGCTCCCCCCCCCCCCCCCCCGCAGGAATAAAAAAATAAATGGTTGATAATATAAAAAATGATGTTTTATTTATTTGATTGTCACTAATTTCAACCAAATTGTTGTTAAAACATGCTGTACAGCTGCAACTATAATCAACATTAAATATGAAAAACAGAGAAAAGATATTTTATTTGCATGTTTTAACCCTGCAACATATTCGCATGGGGTCCCTATGATCGTGGGCCCCCGGGCAAATGCCCAACGGGCCTATGGGTTAAGAGGGCCCTGGGTGGGAGTAACAGAGCAGTCTTGATTGGTATGGTAGGGGCTATAGTGCTGAAATGGTTACAGAAATGGAATACAGAGGACAAGAACTTGCTTTCGATCTCGACCAACGGAATTATAATTGACTTAACAGTGCAGTAGTTATATAAAGTGACGACTCTAGATCACATCATTTTTTTTTTCGCTATTACCCCCCACTCGAGCGAAATATAACAATTTAAATAAATAATAAAATTATATTTTCCATAGTCGCAAAAATAGGTATATAAAAATTAGTAAATATAACAATTTAAATAAATAAAATAATGAAAAAGTCTATATACGCTTATATTTAAAATATATATGTGCTTATATAGATAGTCATTTAAAAAAAAAATAATGTTCCCATAGTCGTAAAAATAGATATATAGCAATTTTAAAAAATGAAAAAAAAATATATTTTCCATAGTCGCAAAAATAGATATATAATATTTTTTTTGGTATAAAAGTCTTAAAGTCGTAAATATAATATACTAATAAAATAAAAGAGAAATGCAGCATAATCATTTTTGTAATATAATAATAATATTAAATATATATGAAATAATAATACTTTAGAATACCCAAACACAATCGGAAATTCCCGAAAATATTTGTTCAATTTGAAATACAGCAATAAAAAAAATAATTAAATCATTATATTTCTAAAGTACCAACATTAAAACATCCATATGTTTCGTTAACTACATTGTACACATATGCTGGTTTCCCATTCGTGGGACACGGCACGCGTGTTGTAGAATCACTCTTTTCTCGCTCTAACGCACACAGATGCAAAATCGAATAGTTCTTTCTGTTCAACCAGTTTGAGCTAGTAAGGTCACAACATAACATAATGTTACTGCACACATGTGCTTATTCCCATTCGTGGGACAGAGCACGCGTGTAGTTTATTAAACAGTCTTTTATATAAAAAGTCCCCACTTTTTAAAAAATTTTGTTCTAAAAACGTCAGAAATGATTCAAAATAGTCAATAATTGTAAAATAAATCAGCGGCTTTCAAAATAATATAGTTTTCAGTGGTTCTCAAAATATTCGGTAATAAAATGTCTATAGAAGAATTCTCATGGAATGAAAACTTAACAAACAGAAATAATAATCCTCTACTACCGAAAAGTATAAGAGGATTAATTGTTGGTAAATCAGGTTGTGGAAAAACTAATTTACTTTTAAATCTACTTCTAAAGGATTTCTTAGATTACAATAATCTTCAAGTATTTGGAAAATCTTTATTTCAACCAGAATATCAAATAATTAAAACAGGATTTGAACAAAAATTACCAAAAGAAATTTTACAGCAATTATTTAAAAATAAAGATTATATTATTGGTAAGGGAATATCACACCAAGAAATTCTACAAGAAAAAGGAAAATTATATACATCTAATTCACCAATCAAATGTTGTTTTTATGAAAATGCTACTAAAGTTCCCGACCCAAGAGAACTTAAATCTTCAGATAAAAACCTAATGATTTTTCATGATCCTTTATTCATCATCATCATCAAGTACCGGGCCTACTGGCGTAAGTGATCATGTCTCTCCACAACTTTCGATCTCGGCAGCTATTTATCATTTCTGTTGTTGACCTGACTAGCCATTCTCTTAAGCTGTCTGTTAATTTTTCTCTTTGCTTCCCTCTATCTCTTAGTCCCTCAATTTTTCCAGTTGTTACAATATACTCCAGTTGTTCTCTTCTCATTACATGGCCAAAAATTGATTATTGTTTCTTCCTAATATTGGAAATTAGCTCTCTTTTTGCTATGACATCTCTCAGAACATCTTCATTACTCTTCTTAGCTGGCCATTGTACTCTCAACATTCTTCTGTAAAACCACACATTTCTACAGACTCCAGTGATTTTCTTGTCTGTTGTCCAATTGTCCATGATTCGCATCCATATGTTACGACTGGCTCTACAAAACATTTAAGAACTCTTTTTCTTGTTTCTATTGTCAAAAATGGATTGCATAGTATCTTTCCAATTTTTTTGGAAAGCTGCTTTTGCCTGAGCCATTCTGCATCTCACCTCTTTTGTACATCTTCCGTCTGAGGTTAACAAAGTTCCCAAATATTTAAATTCATTTACCTGTTTTAATATTGTTCCACTTGTCTTTATTTTGCACTGAGGTGATGTCATTTTCTTTGTTGTTACCATTACCTCTGTCTCTTTGCTATTAAGGCTGAGTCCTTTTTTTTTTGCTTTCTTTCACTATAATGTCCAACATTTCTTGTAACTCATTTTCACTCTTAGCGATTAATACTGTATCATCAGCATACCTTAGATATTTATATTATGACTTCCAACTGTTATTGCAAGCATGTCCCTTATGGATCTTAAAATAATCTCACTATAAATATTAAACAAATCTGGTGACAGCACACAACCCTGTTTTATTTGTTGAAACATTCCCATTTGGTTTCCAGTTCTTATGGCCGCTGTTTGTTGCCAGTACATGTTCTTTATTATTCTTAGATCTGTTCTGTCTACGTTTATGCTCTCTAAAATTTTGATTATCTCTTGGTGCTTTACTTTGTCAAACGCCTTGGTGTAATCTATGAAACACGGGTATAGATCTGTTTTCACCTGTATGGCTCTTTCTACTAAAGATCTTATGTTATAAATGTCATTGCTTGTGCCTTTATCTCTAACAAAACCACACTGTTCATCGCTAATTTCTGGACTAATTTTGTTTCGCACTCTTCGCATGATGATTCTTAGTAATATCTTAGTCATGTGACTCATAAGGCTTATTGTGCGGTGATCATCGCATTCAATTGCACCCGATTTCTTTGGTAGGGCTATGAATATTGATTTGAGCATGTCGTCTGGTATATATCCGCTGTTGTAGATATCATCTCCTTTTTGTTGCATTTCAATCTCTTTGCATCTCTCTTTTAGCCATGCTTCTTTTGCTTCATTGCATTTTACTACTAGGTTCTGGCAAAAGCAACATACAAAGAATTAGACAACAAAGTGAAAAGTTCGGCAAGAAGAGATACAAGAGCTTATATAGACAACTTGGCAGAGAAAGCAGAGACAGCTGCAATTACAGGAGACAGCAGAACTCTCTATACTGTACAAAAGATGCTGACAAACACCTATACATCCAGTGGAACACCAATTCTAGACAAATCTGGATTAATGCTAACAACAAGCGCAGACATAAAAGCCCGTTGGGCGGAACACTTCAAAGAAATTCTTAACCGTCCACTACCTCACAGTTTAATAGATTTTGAAGCTGAAACACCAGCAGCAGAATTAGATGTAAATTTAGATGACTTCACCTTGAGTGAAATAGAAACCACCTTAAAGCTAATGACCAATAACAAGGCTGCTGGAGAGGATAAGTTAACAGCTGAGATCCTCAAGGCAATTGATAGCCATAATTTAATACATCTCCAAAAAATGTTCAACATCATTTGGAAAACAGAGAAGACGCCTCATAAATGGAAAAAAGGAATCATTGTTAAGATCCCAAAAAAGGGCAATCTTAGAGATTGTAACAACTGGAGAGGCGTGACACTTTTGCCAGTTGCCTCAAAGTTATTCTGTAAAATCATCCTAAATAGAATAAAGGATTCTATAGATACAGTAATGCGTGAAGAACCGGCTGGGTTTAGAAAAGGGAGAAGCTGTCTTGACCACATTTTCACTCTACGACTTATATTGGAGGAACACATTGAAAAGCAAAAACCTTTTGTACTTAACTTCATCGACTTCAAAAAAGCATTTGATAGTATTCATAGAGATTCTTTGTGGAAAATTCTGAAGCAATATGGTTTACCATCAAAAATCATAAATATTATCAAAGACATGTATGATGGTTACACATGTGCAGTTCGAACAGAGGAAGGACTGAGCGAATGTTTCCCAATAGAAACTGGGGTTAAACAAGGATGTATTTTATCGCCCTTGTTATTTGGAATTGTTATAGACTTCATAATGAAGAAATGCTGCACTGGTAATAAAGGCATCGAATGGATACAAGGAGACCATTTGGAGGACCTCGACTTTGCTGATGACATAGTTCTCATCAGCAGTCAGATAAAAACGATGCAGGAAAACACAAATGAACTATCATCAATAGCCAGCAAAATTGGGCTTGAGGTCAATCATGAAAAGACTAAAGTCATGAAAAGTTTAATTCCAACAAGTGACAAAATATACATGGAAAACAAACCAGTAGAAGAGATCGATCACTTTATCTATCTTGGAAGTCACATTGATCGAGAAGGGGATACGAGCAAAGAAATTAGAATCAGACTGGCTAAAGCAGCAATGTCTTTCAGAAGCCTTGAAAAGTTGTGGAAATCAAAACTCATTAGCACAAACACAAAACTTAGGCTATTCAAATCAAATGTACTATCAACCCTTACGTATGCGTGTGAAAGCTGGAAAACAACAAGAGATATAGAAACAAAATTGAACGCATTCGAAAATAAATGTCTAAGGAAAATACTTGGTATAGAATGGAACGAATTCAAAACAAACGAGGAAATTAGAGAAATCGCCAATCAACCACTAATATCTTCAGTAATAAAGAAAAGACGATGGTCATACGTTGGACATGTGATGAGAAGAGATAATAATCGAATAGCAAAGCAAGCCCTCATATGGGAAACAACAGGTAAAAGAAAAAGAGGAAGACCCAGGGAGACACTGAGAAGAACATTGATGAGAGAGGCAAGAGCAGCAGGAATCGGCTCCCTCAATGAGATAGAACTGCTTGCACAGAACAGAGACAGATGGCGAGATTTGATAAAATATCTTTAAAAGAAAACTGCTAGAACAAAAATTCATATAGGAGAAGGTGTATCTTGGTCTACGCCCTATGGGCCGGTTACGGCTCGAAAGGTCAATAGATAGATAGATAGATTTTACTACAATTACTTTATCTAATCTCTTAAACTCATCTTTATTTACTTTATTTCTTCTTCTTGTATCCATTAGCTGTAAAATGTTATCTGTCATCAATTTCTTTTTTGCATTTGTCCTCACTGGTGGTATGAACTCTTTTGATGTTTGTTGCATTGATTCTTTTAGCATTTCCCACTGTTCATCAATGCTTTGTATCTTCTCTATTGCATTGTACCGGTTCTGAATTGTGATTTTATATTTGTCTTGCAGCTTCTTGTCTGATTTTTAGTAAATCTAAATTTAACTTGATGTTAACTGAGGCTCGTTTTGTTGTTTTTAATTTTACTCTAAGCTTTCCCACAACTGGTACATGATCACTATTGCAATCTGTCCCTGGTCTAGTTTTCACACACACTAGACTGTTTCTAAATCTATTGCTTATCATTATATAATTAATTTGATTACTTGCGTTGTCTCCTGGGCTTTTCCATGTCCACAGACGTCTTGGATGTTGCTTAAACCAGGTGTTTCCTATCATCACGTTGTGTGTTCTTGCCCAGTTAATAAGTTTCTCACCTCTTTCAATAGCGGAGCCAACCGTAAACAAATCGACGGAAGGCAACAGAAAACCACCGTCGTAATTTCTTTGTACAATCACGAATCAGAAAAGAATGGGTTTACAATTACTGGGACTTTGCGAAATGAGATACACCGGATCAGGGGAGATGTATTCTGATAAACATAAAATAATCTATTCTGGAGGTACTGAACACCAAAGAGGAGTAGGTATCATCTTGGATGCAGAAAGAGCAAGTACAGTGAAAGGCTTTTACCCATTATCTGACAGAGTCCTTTTAGTGAAATTGCATGGAAAGCCAATAGACATAAATCTTAAACAAGTTTATGCACCAACAGCAGACATCCTAGAGGAAACGATAAATTTTACAACGAGTTAAATGTGTTAAACTTCATGAATACAAACCACACGAAAACACCATAGTTCTAGGGGATTTTAACGCAAAAGTAGGAAAGGAAAGAGTTTGAGGAAGTAGTTGGTCATTATGGCCTAGGCGAGAGGATCTTTTATTAGAAAAACAAAATAAATGTGAAGACTTTTATGTTAGAGGAAAACATAGTAATGTTGATTGTTTTTACTTAGCACAAAATTATTTTAAATTGCCAAGACAGACAATAAGAGAAAATGCTAATTTCATATGTTTATTCAAACAAGATACAAAAAAATCTTAATCATATTTACAACGATCACGCAAGTACTGATATGCCAGTAGAAGAATTCAAAAAATTATGTAAACTTTGTTGGGAACAACCATATGGTTTTATCGTTATAGATAATTCTAGCGATAAATACAATGGTAAATATAAATTAGACACATTTTATATCCCATTAAAATGGAAGGACTTTTAAAACAAATAGAAAAAAAATACCAGGTATAAATGGTCAACTCAAATTATTGTTTCTGATAATAAAACAAGATTTAATACTACATTCAATCCTCCATTAGAATTCATCATCATCATCATCATTGAGTGTCTTCTCCGCAACGAAGGTTGGCTCGCATGGATCGCCATTCTACTCTGTTTCTTGCTTTGATGGTGCAGGCTGTCATAGATTGACTTGTACATCTTTTGATGTTACTCGTCCATGTTAGTCTTGGTCAGCCTCTGCCTCTTTTACCTTGTATTTTCCCTTCCAATATTACTTTTAGTAGGCTGTTGTGTCTTTTAACATGCCCCAAAAATTTCACTTGTCTTGTCTTTATTGTATTTAGTAGTTCTCTTTTTATTTTCAGTTGTTTTAAAACTTCATCGTTTGTTATCTTTTGTTTCCATCCAATTCTACCTATTCTTCTATAAATCCACATTTCAAAGGCTTCAATTTTCTGTTCTGTTTTCTTGTCTAATGTTCATGTTTCTGCACCATACAGGAATATTGTGAAGACGTAACATTTTGCCATTCTTAGTTTCAGCCCTGTTGATATTTGATTTGCTGTTAGTATATTTTTCATGGCATTAAAATTACTTTTTGCCATACCTATTCTTTTGTTTATTTCAATTTTACATTTTCATTAGAATTAGACATAGATAAACACTATGAGATTGCATTAATTAATTTAGAAACATACTATTACTTTCCTAATATTAGTAAAGAAAATAATATGTTTAAATATTATGACGGAAACAATTGGAAAACAATATTTATACCAGAAGGCGCATATGAAATAAAATCTTTAAATGAAACAATAAATAAAATAATTGGTAACCCGATATAAATTGAACCAAACAAAAATACTTTAAAATCAATCATGTATATTAAATAAAATTATAAAGTTAGTTTTAAAGAAACAAACACATTTGCTAAATTATTAGGGTTTGAAGCTAAAGAATATACAGCTGGTACTCACGAATCAGAAAGCGTTGTTAAATTTCTTGAAGTTAATAGTATTTTGATTCCTTGAAACATAATCAACGGAAGTATAGTTAACGGACAAACAAATCCTGCTATTTATAATTTTTTTCCCAAATGTATCTCCTGGGTATAAGATAATTGAGAAACCAAGAAATCCAATTTATCTTTCTCTAACTGATAAAACAATTAAAGATTTTAAAGTTTTAATTACTGATCAAAATGATAAACAATTAAATTTAAGAGGGGAAGAAATTACATTAACATTTCATCTTCGGGAAGTCTAAATTTAATCTATTAAAAATGGCTTATCAAGAAGTAAAATTAAATATTTCTGACAATCAACAAGAAAAAATACAAAATGCTATAAAAATAAAATACCATATACTATAAGAATTACAGAAATTGGTGATGATATTTTAGCATTAACAAAAAGACAAATAAATAAATTATATAAAGTTTTTCAACAAAATAAAGGAGCAGATATTACTTTAGGTGTAAAACAAAATAAATGTACTTCTTCTTTTCTTTTTTCACTGATACCTAAGAGGTGGCGTGGTTTATATCATTTGTCGTTCTTGTGCTGCTCGAATTGTCTGAATTAGTAATTTCCTTTGTTGTTACATGTCTCTGTCACTGTATCTATCCATCTTCTTCTGGGTCTTCCTCTTGGTCTTTTTCCATGCATTCTCGAGAAGAACGCCCTTGATGGTGATTGATAAGGATTCATTCTGACCAGGTGGCCAAACCATTTAAGTTGTTGTTGTTCTATATATTCTTGGCAGGGTTTTGTTCCTACTATTTTACTTATGTTTCATTTGGTATTCTATCTCTTCTTGTGTTGTTTGTTACTTTTCTCAAGCATCGCATCTCACATGTATTGATCTTTCTTAATTGTGATTTAGAAAGGGTCCATGTTTGACTTTCATAGCACAAAGTTGGTATGAAGATGCTATTTATCATTTGTTATTTAGCTGGCATAGAAATGTTTGGATGTCTTAGCAATGGTGAAAGCTGGTATGTGACAGCATTTGCTTTTTGTATTCTCATGTCAATTTCTCCGTCTAGTTTTCCATCTTCTGTGAACATTGTGCCTAAATACTTGAATTCCTCTACTTGTTTTATTTCTTTATCTGTGATCTTGATGTTTAATGGGTGTCTTAATTTGCTTATTCTTATAGCCTCTGTTTTTGCTGTTTTAATTTTCATACTGTAGTTGTGCAGCTTTTATCTAGACATGTTAAATGCTGTTGTAGCAGGTTTTCATCCTCATATATTAGGCATTGGTCATCTGCGAAGAGTAGCTCATTGATGTTGAAGTTTTCTACCTCTATATTATTATTTGATTTGTCCTTATTGTTGGTTGTAATATGAAAATACAAGGAGGTTTTTTACCTGCTCTAGTAAGTATGGCATTACCATTATTAAAAACAGCTGTTCCCGCTATAGCAAAATCATTAGGAATTGGTGCATTATCAGGATTAGCATCAAGTGGTGTTCAAAAACTTATTGGTAGTGGATTATTTTGAAAAAGAGGAGGATATGTTGGTCTAGTCATATATGGACTAGATATAACTATCAGAAAGACTAAAACTATGATCATAAACAAAGAAAATTTGCAAGAACTACAATTAAATATCAAAGTTGAAGAAATACATATAGAGACATTCCAGAGCTACAACTACCTGGGACATACTATAACCAGTGATGGAAAATGTACAACTGAAATAAATAAAAGAATAGGAATGGCAAAAAGTAATTTCAATGCCATGAAAAATATACTAACATCAAAACAAATAACACCAGGGCTAAAACTAAGAATAGCAAAATGTTACATCTTCTCAATATTCCTTTATGGTGCAGAAACATGGACATTAGAACAGAAAACAGAACAGAAAATTGAAGCCTTTGAAATGTGGATTTATAGAAGAATAGGTAGAATTGGATGGAAAGAAAAGAAAACAAACGAGGAAGTTTTAAAACAACTAAAAATGAAGAAAGAACTACTAAACACAATTAGAACAAGACAAATGAAATTTTTGGTCATGTTAAAAGACACAACAGTCTAATAAAAGTAATATTAGAAGGGAAAATACAAGGTAAAAGAAGCAGAGGCAGACCAAGACTAATATGGACGAGTAACATCAAAAGATGGACAAGTCAGCCTATGGCAATCTGCACCATCAAAGCAAGAGACAGACTGGAATGGCGCTCCATGGTAGCCAACCTTCGATGCGGAGACGGCACTCAATGATGATGATGTTGGTAAAATTGAATCTGATGGTAAAGGACTTTATTTAGGACAAATAAATGGTGGTGGATTAGCATCTTATGGAGATGGATTATATTTAGCAAGAGAAGGTAATATATATATATAATGGTAGTGTAATTCTAAGTGACTTAGTCAAAAATATTCCACTCCTTAATTTAATCCTTTAAAAATGGAGAGAAATTTATACCCATAATTACCAACCGCACCAGCACCAGAAAAATAGATGTTAATAATTATAGAATTCAGAAGATTCTCGATATTCAAAATAGTTTTGAAAAAAGTAAAGATGATAAAGGTGGTAAAGACATTGAAAAAAATATTCAAGAATATTAAACGTAATTAATGGAACCGATGGTGTTTTAACAACAACATCAATTGCTGTTGGAGCATCAGGATTAGTTCTTTTATCAACAGTTGTTGCTGCTCCAATTGTTATAGTAATGGAATGAGTTTCAATTGGAACTTGATTGTTAAGTATTATAGCAAAATTTATAAATAAAAAAACTACAACATAAAGCAGAAAAACATTAAAAAATGTTAATGTTATTTAATTAAATTTGTTAAATAAAAACCTTATTTTGTTTAGAATAAGAGGACATATCAACTAAATCAGCAGCCCATATTTGATCTCTTCATCTTACAATAACTCTTCTCTTTTTAAATTTTTTAATAATTGGTTTATAAAGTTCTTCTGCTAAATCACTACTAGATTTTGGGAGGCTCTTTTTTGAAAATTGCCCATACCTAATGTTATTTTTCATTTTATAATATTACCAACAATTCCTTTTTCTATTCTTTCTTTATAGTAGGATTTAACATATTTAAATCTTGTATCATCTTTTTATCACAAACTTCATTTCTAATTTTTCTATCTTCATTTTGTAAATAACAAATATCATGATTCATCGCTGCTTCATCAACTCTATTTATTGGTTTACTCCATTTTTTAGGTGTAAAATCAGGATTTAATTTTTCTTTAAATTAGTTCTAGGACCTGTAAAATTATGACCAGGTGAATGTAATTGAAATGGAAGTTTATTAATTATACTATTAAGATTACCACCATCATACTCTACTTCCGAAGCTTTAAATAAATTTAGTTTTGTAATAATGGTTTAATGTATATGTTTGAAAATATAAAATATGTTCTGTCTGGACAAGAAATTGAAAGTATTAATTTTCCAGAACAAGCAACAACAATGTTAGGAACTTTAAAATATTCAAAAAACTATGATTCTATTGCTTCAAATTTTCTGTGGGTGAAAGATTCTTCAGATATTGCAGATGAAAAAATTAATAATGGATTCTCAGTAAGACGTATATACTTATTGAAGAACCAGAATTAAAAGGTAGATTTAGTTTTTGCATTCCTTTAAAACATATATTTGGTTTTGTAGAAGATTACAGTAAAATAGTTTACGGTTTTAAACATCAACTAACATTTTACAGAAAATCAGATGATGATGATGCTATTTTTAAAAGTGTTACAACAGCAGAAGGAAAAATTATTTTAAATAAATTATCATGGTATATACCACATATTGAACCTGCTTTAGAAGAAAAAGCAAAATTGTATAAAATTATTGAAGATAAATCATCACTGAATGTTGGATATAGAAGTAGAAAGTGTGATAGTATTTCTGTTCCTGAAACTACAAATTTTTCATGGAAATTATCAACCAAAGCTTCATCGGAAAAACCGAGATGGATTATTGTAGCTTTTCAAACAAAATGGAATTCAGATCAAAATATAAATGCATCAGCATTTGATCATGTAGATTAAAAAAATATTTATGTGACATTAAATTCTAGAAGATATCCAGAAGTAGATTATGATTTATCTTTTCCTAATCAAAAGTTTTCAAGAATTTATGGAGATGCTGCTAATTTTCAATCTGAATTTTGTGGGATAGATGATACATTATTTGGTTGGGAAGTATCTCCTAAACAATATAAAGATGTATATCCTTTATTTGTTTTTGATGTAAGTAAACAAAGTGAACGACTAAAATATAGTACTACCGATATTCATGTAAAAGCAACATTTAATAAAAAAAAAGTTCCTTCTGAAAAAGAAGCTTATGCTGTGGTTATTTCTGATATTATTTTAAAATTTCAATCAGATGGAAATAAGATGGCAGTTGTTATTGGTTAGTTAAATGGAATGCTTTCAATCATTTCATATAAACAAGTAAAAAAATGAATCTGCATGAGGTAGATTTTTTATTTTATCCGCTAAAATATATCTTTTATCATCATAAGGACTAATGGATTTTTTATTTACTTCATTTACAAACATTTCATGATTTTTAGAATTTAAAGTATGCATTTTATTATATTTTATTTGTTTATAATCATTAAATATTGCATTTTTATAATCTTGAATTTTGATTTGTTTTTCTAATGTCCTTCTTCTAATTCCTTTGAGTTTCTTTTTTTTATTTATCACCAACTAAATAAGAATAAGCTTTACTTCTTAAAAATACTATTTCACTCATTGGTTTTCCATTTAATTCATCTTTACATTTTCCTATTACTTTTTTTTATTTATTTCTGAATATAATGGATGATCTTTTGGATAATCACTTGTATCTAATTCATCTAATATTTATTTCACATCTTCATAAATGTCTTTTGATTCAATTTTTAAGACGAAACTATCAGTATTGTGTACAATTAAAGGAGATCCACAATTGAAACCAAGGGAGAATGTATTTAAATCATAAACGTCTCTTGTTTGTTTTCCTAAACAATCTATTTTTTTAACATTGGCAGTGTGATCTTGTTTTGTAATTATTAAATTAAAAATATTTGGTTTATATTTTCTTGTATTAATTGAGGAGTTGATGTAATCAAATAATGTAAACAAGAAAATGTTATTTTCGATTTTTTTGAGAATCCAAATGTTTTACCCTTTCTAACTCCATCTCCAGCATAAAATCCTCTAAAAAAAGAATAATCTTTAATTATAATATTTATTAAAAATTTTATATAGAATATATTTTTCTTTATTATCCGTATAATTTTTTTTTAATATATCGACCATAATCTTAATATTTCCTTTTGGAATAATTCTATATACTTTTGAAGATTTCATACAATCAATAATTTTAAAATCTGTTGGATATATTTTTTTACAATATTCTAAACACATTTTTAATCAATTTAAATCTTGACTATTTAAATGCCATGAATATTTTATTCCTGATTTAAGTTTATATCTACCACAGCTTCTACTAGAAAGAATCCCTCAATAAATGCTTTCGTTTCAAGTAATGACTTAGGTTTTAATTGTAAGAATTCTACTTTCATTAAAGTAGAAATAATTGGTTTTTATTCATTCTTAAATAATAATTTTGTTCCTACTGCTATATTAAACATTGATGGCAAGGATCTGTGAATCATAAAAAAACATGTACTGGCAACAAACAGAGGCTATAGGAATTAACAACCAAACAGAACAATTCCAATATTTAAAACAAGGAGTCAGACAAGGCTGTGTTCTGTCACCGGATTTGTTTTCACTTTACAGCGAATATATTATGAGATCAATAGTAGACAAAAAAGGAATTGAAGTCAATGGTCACAACATAAATAATTTGCGATATGCGGATGACACAGTCTTAATAGCAGAGACAGAGAACGAACTACAAGAAATGATAGACATAATAGTAAAAGAAAGCAACAAGAAAGGTCTTAGTCTGAATTGTAAGAAAACAGAAGTAATGGTTATATCGAAGAAACAATCATCACCATCATGCAGCATAAAAATAAACAAGACAAATCTGAAACAAGTGCAACGTTTGAAATACTTGGGCACAATAATAACATCAGATGGAAGATGCACCTCAGAAATAAAACGCAGAATAGCTCAGACCAAAATAGCATTTCAGAAAATGAAAAATATCTTATGCAACAAATCTATGTCAATTAAAATGAGAAAGAGAGTTCAACGGTGCTATATAGAACCAATTCTGACCTATGGAAGCGAATCATGGACAGTAGATAAACAAATGAAAAGACGATTAGAGGCCACAGAGATGGGGTTTCTCAGAAGAATGTTGAAAGTTCCCTGGACAGCTAAAAAGACCAATGAGGAAGTTCTCAAAGAGGCCAACACAAAAAGGGAGCTCTTAAAAAACATCAGAAAGAAGCAATCAACATTTCTCGGGCACATCATGACACAGCATATCAATATTGATTGTTTGCATCAAGATAAAGTAGATAAATTAGTTTTCTTATTTCTTTTTTATATTCTCGAATATATTTATTATTAGCTTTGACATATCTTGGTCCTAAAATACTAGAATATCCACCTCTGATTCATTTTTTCAAACATTAATAACATATCAGGATCTGTAAGAAGTTCTAATTTTACTTTAGTATATTTTAATCCATGCTTAGTGTCATGGCATGGAAAACAGTCAACAACAGAACTCATACGATGCACTGTAGATAGAAGATTGTGGAAGGACATGATCGCCAAGGCCAACCGGTATGGTACTTGATGATGATGATGATGATATTTTAATCCACATTGCCAAGTTAATCCAGGAAGAGAAAAACAATAGCATGGCTCAATTTGATGATGTTCTAAATTGACTTCTCTAAACTTTTCAAAAGCATCTGCTAAAATTAACACATCTGTTTTTAAATAAATATCATGATAATCTTGAAGAGTTTTACAGTTAAAATGATTCCATACATTTTGTGCATGTTCATATTCTTGATCTGTTACTGTGTTATCTGTTAAAGTTGAATAACATTTTTCAATTGCAGGTAATTCAGTTTCTTTTAATCATTCTATAAAATCAATTGAGGTCATAACATAAATAATCTAAGGTATGCTGATGATACAGTCTTAATCGCTAAGAGTGAAAATAAGTTGCAAGAAATGTTGGGCATTATAGTGAAAGAAAGCAAAAATAAAGGACTCAGCCTTAATAGCAAAAAGACAGAGGTAATGGTAACAACAAAGAAAAAGACATCACATTAGTGCAAAATAAAGACAAGTGGAACAATATTAAAACATGTAAATGAATTTAAATATTTGGGAACTTTGTTAACCTCAGACGGAAGATGTACAAAAGAGGTGAGATGCAGAATGGCTCAGGCAAAAATCAAGTTTCCAAACAATGAGGAAGATACTATGCAATCCATTTTTGACAATAGAAGCTAGATAAAGAGTTCTTAAATGTTACGTAGAGCCAGTCTTAACATATGGATGCGAATCACGGACAATAGGAAAACAGACAAGAAAATCACTGGAGTCTGTAGAAATGTGGTTTTACAGAAGAATGTTGAGAGTACAATGGACAGCTAAGAAGAGTAATGAAGATGTTCTGAGAGAGGTCAAAGCAAAAAGAGAACTAATTTCCAATATTAGGAAGAAAAAATCATCTTTTTTTGGCCTTGTAATGAGAAGAGAACAACTGGGATATATTGTAACAACTGGAAAAATTAAGGGACGAAGAGATAGAGGGAAGCAAAGAGAAAAAAAACAGACAGCTTAAGAGAATGGCTTGGCAGGTCAACAACAGAAATGATAAATAGCTGCTGAGATCAAAAGTTGTGGAGAGACATGATCACCTACGACAGCAGGCCCGGTACTTGATGATGATGATGATGATAGAATCAATATATTTATATGGATAAATTCCTTTAAATGATTTGTCATGTTTTAAAGCTTCATGATCTTCTTTACTAAAATCTTTCTGTAATAATTTAAAATCATCATCTAACATAATTTTAGAAATATTATCTAATGAGTTTGTTAAAAACCTGTAGCTATCTAAAAATCTTAATTTTCTATAATAACTTCCATATTCAAAAGAAATATACTCTTCGGCTGTTTTTGCTAAACAGGAAACTTTTTTATTTGTATCTTCATACTTCATTATTTTATCAACTATAAAATGAAAATCATATCCACTTCCATTGTGAAAGAACACTGGAAATGCTAGATTGTTTCCCTTCTTTTGTATTACAAGATTGGCAAGCTGCTCCTCTATATTTTCCATTCAAATGATTATGTTCTTTTATTTTTTTATTATCATCTGAGAATTCTTTTTTACATATGTAACAAGTAGTTGTATTATTAAATTCTATTTTCTTGTTGATAAGTTAGTTTGTGTTTTGCTGTTTCATAATAATTTAATTGTTTACAAATCTAGTTATAACCTTCTAAAATAGTTTCAACAAAATGTCCTTTTACATTTTCTCCAGTATATGTTATATATTCACATTCTGCTAAATTAGAATAATCTGATTTTATATATAGTAAAAAAAAGTAAAGTACCCCCTTCACGCCAAGTGGCGTATAGGGAAATATGGTGTTAGTGACCCTATATTTTACAGACCTTCAGCACATGATTTTTGGGGTAATGTGGTCAGTATTACGCCCGTGCTGCTTTACTTTCCCAGAAAAAAAATCCGGTACCCATTTAAGGCTGGGTGAACCCGGAAGCCGTCGGTTGGGTTCGAACCCTACCCCTTGTCCGTGGTAGTCCAGTTCACTAACCACTGAGCTAACGCGGCTCACGATTTTATATATAAACCATATAAAATAATTTCTTGTTTAAATAGTGATTTGGTATGTGCTTCATTAGGATCAGGTTGTTGTGTATTTATTGGAATGTTTTTAGATTCAAAATCTGCATACATTGCTGTAGGTAATTTAGAACTAAAATGATGATTTTTTAATTTTTAAATACTATATTCTTCTGTTGGTAAAACAGTTTTGCAAAAGTTATGATTAATACATTTTTCTCTATGATTTTGTAATGCATTTTCTGTTCTAAATACATTCATACAATTTCTACAAATATGTCCTTTATTTCTAGTTTTACATAAGAAAGAATTTAAATTTTTAATTAAGCAATAATGAGTATAACCATCCTCTTCTAAGTATAATAGATTGATAATAATTTCTCTTTCTTCACATGTGAAAGTATATATTGGATAAACAGAGTTTTTATCCTGATGTTTATTTAATGCAAAAACATTAATACTCAGGTTGGGATTTTGTTTTTCAAATTTTGGAATATCATTAATTTTAACAGGATATTCAATATTGTTCATATTGATATGATCTTCATATTGTTGGTATTTAATTACTATTACTTTATGATCATCTGCAGGATAGAGTTTCCCTAGAAATGACCATAGGAAACATTTATTACCTTCTGTATTTTTAACATTAATTATTTTAGAACTTTTAAATTCAATTGGAATATAAGATGAAGCTCTGAGAGTTTGTGTTTTATAAGTTTTTACCACTGTTTTAATAATTTGATTAAAAACATGACCACTACCTCGTTCTTGAAACATATCTACTCAACTCTCAAAATCTGCTATAATAGAATGATTGTGAGATTCTATAATACCAAAAGCTAATGGAGTATTAAATTCTGATGTTATAAACAAATTTAAGTTTAATAGGATTTTTCTGTGTTTTCTACTATATTTTTAACTCTTTTTCTAATAAGATTAAAATAATTGTCTATATTATTGTGTTGAATATCAACAATGTTGAATATCAACAATATCAATTGTATATTCATTAACAATATCTTTGAAGGATTTTTTCTCAGTCATTTTTTAAGAAAACATTTTTAATATACTTTTTTTCTGTTTATAATTTTTTAAAAATCAGAATTCTCAATCAAAAATTGTGATATGATTGTTTATATTTTTCTTTATTTTGGTGATAATGTTTTTGTTTTCTAATTTTATCACATTCCTTACAATTTGCTCATAAACCTAGTTTTCCTAATTTATTTTTTTTTCAAAGCAATTAAAAGATTTTAATTCGTGACAAATTGAACAAGTTTTCTGCAGTTCACTGGCTTGGTCCATTTTATATGTGTAATTTTTAATACATAAAATTTAATAATTTATTCTGAGCATTGCTGATTTAATTATTATTATTAAAATAATATGATTATTATTTTTTGTATTTCAAATTTTATCGCTGATAAGGCAACTAGCGTTATTATTTCGAGAATTTTTGATTGTTTGGGGAATTCTAAAGTATTATTATTTCATATATATTTATTATTATTATTAAATTAAAAAGATGATTATGCTGTATTTCTCTTTTATTTTATTAGTGTATTATATTTACAACTTTAACAAATATAATCTTTTAATTTTTAACAATTATTATATATCTAATTTTGCGACTATGGAAAATATAATTTTTTTTCATTTTTTAAAATTGCTATATATCTATTTTTACGACTATGGAAAATTTATTTTTTGTAAATGACTATCTATATAAGCGCAAATATAAGCGTATATAGAGTTTAAATATAAGCGTATATAGATTTTTTTCATTATTTTATTTATTTAAATTGTTATATTTACTAATTTTTATATACCTATTTTTGCGACTATGGAAAATATAACTTTATTATTTATTTAAATTGTTATACATGTATTTCGCTCGAGTGGGGAGGTAATAGCGAAAAATAAAAATTAATGTTTTTTTTAGAAAAAAAATGATGTAATCTAGAGTCGTCACTTTATATAACTGCTCTTAACCTTCAATGCTAGAGATTTATTTATTGTTGAGGATAAAAATAGCTCGGGCCTAGTGCTAACAACTTTTTTTATAACAATGATCTCACGATATAACAAATATTACGAACACTATAGTCCGTTCAAAATGTTTTGTCCACGCTTGACTTCAAATATCTCCATAACCTTTGCATACATACACATGATTTTTTTTGCATTTGGTCTTATTTTTTCAATGTCCCAAAAGTTTTATAATGGATGTTCGTTTCTTTCTTTTATCTCTCATGGTTATTACCATTCATAATTCATGTATCAGTTTACACTTCTATGCATCTGTTTCCTTTGCAAAAACAATGTCAAACAGATCATATAAATCGGCCAATATGAGACAAATTATAACACCCACATACAATGTTATTTATGTGTTTGTCTCAACTCACTCGCGTTTGTACAGAACGTGACTATTTTGTTTAACTTACAGGAGACCTGACAAGATTAGTACAAGCCAAGGAAATGTTTGCAAACAAGTTTTATCTTCACGAAGACAGAACTGCTATAGGATGTTGGGAAGAGAAAATATTCAACGATACCAGAGACGAATATTTAGGATTAAAGACTGTTAATGTTTCTTTCTATTCTAATCTGGAATACGTGATCAAGCAGATCCCATAGCAATTGAATGCGAGTGTGCTATGTATTGTTTGGCTGAATTTCGACTTTCAATATTTTCAATTGCTTTGTAATCTTCTTACTTCACCGTAGAACTCAATATAAGCTTGCAGCTGTTACCGGTTTTCTAATAAATACAGCTTTTTATCAAGATCTGTGAGTCATGATGTCAATATCTATAGTCGTGTGTGCACATAAATGAATCCCTCATAAGTTTTCGGACTGACACACATTATATAGATCAATACCACAAATAAGGCAGCTGCAGTTTGCTAACTATCCGAGTAGCACGTAACGCATACATATTTAATTTTTTTTTTTATGATGCACATATGCAACTATAAACTAGAAAATTCTTTGGATAAAAATAGAAACCAAGTACGCAAAATCATGATTAAAGATAAATTTCAAAACTGTCAGAAAAAAAACACATTACATATCCATTTTTATTATGAAGTCGTGTGTCCTTTGTAGAACATTGCTTTAGCCACAGCCAGCTCGGAAAAATCTCTGCCTCTAGATAAGTCTCTTAATTCTTCTGTTGTCATGTTAAAAGCAAGATCATTTCGATGTCTTCAAACACTTTCCTCTTGGTCTGCTCCCGTCTCGTCGTCAAGAAAATGTCATTTCCTAAATAGCTCTTTCTAGCCCGCTGTATATTTTCACGTGGCTTTAGTATTTCTTTTTTTCATCAGTAGAATGTTGTTTATAAGCCAGTTCATTTCATTGTGTCCTTTAATATGTCTTGATTCTAATGTTTTCATTATCCAAGATATTTGATGGATTTTATCTCGAATTAGTTGATTGTCTCCCTTGCTGTCTGTGAGTTTGTCCACAATACACAACCATATTCTGCTACCCGGAAGATACATGGTATAATGTTAACTTGAATGCGTTGATGGTTTAATGCCACATATTCTTCGAGTGATTTAATTGTTGTCTTGTTATTGCTAGTCTTTTTTTTACCTCCTTCTGACAGTCGCCCTCATACACCCAGAAGGTAATATTATTTCAGATCGTGTTTCTTTCATGTGATAATAATGTTCAGTATTTCAGGCCGACAATCTTGCAAGATGTTGGCCTTAATAGTGAGACCCACTTGGTAGTGCAGATAATAAATAGTTTCAGATAATAATTCATGTTGTATAATGTGTGATTCAGATCAAATATGAGTAGTGTCTCTTTATGTCATTCTTAACTTTCAAGGTGACTTATTGTACGGCCGCTTCCCAACACAGAGACGATTTAGACATGACGCTTTCTGTTAGGGCTTGAATTTAATTGACAACTGAATCTTCTTCGTCTTCTAGCTAATGCTGGTCTTGCTATTTAAGATACATCTTCTATGTTTCAGTTTTCTCTTAATAATGGAACTTCATTCTGCCATCTTTGAAACTCTCTGAGATTTTATGAATACTCTCGTTGATTCAATGTGTTGAGTTTCATTGTTTGTATCTGCGTATTGTGTTTCTTGAGACTAAACAGAGAGTCACCATGACGAATTGCTACTCTGAGTTAGTCGGAATGGAAGAACCCCCATGGAGTGTACATCCCGAAGATAAAGAACTCAAAAGAGAATACGCAGTTCAGAGAAATCTCCCTACTGAGATTTGAAGTGAAAATATTCTACTCTATATTTACTTTATTTTTATTTACAGGAAGACTAAACCGTAATCGAATAAAATATAACTTGGTGGTATGATTCGTTACAAACATTAGAATCGATTCTAAAATTGTTTGCAATAAATAGCTCGATGTCAAGAGTCCTGTGAAATAAGGCGATTTCTAGGGTCGTCTTCGAAGTTAAAATAAAATGATGTCTCGCAATAATCTTATATTTTTACTACAAAGTAATCGAATAACATTGCCTAATGTCAAATTTCAGTAAAAATAAACATTTTGCTAGAGATTTTAACTTGTTTCAACTTAAAAAATTGTCTAAATAAGCAAGTAACAAAGCAAAAAGTCGTTGACAGTCAGCCATACAAACGACAGGACGCTGGTACTTTTTTCAAAAATCCAACCGTATAGTCCAGTCACCGTTGGTATTTAATTAAGGAAGACATAATAGGAATCATGAAAAAAGGCAACCAAACAGACACAGAGAGAAAGCACATAGTAGAAAAACACATAGACGGCAACTACCTACATGTCTTCAGGTCTCACATATATATGGATGGGTCTGCTACAAACGCCACCAGAAATGCTCTTGAGACTGAATAACCATGAACAGATTACCAAATCAATAGGTACTGAGAAATTCTCAAACAAATATAAATCATAAACTGAAGCCCTCAAAGATACTGCAAAACTGGATATTCAATACAAAAATAACGTGTACAAGTAAATTGGTGATAATGACCAACGCACTGACAGTCCTAACAGCTCTAAAAACCACCAGGATCACTGAGTTAGGTGACGTGAGAACAACCCTAGACCAATTGTCCAGTAACTTCCAGAGAGTGGTTATCAGTGGATACCATAACACTGTAATCCACAACGAAACGAATGCGCAAACAAACTAGCTAAGGAGGGAGGGAGATTACCACAAGAGAGCCATCTGGTCAGTTACCATTCTGCTTTATCTTTACTACTTCTCCTGCTCGTCTTCATCGTTGTGACCCGTGCCTTCTCTCACTTTCCATTTTGTCTATTTCATCGAACTCTGTGTGATACCTCCTTTCATCCATCCTCATAAGATCCTTTATCTACTTTTTCACAGTTTGGTTCCTTTTTTTCCAATTTAATCCTCATTATCATCAAGTACCGGGCCTACTTGCGTATGTGATCATGTCTCTCCACAACTTTCGATCTCGACAGTTCTTTATCATTTCTGTTGTTGACTTTCTGCCAAGCCATTCTCTTAAGCTGTCTGGTAGTTTTTCTCTTAGCTTTCCTCTATCTCTTCGTCCCTCAATTTTCCCAGTTGTTACAATATATTCCAGTTGTTCTCTTCTCATTACATGGCCAAAAATTGATGATTGTTTCTTCCTAATATTGGAAATTAGCTCTCTTTTTGCTTTGACCTCTTTCAGAACATTTTCATTACTCTTCTTAGCTGTCCATGGTATTCTCAACATTCTTCTGTAAAACCACATTTCTACAGACTCAAGTGATTTTCTTGTCTGTTGCCCTATTGTCCATGATTCACACCCATATGTTAAGACTGGCTCTACATAACATTTAAGAAGTCTTTTTCTTGTTTCTGTTGTGAAAAATGGATTGCAAAGTATCTTCCTCATTTTCTGGAAAGCTGCTTTTGCCTGAGCCATTCTGCATCTCACCTCTTTTGTACATCTTCCGTCTGAGGTTAACAAAGTTCCAAAATATTTAAATTCATTTATCTGTTTTAATAATTTTTTTTTCATAAAATTTAAATCTACCCGCCCTTTTAATCATATAGCCAACAGCTACGTAAAATCTGGCCACCGTTTCGTTCCGCATTTTTCAGATCAGTGTCTGACTATTGTGTTAATATTTCTTTTTTTTTCTTTTAGAATATTGAGTTATTGAGTTATTTGCGGGTCATCATCATTGCACTCCGAACATGTCCATGGGTGCTCAGATCCCCTCCTCAGCAATTCCCTCAGTGTCCAGCGACTGACGACTCCAGTTCTATGTTGGTTGATAAGTCTTCTTACACGGCCACTAAGTTTCTCATTTCTGGCTGTGCCCAACTTAACTCCCATTTCCATCATCCGAAGAAGTGACGTGGATCTGTGTTTGTCGAAGTCCTGTGCTCTTCCCACAACTCGGAGGGCATTGATGATGTCCGCCCAATCCATTGGTTGCCCGTCCTCAACGACAGCGCAGCTAGCCAACCTGTCCGATCTTTCATTTCCTCGTACTCCCGCATGTCCAGGGACATAGACAAAGGCGACCTTACGTATTTTGGATTTCTGCAACGACTCTACCCATTGCATGCGTAAGGAGCCCGTCTCCACTTTTTTTATCATGCTCATCGAATCATTCGGTATACATGCGTGGGTGTAGTCTTGTGACCAACAATTTGAATGCCTTGGTCACTGCCATCGCCTCCATTGTCATTTACAATTTAGAATAGTATTTGTCTATCGTGCTGATCTATGTATATTTTTTTTTGTTTTGTAAACTGATGAAAGCTGATGAAAAGTCGTTTTTTGTCTCGTCTCTCTAATAATTTAACATCTTCTTCTTCTACCTTTTTAGCTCCCAGTGGAGCATAGGTCTTCAGCAAACATTTTCCAAGACATTCTGTTTTTTTACCATTCTTTTAAGATCATTCCATGCCTGCCCCATCATCTTCATCTCTGCTTCCGTCTGTCTTCTCCAAGAAATCCTTGGTCTTCCTATTTATTTTTTCCCCTAGGGATTCCAAAAAAGGGCTTGTTTTGGAATACTCTCAGTTGGCTTCCGTAGTGTGTGTCAGATCCAGCGCCATCGTCTTCACTGTATCTCTTTATCCACTGGTGTTTGACTGGTACATTTCCATAATTCTATGTTAGTGATTTTGTCCTTCCATTTCCATCCTTTTATTCTGCTTAAGCATCCATTAATAAAAGTCTGTATCTTCGTGAATGTCAATTTTGTTGTTCTCGATGTTTCACGGCCATATAATAGGACTGCCTTAACATTTGAAT
Organism: Megaustenia siamemsis; assembly: GCA_032433765.1. Classification (NCBI taxonomy): domain Eukaryota; kingdom Metazoa; phylum Mollusca; class Gastropoda; order Stylommatophora; family Ariophantidae; genus Megaustenia; species Megaustenia siamemsis. Next base: position 32,400,304 of record JAVIAB010000126.1, read on the forward strand.
TGAAATTTTTTATTTTTGTATTTAGCCTAATTTATTTGGATTTCCATGTTTCCCAGTGCAATGAAAGCTCCTCTTGCTTTTGATATCCTTATTTTGGTATCATTTTCTGTTCCTTCCTCTTTATCTATATTACTGCCCAGATATATGTAAGATTGTACGTCTAGTAGAGGTATTTCTTCTAGTTTTATTTGGTTATTGCCAACTTTATTAATTCTCATAATGTTGGTCTTATCTCTATTAATCTTCAGTCCTAGCTGTTGTGATCTCTCATCAAGTATGCTCATTTTATCCTACATCTGTTGATGGCTGTGTGATAGGAGAGCTATGTCATCAGCAAAGTCGAAATCATCAAGTTGTTTGGTGAGTGACAACTGGATCCCATTTCTGTTGTTTTCAGTTATTTTCATAATCCAATCTATGGCCAGTAGAAAGAGAAATCGAGACAGAAGGCATCCCTGCCTTACTCCTGTTCTTATTTCAAATGCTTCTGTAATCTGTCCTTCATGCACCACACTACATTTCGTTCCTTCATACATTATTTTTATCAGGTTAATAAACTGTATGGGGATTCCGTAATGACTCAGCATCTTCCAAAGCATTCTTCTGTCTAAACTATCAAATGCCTTTTCGTAATCTATGAATCTAATATAAAGTGGGGATTTTAGTTCTAAACTTTGTTCAACTATTATACGTAGAGTAGTTATTTGATCAGCACATGATCTGTTCTTCCTAAAACCTACTTGTTCATCTCTCAAATGTTTCTCTATGGCCTCTTTTAGTCTCTCCAGAATGATTCTGCTTAATATTTTTCCTGGCCCTGATAGTAGCATAATTCCCCTATAATTTGTGAACTCCTGTAAACTTCCTTTCTTTGGTAGTTTGATCATATAACCTTCTTTCCAGTCTTTAGGTATTTCTTCCCTCTCCCAAATTTTATCTAATAGATTATGTAACATCTTGGTAGAGGTGTTAAATTCCGCTTTGATGGCTTCCAAAGGAATTTCATCTGGTCCCGTGGCTTTACCATTTTTTAAATAGTTTGATAGCTTTCATAATTTCTTCTTTGCTTGTTTTTCCACAGTTAACGTGTAACTCTTCTTCTGCTGGTAGTATATCTGGAGGATTATTTGAGCTAGGTCTGTTCAAAAGTGCTTCAAAGTGCTTTTTCCATCTCTCCATTTGTTCCCTTATTTTACTAAGCAGATTTCCTTTCTTATCTTTAATAAAGGCATTGATCTGTTTGTATTTTCCACTTAATTTCTTTGTGCTGTTGTACAATTCTTTCATGTTCCTTTTATTTGCTGATTCTTCTGCAACTTTAGCTAGTTCATCTATATATTTCCTTTTATCCCTTTTAATGCATCTTCTCACTTCTTTGTTCACTTCTGTGTAAGCTTTCTGTGTCTTGGCTTTATTACTTCTCGTTTTGCTTTTATTTATGTCTGCTTTCTTGTTCTTTCTTTCTTTAATTTTATCCAGGGTCTCTGCTGTCATCCATGCCTTATTCTGGCGTTCTCTTTTCCTCAATGTTTCTTCGCATGTCTCTTTCCATATATCTTTTATCTGTTTCCAATGATCTTCAATATTTATTGTATTTTCTAGTTGTTGGAGGACTTGGTATTTGTTTGATATTGTGACAGCGAATTTATCTTTAATTCCTTGTTCTTTAAGAAACCCTACATTGAAATACCTTCTACCTTTATTCGTTGTAGTATATCTTTTTAATTTAATTTTAAGTTTGGCTATCAGAAGATGATGATCAGAAGCTACATCTGCCCCTCTATATACATTTACATCCTGTAAAGATGACTTAAACTTATTATTAATACATATGTGATCAATTTGATTTTCCGTTCTATGATCTGGTGACACCCATGTAGCTTTGTGTATTCTTTTATGTTGGAATATCGTTCCTCTTAGGCTCACTTGATTAAGGGCGCAGAAATTCACAAATATTTCTCGTTTATATCTCCAGGTCAATGTTTTCCCATAATCTCTTCGAAGCCTCTGTTGTCTGATCCTACTTTTGCATTTAAGTCTCCAAAGAAGATTATATTCTTGGCTCACCTTGCATCCATCTGACATTGTAGCTGTTTATCGAAATCATCTTTAACTAAATCATCCTTATCGTTGGTTGGTGCATAGTATTGGATAATGTGTAATTTTATTTTGTTTTTGATTGTTCTAAATGTTGCTCTCATTAATCTTGGTCCTCCTGCTTTCCATTCTATTAGTGTCTTCTGTGCAAAGCCTTGATAGCATTGCAGCTACCCCTTCACTATGTTGTGCTCCAGGTTCCTGGTGTCCTGATGATAAAATCATCTCTCCCGTATTTAATTGTATTCTTTCCGTTCCTAGCCATCTTGTTTCACACATTCCCAGAATATCTATCTTGTAGTTTGTCATTTCTGCTGCTACCTGAGCAGTTTTTCCCTGTTCGTTTAAGATACGTACATTCCAGGTGCCAATTCTGGAGGATTTCCTGGTAGACAAAGGGTGATTCGGCAACCCGGACTCCTTACGGCTTTCTCCGGCTTGCGTCATACGTCTCTCAGACAGAGAACCCTTATCTTTCCTGGATGGCGGATTTACTTTTTCTCTCTTTGACTTGTCCATGTTTGTGAAGTTTTTTTCGGCTTATTTTTTTTTTTTTACAGTACAGGATAGCCAGTCCCATGCCCAACCCTCCTTTCTCACCTCTTACGAACATGCCTGGTGGGGTACAACGCCGCTATTCTTTAGTCCCCTTTCGGGCCCTGGCAGTGCACGGGCGAGTAATTTAACTACTAGATACAATTTCATGTTTGTTTTACATATTCTCTACAGCTCTACTCGCGACCCCGATTAGTATTGAATATTTTATATATTTAACTTTGTGCTTATCTCCACATGTCATATTGACCTATTTACTAGGAAGCGAAAGTGAACATTAACACTAGAGGAACGAACAAAAGCAACAAGAAATGAAGAAAGGGCAATACCGGCATGTTAGGGAAAGAAGCATCGCTGTATCTTATAATATTAATTCTTGCAGTACGAGGTTTACGTCTCAGGGGAAACAATGAGCAATTTGAATCTCCAGATAACGGCTATTGTTTCAGTCACTAAGACTTAAAGAGAAAAATATGATACATATCAATTACCTCTAGACAATTGGCATGGAAATTCTGCAAATCGCTCGTATATGTCAACAACTGTATGGAGAAATAATTGAACTCACTAGTTCACTAGCAGTAGTAGTAGTAGTAGTAAAAGTAGAAGTAGTTGAAGTAGTAGTAGTAGTAGTAGTAGTAGTAGTAGTAGTAGTAATAAAAGTAGAAGTAGTTGAAGTAGTAGTAGTAGTAGTAGTAGTAGTAGAAGTAGTAGTAGTTGTAGTACTAGTAGTAGTAGTAGTAGTAGTAGTAGTAGTAGTTGTAGTACTAGTAGTAGTACTAGTAGTAGTAGTAGTAGTAGTAGTAGTAGTTGTAGTAGTAGTAGTAGTAGTAGTAGTAGTAGTAGTAGTAGTACTAGTAGTAGTAGTAGTTGTAGTACTAGTAGTAGTAGTAGTAGTTGTAGTACTAGTAGTAGTAGTAGAAGTAGTAGTAGTTGTAGTACTAGTAGTAGTAGTAGTAGTAGTTGTAGTAGTAGTAGTAGTAGTAGTAGTAGTAGTAGTAGTTGTAGTAGTTGTAGTACTAGTAGTAGTAGTAGTAGTAGTAGTAGTAGTAGTAGTAGTAGTTGTAGTAGTTGTAGTACTAGTAGTAGTAGTAGTAGTAGTAGTAGTAGTAGTTGTAGTAGTAGTAGTAGTAGTAGTAGTAGTAGTTGTAGTAGTAGTTGTAGTAGTAGTAGTAGTAGTAGTAGTAGTAGTTGTAGTACTAGTAGTAGTAGTAGTAGTAGTAGTAGTTGTAGTACTAGTAGTACTAGTAGTAGTAGTAGTAGTAGTAGTAGTTGTAGTACTAGTAGTAGTAGTAGAAGTAGTAGTAGTAGTAGTACTAGTAGTAGTAGTAGAAGTAGTAGTAGTAGTAGAAGTAGTAATAAAAGTAGAAGTAGTTGAAGTAGTAGTAGTAGTAGTAGTAGTAGTAATAGTAATAAAAGTAGAAGTAGTTGAAGTAGTAGTAGTAGTAGTAGTAGTAGTAGTAGTAGAAGTAGTAGTAGTAGTAATAAAAGTAGAAGTAGTTGAAGTAGTAGTAGTAGTAGTAGTAGTAGTAGTAGTAGTAGTAGTAGTAGTAGTAATAGTAATAGTAATAAAAGTAGAAGTAGTTGAAGTAGTAGTAGTAGTAGTAGTAGTAGTAGTAGAAGTAGTAGTAGTTGTAGTACTAGTAAAACTAACAGCTGTATCAACAGCAATAACTGTAGTATTAATAATAATAGTACTAACAGTAGTAGTCTTCTTCCTCTTTCTTCTTTTCTCTTGTCACTGATACATATAAAGGTGTCGGGGTTTATATCATTTGTCGTTCTTGTGCTGCTCGAACTGTCTGAATTAGTGATTTTCCTTTGTTGTTAATATCTCTGTTACTGCATCTATCCATCTTCTTCTGGGTCTTCCTCTTGGTCTTTTTCCATGCATTCTCGAGAACGCCCTTGATGGTGATTGGTGAGGATTCATTCTGACCAGGTGGCCAAACCACTTAAGTTGTTGTTGTTCTATATATTCTTGGCAAGGTTTTGTTCCTACTATTTTCTTATGGTTTCATTTGGTATTCTATCTCTTCTTGTGTTGTTTGTTACTTTTCTCAAGCAACGCATCTCACCTGTATTGATCTTTCTTAAATGTGATTTAGAAAGGGTCCATGTTTGACTTTCATAGCATAAAGTTGGTATGAAGATGCTATTTATCATTTGTTGTTTAGCTGGCATAGAAATGTTTGGATGTCTTAGCAATGGTGAAAGCTGGTATGTGACAGCATTTGCTTTTTGTATTCTCATGTCAATTTCTCTGTCTAGTTTTCCATCTTCTGTGAACACTGTGCTTAAATACTTGAATTCCTCTATTTGTTTTATTTCTTTATCTTTGATCTTGATGTTTAATGGGTGTCTTAATTTGCTTAATCTTATAGCCTCTGTTTTTGCTGTGTTAATTTTCATACTGTAGTTTGTGCAGCTTTTATCTAGAGATGTTAAATGCTGTTGTAGCAGGTTTTCATCCTCATATATTAGGCATTGGTCATCTGCGAAGAGTAGCTCATTGATGTTGGAGTTTTCTACCTCTATGTTATTATTTGATTTGTCCTTATTGTTGGTTGTTTCCTGATTTATTTTGTCCATATATATGATGAAGAGGAGTGGTGAGAGGACACATCCTTGTCTTACTCCTGTTGTAACCTGAAACCATTCTGACAGACCTTCCGATGTTCTGACGGCACTTTGACTGTTTTTATATAGTGCTATTATATTATCTAGTAGTTGTCCTGCTACCCCGTAGGTTTCTAAACTTTGCCAAAGTTTGTTCCTATCCACACGATCAAACGCTTTTTCCTGATCTATAAACACTATATTTAGGTTTCTGTCATATTCTATTGTTTTTTTCACACAGTTGTCTCAATGTAAATATAGCATCAGTACAGCTTTTGCCTTTCTGAATCCGAATTGATTATTACTTAATTGAGGTTCTATTATGTATCTTACTCTCCTCTCCAATATTTTAGCAAATATTTTACCAACTTGACTCAATAGGGATATTCCTCTGTACATTTCACACTCCCTTTTACTTCCCTTATTCTTTCAAAATGGGACAATGATAGCTTTTTGCCAGTCGTCTGGGACTTTTCTTTCTTCCCAAGCCATATTGAATATGATAGTAAGCCAATCTATAGCTGTTTCGTTACAGGCTAGTAGCATTTCTGTTGTTATTCCATCTATACCAGTTGCTTTGTTCTTTTTATTCTGTTTCAATGCCCATTCTACTTCTGCTTTAAATATTCGGTTCCTGTTCATCATACTGCCTATGTTTAAACTCTGTATTTCCGTTTGTATTTCCCTGATTTAATAGTTCCTTAAAGTATTCTCTCCATCTGATTATTATGTTTTTCCTGCTGCTGATTGGTCTACCGTTCTTGTCGTTTATTATAGTGGTTGGGTTATAATCATTATTTCTTACTCTCATTGCTTTTACACTTTTGAAAAATTCTCTTGGTTCTTCTCTACATGTTTTTGCTAATTCTTCACAAAATGCTTTCCAAGAGTCTGCTTTTGTTTGTTCTAGGATCGTTTTGCTATCATTTATGGCTTGTCTATAGTGATTGTAGTCTTCTGTTGTTTTTGTCTTCTGCCACGTTTTATACTTTTCTTTCTTGTGTTTCACTGCTGATTTTACTACTTCATTCCACCATCTTGTAAGTTTCTTTCTGCTCTTTCCTATATTTTTCAGGCCGCATTTCTCTTGTGTTGACTCTATTAGACCTTCTTTAAACTGTTTCCATGCTTCTTCTATGTTTGTAGGTTGTATTCGGGTTTGGTATTTGTTGGTTACGGTTTCTTCTATTTCTTTTTGTATGTTTACATTCTTTATTGCTTTTAGATCGATTCTTTGTGCTCGAGGTCTTGCCATCTGTAGTTTCCTAACTCATTTTTTCTGCCATAGTAAAACAGGCTTATGCTCTAATATTGCATTTGGTACAGATAACAGTAGTAGCAGTAGTGGTAGTAACATCAGTAGCAGTAAGTGTAGTATTATATAGCAGCATGGGTAGACATAAAGGAAGCATTTTATAAGGTATGGAAGTAATGGCTCTTGCAGAAACAGAAATTACAGAGTAAATAACATGATGTACAAATGGATGAAAGCATGCCGGCGTAACAGGAGAACCAGAGTGCAACTGGAAGGTCTTAAGAGTAAGAAGATCCTACTGCGTCAGGGCGTCCCACAGGGAGGAGTACTATCTCCAACACTTTTTCTTGTCTACATCAATTACCTAATTACTAAACTACTACTTGGTATCAAAGAGACATTGTATGCAGGTGATCTGGTAATGTGGTGGACAGAGGATTATACAACAGTGACCTCCAAATCTTTGCAAAGAGCTAAAAATGCACTGAATTCATTGACAAATAGATGGTGTATCAGCATCAATACAGACAAATACAGTACTACTCTTTTCAATCTCTTTTTAAAACAAAAAAGCAGGAGCCATCTACATAAACAATGAGCCTGCAAAAGAAGACATACAGGCTACTTATCTTAGAGATACATATGATAACAAACTATCTTGGAGACAGCAGATAAATAAGGCAACCCAGAAAGCTAGGAGCAAGTTAGCTATCCTAAGAAATGGTGTGGTACCACGTGGATGTGAGTGGGAAAATACTCAGTAAAGTTTAACAACAGAGTATACGACGAATGTAAAATATGGATCATCTGCTTGCGCTCAGCATCAAACAACGCACTGAAAGAGTTGGATAAAGTACACAATCAGGCACTTAGAGTCATCACGGGAGCAATAAAAATCAATACAAATATTGGAGATGGAGAATTTGTGGAGGATACAAGCACTGAGTGAACGATGAGACACAAAGATGCTGATACAGACATACAAATTCTCATGCATGCAGAGACATTCAATGAAGGATCAATTCCAAAATCTTGCATTGGGACGGCTAAAGAAAAGCAGTTTTATCCACCAAGTAAAACACATTTGTAGACAAACGTCACAGACAGACCAGGCTGCCCATACTCGGTTTACAGTCTCAATTTTTTTTATTCGTGACTAGTTCTGTCCCTTAATGATTTCACTTATCTTTCGTGCAAAAAGCTGAATACTCAAATCTAATTTATATAAAGTATGCGCGTAGGAATACTTGCATCCAATTGTTTGCCGCGAGATGACAACTTGTGACACCCTCCGACTAGTTGGAATTCGCGATGTTGACCTACAGCAGACTTATGTCTTAGAATTTTCAAACAGGCTTGTTTTCGTGACTCTTAACCTCTGGTCAGCTTGATTTCTCCTGAGTTTCAAAATGATGATATTTATTTCATGTACTTGACCTGTCCCTGAAGTTGTTTGTCAACCTAATTCCTGGACTTGTTAATGGGTCAAGCCATGTGTTGACTTACACTTTCATAATAAAAACTAGGAATTTACCATTCGCACAACTTGTTATATGCGACTACCATCCAGAGTCCACTCTTGTCACCTCCTCAGCTTTGTCCACTAACCGCTATGAACTTTCCATTCGCACAACTTGTTTTTTCTATCACTAACTACAAATGACCGTTATTCTTATGCCACTGTTATAATTGGTTACGAAATGGGTGCCGACTGAGTTACCTGACCCTGCTTCAACCCACATATACTGTTACAACAGGACACGATCTACTCCACAGCCACATGTATCTAATTCACTTGTACGCTATTACATAAAGAACATGAACTTGTCTTACTTAAAGGAACAGTTAGGGAGCAGTAGGTAGAGCCAGTACATGTGAATTAGTACAATGAAAATTTAGTTCATAGCTTTCATTGACCAGGAAAAAGCATTCGACAGAGTAAACAGAGAACAACTGTGAGAGATAATAAGAACATACGGAGTAAGCCAACATCTAACCAATCTAATTAAAAGTCTCTACATCAGCAGCAGCTGCAGAGTCAGAACAGCAGCAGGCTACAGAGACCACTTCGAAGTTAGATCAGGTGTAAGACAGGGTTGTGTACTATCCCACCTGCTGTTTATTACATACATAAACAATATATGCAAGTTAGCCAACCCATCAGAGACAGGGGAGATCAACGAGCTTTTATTTGCATACGATCAGGTACTAATACACGGAAAAATAGAAGACCTACAAGAACACTTAAATTAACTCAATAGCACAGGCTCTAAATGCAACATGAAAATCAACATGAACAAAACAGAAGTCATGAATGTAGCCAAAAATAAACAGAACATCAAGATAGCTATAGAAGGCAGGCAACTAAAACAAGTAGAGGAATCCAAATATCTAGGAAGTTTGGTGACAAACGACAATTCGCAAACAGCAGAGAGAGAGAGAGAGAGAGAGAGAGAGAGAGAGAGAGAGAGAGAGACAGAGAGAGAGACTCCAGATGCATCAAAGCTTGTCAAATCATTGGACAGTTATAACCACTATTGTCCAACAAGGAAATAATTCTAGAGGCAAAACGGGCACTGTACAATACAATCTTCATCCCAAAGTTGTGCTACCAATGCCAGACCTGGACCCTAGATGCAAGAACAATAAGAAAATAACATATACTGAGATGAAATGTGTTAAACGAATTACAGAAAACAGTCTAAGAGACAAGATCAGAAATGAAGAACTGATTTTAAAAAAGCTAGGAATAGCCCCTCCAAAGAATGTATAAAGAAACAACAGATAAAACAGTTTGGCCGCGTGACAAAGCAGAATGATCAAAACACAACACAACTAGCCCTCAAAAAAACGTTGCGAGAATACCAGACCCAAGAGTCGACCACGAAAAAGATGGATCGATGAAATATTAGAAACACTAGGAAACATAACAGCAACAGAAGCGTACAGAAGAGCAAAAGACCGCAAATTATATCTCCTCTCGACGCTGAAACGCGAATGAGGAAGGAAAGAAGAAGTCACATGTTAACGAAATTCTGGATTCTGGACAGTGCGACTGAGTAAGTGCACTTGAGTCTAGACCATCCAAAGCATCGACGTTCATCTATGACGACAGTAAGTGTAAGTATTCAGATGCAGCCCAAACGACAACATCGAAGAAGCAAAACACGACGGGGCAAGCGAGGTGGCATTAAACTGTCAAAGTGTGAGAGGCTAGGCCTAAAGAATGTGCGCGTTACTTATTGCAATTGTGGGTCCATTAAACAACGACGGCCCATTCTTGATAAGCTACTGTGCGGCGCCGATATAATGGTTTTGCAAGAAACTCTTCTTGGTGACAGGACAGTAAGTACTCCTGGATTTCATTGTTTTTACAATAGATGACACCTTGGGCAGGCCATCCTTGTGCGCAACAATATGGTGACAGCTGAGGTTGATATGTCTATGTGGAACAATGCAGAATTGCAGGTACATGCGGTTAGGGTGCAGATCCCAGTTCATTTCGTGATTGTTAATGTGTATGCCTGTAATGGGAAGGTGAACACACAACAATGGCAGAATCTCTTCGAGTTCGATGAAGAGAACGTCATTTTCTGCGGAGACTTTAATGCTAGAGGAAACCAGTGGGGTAACGTCATAACCAACAGGCAGGGAGAAGACCTAGAGAACGCACTGGTATCGGCCGATTTAGAGTGCTTGAATGATGGAATGGCAAAAAGAATAGCCACTCGAACAGGGGACTCTGATAGTGTCATAGACCTGGCACTGGTGTGTTCCACCTTCGCACCGGTTTGCAGGTGGAGTGCAGTGGGGTTCCACGGAAGTGATCACTATCCATGTTTCCTCCTAATTGAGAAAATCAGAAATAAAAGCCAGAAAAGAAAGCTCCACACATTCAACTACCAGAAAACAGACCAGGACGTCAAAATCAGACATAGGAAACAGAGCGCCCATCGTAGGAGGCAGGAGAGATGGACGCAGCCATCCTGGTGGAACGTAGATGTCGCGGAAACTTGGCGGAGCAAGAGACAAACGGTCAAGACATGGCAGAAAGCCAGAAGTAATGGAAGAACACAACCTGAGCTCTTGAAGCGTCTGAAAGAAGAGGTCGACCAAAAAATAATGCACTTTATGCGATAAGCAGGCTAAGGATGCCAAATGGGATGACTTCTGTAAAAAAGTGTGCACAGAAAAATCGCTCGCCGCATTTTGGCGTCTTCATCAGTGCATAAATGGCACAACACGACACAGAGACATACCAGACTTTCAGAGCACAGGCCGGATAAGGCACAAATATGATGAGAGCAAAGGGAAGGCCCTGCTTGCCCGCTACATTGAGCAGACGGACCAAAACAATGAGGCTGTAAGAATGAGGATACGGGGATCGCTGTCAAAATTGTGTAAGGATGTAGGGCTGGAAGAAGATCTCACAATCGATACCATTCGCACGACACTTAAAAGGTCACACAACACTGCTCCTGGTCCAGATGGTGTTCGGTACGATGACATAGGCAATTTAGCTGACGACGATTTGATAAAACTGGCCAATGAGTTTAATGCCAGCATTCGGAGTGGCCAGATTAAGGAGGAGTGGCTGCACAGCTACTTAATACCGCTACCGAAGCCAAACAAGGACTATTCTCAGATCAATGCCTACAGAATCATCAAAATGCAGAACACTGCGGGCAAGCTGCTGGAGAAAATAGTTTCCCGTGTCCTCACCTGTCACCTTGAACAGAAACGCGTATTCCCACCCACACTCGGAGGTTATAGATATAACAAAGAGACATGGCTCAATGCGGCAGTCTTTGCCTATGACGTCTTCGAAGGCTTCCACAGACGAGAGGAGACATGTGCTGCTGCTATAGATCTGGAGGATGCATACAACAGGGTACCATTTGAATATCTCATGCACATGCTCCTCAAACTGGCGGTGCACCCCTTCCTCATTAGATGGATCGCCGCGACACTATTTCAGAGGAAGGTGAAACTCAGATGTGGAAGTTGGTCTTCCGAGCCAACATCCATTTGTCCAGGGCTGCCACAAGGCTCACCATTGTCACTAGTTCTATTTAACGTGTACACAATAACGATCACGGAACAACAGCTGGATGGGAGGGGAAGAACTATGACTTTTGCTGATGATATTCTGGTATCGACAGGGAACGAGACAGACGGAGAATCGCCTCCACAATGCAAGACGACCTCGATCGCATTTCTTCCTGGTGTGGGGTTTCAGGTGCCTTGGTTAATCCTAATAAAGCATCAGTTTCATGGTTCTCCCTTAACAATCATATCGTTAATACGACCACACCGGTAGTACGAATGGGAGCTGATGAGGTAACCAGGGACAAGTTGATGACATACCTAAGAGTTTGATCGCAGCCTGTGTTTTCGGGACCACGTCGACCACGTGATAACAAAATCCCGCAAAGGATTAGCCGCCTTGAAGGTCATGGCAGCTGCCAACATCGAGCAGAGGCTACTTACTCTTCTGTTCTAGGGATTAGTCCTCGCACCAATCGAGTATGCCCTGGCAATTCTTACTGTCAGCACGCAAATTGATAGGCTGGAGAAAATACAAAATGAAGCCATGCGCATTATCCTGGGATGTACGAGGGACACTCCCTGTGTAGCAATGAGGTATCTTCTTGACTTTCCAACCATGTATGACAAAATCAAGATCTGGAGAGCACGAGCATACCTGAAGATTAGTACAGATACAGAGCAGCCATTGCACCAAGTGCTCAACACAGAGAAAGGTGCCAGGCTAAAAAGAGGCAAATCATGGGTGGCCCGAACAGAAGATGTCATCAAACAGGTCTGTGGGCTTACCAATATCAGCGTTGGTGAGGAGTGGATACCGGTGCCTACGTCATTTAAGGGGACTTTCTCGTGTATTGTCACACTCGACAGGAAAATTAGAGAACAGAACCCGGTCGTGGTTAATGCTGCGGTCAACGGTTTCATCTGCGATAACACAGATGAGAAAGATGATCATCTATACAGACGGATCTGTAAGACGACACCAAAGAAGTGCATGGGCATTTACAGCACGCTCGGCAGGCAGAATAGTCAAGGAAAGCAGTGTTGCATACGTCATGACCACGAGTAGCATGACAATGGAGGCGATGGCAGTGACCAAGGCATTCAAATGGTTAGAGTCACAAGACTACATCCACGCATGTATACTGAGTGATTCAATGAGCATGATAAAAAAAGTGGAGGCGGACTCTGTACGCATGCAATGGGTTGAGTCGTTGCAGAAGTCGAAAATACGTAAGGTCACCTTTGTCTATGTCCCTGGACACGCGGGAGTGCGGAGAAATGAAAGAGCGGACAGGTTGGCTAGCTGCGCTGTCGTTGAGGACGAGCAACTAATGGATCGGGCGGACATCATCAATGCCCCCCCCCCCCGAGATGTGAGAAGAGCACATGACTTCGACAAACACAGATCCACGTCACTTCTTCGGATGATGGAAATGGGAGTTAAGATGGGCACAGCCAGAAATAAGAAACTTAGTGGCCGTGTAAGAAGACTTATCAACCAACATAGAACTGGAGTCGTCAGTCGCTGGACGCTGAAGGAATTGCTGAGGAGGGGATCTGAGCACCTATGGACATGCTCGGAGTGCAATGATGATGACCCGCAAATAACTCAATAACTCAATACAAAATTCAAATCAATACCTTAACTACAAATATATGTGGACAACCGCGCCCCCCCCCCCCCCCCAAATTATGCAGATCCGATACTTCAAGACTACTGAAAGTAGTAAACTGAGGAAAATTTATTGACCCATAAACACAAGATTACCCATAAAACTATATGAGCCACTGCAAGAATTACAAAAGGCAGTAAAATTTTAACAAGAAACGACAATGCAGATAAAGACAATACTTCAGACGAACGAAAGATAGATATTTAGAATATTGCTGTGTTTTGAATATTCCATAGTTCATCAATATTAAATGTATCCATTGCACCAAAAGCATCAAGACGATTGCTAAGTTCTAGATTAAATTTTCCTTCGATATTTTCATTTTTTAATCTGTAACTATATATTTTTCAAGATGTTCTTCTTGTGGTGAATGCTCAGTTTAAGTTTAATCTTCCCAACACATTGATTATGGTCACTACTGACGTCAGCTCCTCTAATATGCCCTCACATCAATCAAGGAATTTTTTAATCGTCTTCTTATACATAGGTGTTCTTTCTAGTTTTATCATCTGCAGATATCCATGTTGTCTTATGTATATCCTAAAAATAAAAGTAAAGTACCCCCGTCACGCCAAGTGTCGTATAGGGAATATGGTGTTAGTGACCATAAATTTTACAGACCTTCGGCACATGATTTTTGGGGTAGTGTGGTCGGTATTACGCCCGTGCCGCTTTACTTTCCCATTTAAAAAATCCGGTACAAATTAAAGGCTGGGTGAACGGGCCCGTCGGTTGTGGTTGAACCCTACCTCTTGTCCTCAGTAGTCCATTATATTAACCACTGAGCTATCGCGGCTCCCTTATATATCTCCTGGTGTGGAAATAATGTTCCACCTATAACTAGGTTTTCTGTTGAAGTTCTATTAACCTTAATCACTTTTGATTGACAGTGTCTACTTCTTTTCATACTGCTATCATAACTCCATTGTTGTCACTTTCCACTTTGGCATCCATCAGTCCCCCATCGCTATTAATATATCCATGCTAGTAAACTTTATTTCTTAATGCTACAGCTGCTTGTCAAATCTCTTTATAGCCAGCCTTTATCTAACACTAGAACACCAAGGCCATACACATTTACGATGAATTATCTCGCGATGAATTAACCTGCAATGAATTTTCCGGAGATGAATTAATTAACCTGCAATGAATTTTCCCGGAGATGAATTAATTAACCTGCAATGAATTTTCCCGGAGATGAATTAATTAACCTGCAATGAATTTTCCCGGAGATGAATTAACCTGCAATGAATTTTCCGGAGATGAATTAATTAACCTGCAATGAATTTTCCCGGAGATGAATTAATTAACCTGCAATGAATTTTCCCGAAGATGAATTTACCTGCGATGAATTTTCCCGGAGATGCATTTACCTGCGATGAATTTTCCCGGAGATGCATTTACCTGCGATGAATTTTCCCGGAGATGAATTTATCTGCGATTAATTTTCCCGGAGATGAATTTATCTGCGATGAATTTTCCCGGAGATGAATTTACCTGCAATGAATTTTCTCTGCGTGGATTTTTCTTTCGATGAGTTTTCCACAATATTTGTTTCTGCGATGTTTATTTCCAGCTTGGAGATTTGACCACATTCAGTTTGTTGTGCTTAGCCGTGGCATGTGTCGTGCACAATTTAACGCCCAACCGTATTAATTACTACTATTAGAATGTATTAGTAAAGCTATTTATCGTTGACATTTTTAATAGCGAGGTTTATTTATAGGTTTGGGGGGGTGGGGGGGGGGGGACTGGATGGTCAAAGGGTAAAACGTCGGCCTCTGGCCATGAATGCCCTGTCTTCGAATCCCGCAAGGCGATAGGAATGTTTCACTTCCAATCCGTGGTTACTTCGTGACTTTAAACTTCCCTGATTTCTGGGTCAGGTCGGGTAATTTTACCTGCTACTGTATGCAGTAAACAGTACAACTTGTGGCTGCCCTGCTACCTTGAAGGTAAGCTCGGGAAAGTGAAAGGCTAAGGGAGGATATTCCGAAGTAAAACAACCCCACTGCCTTGTTGGTAAGACTTTTGAGTCAAAGGCTAGCGGAGCCAACCGTAAACAAACCGACGGAAGGCAACAGAAAACCACCGTCGTAACTTCTTTGTACAATCATGAATCGCCACAATATAAATAGCTGTCGAGATCGAAAGTTGTGGAGAGACATGATCACCTACGACAGCAAGCCCGGTACTTGATGATGATGATTTATGAGTAGTGACATCCGATGTCTAGTCTTCTCGGAAAATGATTTTAAAAAAAACAGGCGTTCCCGTGTACCTTTGCGCAAGTTAAATAAAGCCCTTACAATAAAAATAAAAACACGTAGGTCAAAATGGCCGCTGCCAAGACAAAATTGTCAAGCAAATATACCCATGTCGAAGTTGGATGTGTTGAAGATGAATGTGTCGGAGATGAATGTGTCGGAGATGGATGTGCCGAAGATGGATGTGTCGAAGATGGATGTGTCGGAGATGGATGTGTCGGAGATGGATGTGTCGAAGATGGATGTGTAAGATGAATGTGTCGAAGATGGATGTGTAAGATGAATGTGTCGAAGATGAATGTGTCGAAGATGGATGTGTCGAAGATGGATGTGTCGAAGATGGATGTGTCGGAGATGAATGTGTCGAAGATGAATGTGTCGGAGATGAATGTGTCGGAGATGAATGTGTCGAAGATGGATGTGTCGGAGATGAATGTGTCGGAGATGAATGTGTCGAAGATGGATGTGTCGAAACTGGATGTGTCGAAGATGAATGTGTTAAATCGAAAGGCGCAGATATTGCGGCTCAGCCGTAAAATAGCGACACTACGCAATCACGCCTATTTAACTGGTTAACGCTAAGAAGAAGAGGAAGCATGTATTTAAGGGACTGTAATTAAAATGGTGATAAACATAATTTGTTTTTTACTTTTAAAAATGCTACCAGCTGGTTTCATTTTATCTTATCCCTTTAAATAAATGTTTGCGTATTGATCGTAATGTTCTGATCATATTTATTGCACGCTCTTTCCCCACACACTAGAATCTCAAATGTATTATCAAGTGACACACTTTGGTTCAACAAACCTGATTCAGTTCAGGGAATCCGGGAAAAATGGCGGTCATTACCAAAGGGCTCCTTTTAGAGTGTCAACATTAAAAGTGTTTATTTTTGGTGTTTTATCAGGTTGCATGTGTTGTTTTTTTTCGATTTATTGCAGTGAATTGGAGTTGGAAGAGATGTCGGTGATGTTTGAAATTGTAGCATACACAGAAGTGTTTGCAGTGACTAATGTAGTCGCTTCAATCCTTTCGGTTGCTTTGTTTTAAATTTGTGTTTTAACAGAAGCTGGAGTAAAGAAGTGGCTTTTCTCTATTAGATGGAAGTCGCTTGAAATCGCCGCCCGTGCGCCGATTAGGGCTTTCAACCTTATCAAAAGAATTTGCCAACGCGCTTTGGTGGAAGCTGTGATATGAGTGGAGCGGATATGAGTAATTCTCAGCAGTAAATAAAGTAAAGAGCCCCGTCACGTCAAATGACGTATAGGGAATATGGTGTTAGTGACTATCATTTATACAGATCTTCGACACATGACTTTTGGGGTAATGTGGTCGGTATTATGCCCGTGCCAATTTACTTTCCCAGAAAAAATTAGGTGCCTATTTAAGACTGGGTGAACCCGGGACCCGTCGATCAGGATCGAACCCGACCTCTTGTCCTTTGTAGTCCAGTTCACTAACGACTGAGCTATCGCGGCTCCCTAATTCTCGACTGTAGTGATAGTGATTCTATGAACAGAACAGATCCAGATCATACTCATCTTCACATGGTTTCTTCTTCTACTTTCCTTCCTCTGCTGCCGTTGGCGTCGAGGGGAGAAACAATCTGCGATTCTTTGCTCTTCTGTTGGCCTCTTCTGGTGTTATTCCTCCTAGTGACTCTAGTATTCCCTTTATCCATCGCTTTCTCTGTCTTCCTCTTAATCTGGCGTTATCGTAGCGTTTGTTTATGGCTCGTTGATTCATTGTTAGTTCTTTCTGTCTTGTTATGTGGCCGAACCAATTTATCTGTTGTTTCTTTATGTATTCGATGGCTGGTTCAATTTCAAGTTTCTTCTTCAGGTCAGCGTTTCTTACTCTGTCCCTTAAGCTGTTTCCTGTCATTCTTCTGACACATTTCATTTCGGTGGTCGTTATCTTTCTTATTGTTCTAGAGTCCAGCGTCCAATTCTGGCACTGATAGCACAGCGTTGGTAGAACGCTGGTAGAAATGGATTTGTATATTGCCCTTTTTGCTTCCGTAGTTATTGCTTTGTTTTTCAATAGTGTTGATACTTGGCCTATAACTTGGCTTGCTTTGTTACACCTTATATCTATCTCGGTCTCTTGGTTATTGTCTTGTGTTAGCGTGCTACCCAGATATTTAAAATTGTCAACTTGCTTCAAAGATGTATTATCTATTATGATGTTTAGTTTTTCTTTCTTTCTCGCTATTGCCATTACTTCGGTTTTGCTTATGTTGATCTTCATGTTGTATTGTTTACAAGTGTTGTTTAGCCTGTTGATATGTTCTTGTTGGTCCTCAGTTGTTTCATGTATCAGAACTTGGTCGTCTGCAAATAGTATTTCATTTATTTCTTCCTCTCTTCTGTTGTTTTCTGGTACGTATATTTCGTTTTCTTCTGTGTATTCGTTTGTTGTCATCCGTGTTGGTATATTTCCTTTGATTGGACATGGTAATTTGCATATATTGTCCATATATGTGATGAAAAGTAAGGGGGAAAGCACGCAGCCTTGTCTTACTCCGGAGTTAATGGTGAAATGTTTAGAGTAACCTGCTGAAGATCTTACTGTAGTGCGACTACTTTCATAGAGGTTCTTACATATCTCTACTAGGTGGTGACTCACTCCGTACAAGGGCAATACGGACCATAGTTGTTCCCTGTCCACCCTATCGAACGCCTTTTCTTGGTCAATAAAAGCTGTATACAGTGTTTTATTATGCTCTATTGTTTTCTCCGCTAGTAACACATAGTGAACCATGTTATTCAGTCTGGTCAAACGAGTCAGGATAGAAGTGGAGATTCAGATTAAAATTACAATAAAATAATAACTGAGATATGTCGCTACAGGATGTTCCTGTAAGCAAAACACAAATAGCACATTTTTGTTGCAAAGTTTCTGGGACTTGAAGCTAAAACAAAAGAATGTACTAAGTGTATATATATGAGTTTGTACATGCGTGATTGAGTGTGTTTTATTTCTATTATATATATATATATATATATATATATATATACATATATACGATATGTATGTATCTTTGAGCTTTTACCTCTGTCTGCCTATGCTTATCTCACCGTGTCTTCCTAGTTCGTTCTCTATCTATCTATCTATCTATCCATCCTTCCGTCCGTCCGTCCGTCCGTCCGTCCGTCCGCCCGCCCGTCTATCCATCCATCCATCCGTCCGTCCGTCCGTCCGACCGCTCGCCCGCCCGTCCGTCCGTCCGACCGCCCGTCCGTCCGTCCGTCCGTCCATCCGTCCATCCATCCATCCATCCATCCATCCATCCATCCATCCATCCATCCATCCATCCATCTATCTATCTATCTATCTATCTATCTATCTATCTATCTATCTATCTATCTATCTATCTATCTATCTATCTATCTATCTATCTATCTATCTAGTTTCCTTATAAAACAGTATACAGCTTAAATTACCTGTTTAGAACAACATGAACATGTCCTTTTGTCGGTCGAAGTCCGAATGGAGGAAGTGTTCCTCTCCATCTTCGCGGCATTGCACTGCAAAGAAAGTACCACACACTTATTGAATCAAGATAAATGCACATATTTCAATATGTAAAATGAGCTCATTTGTCGGTGTTAGAATAAATTTACCAATTACTCATTTTGTGACAGCCATTTTTGCTAGAAGGTCTCGTATAGACTATGTAAGTAAGTGAAAAAAGCATATGAGAGTCAAGTGAAATGAAAACGAGGACGATATGTCAACACTGGATATGGAGCGATTGTCTCAGAGGAGATTCAGAAACAATCATCAAAACAGCCAGACAGTTGACTCGGTTGAAAGGAAACATAGGCACTAACCAAGTACAATCAAAGGGAAGAGATTCAGAAATAATCATAAATACTACCATGAAGTGGAGAGCGATAGTAAAAGAGAAGCAGAGCAAGAACAACAGTATGAACCACACTTGAAGTACTCTGAAATGAATAATAATTGACCGTACAAAATGAAGGAACTTTATTGCAATGAAACAAGATGTCACAAGGCAAGCACGCCACTGACAAATTTCCTGGCTAAGTTCATGACCACCTCCAGAGCTATGGCGGTCGAGAAATGAAACCCCTGAAAGGTTAAACCAAGGAAGACATAACTGTGGAGAAAGGACCAGATGAAATCTTACACATCGTTCCTGCAGACTTCGGGTGAGATACAAGAGAGCCAAATTAGAAGCCATCAAGGGGTTATTCTGGGTGGCGAAAACTTACACATGCAGTCAATCAACAAATCTTGGTCTCGGGACCAAGAGTGTATAATGCCATGGTTAAGCATAAAGAGATCTGATGACCGCCATAAAAAGTCAGGGGTTAGAAGAACTTAATTCTAAAATTTGCATTTATTTTTAAAAAATCGATTGTTGGAATGTGAGATCGATTGATCTCACCAATAAAAATGAATCCAAATAGTAAGTAATTATACAAGCACTCAATTATAAGTGACTGACGAATAGTTCTAGATTGGGGCAATGATTAAAAATATGTATCTCAAATTCTGTTTTGAATTGTTTTGATAATTCAAGAAGTCTGAACAGATAATATAAACATTGAATAGATCCGGGGTTCTCAACCCTTTTATGCCCACAGGGGAGATGAAATTCTCCAAACAACCGCAGACGCCAGTATGCAAATGTATTGCTAACAACGGCTACTCATGTCTATAAAACACAGCTTTTTACTCGTCGCACGGTTATTATGTGTCCATTAATATATATATATATATATATATATGTATATATATATATACACACTGTTTCTTACCAACAAAAAAATTACATATCTTCTGAAGATAAAGAGCAAAATAAGCACTAAATACGAAAGCTTTACACTACATTGAACTAATTTTTGGCATTTTATTCTTTATATTTTCAAAGTTGGGAACGCTTGGTGACATTAATACTCGCAAGCATTTATTATGATGTAAATTTGGCAATGTTCATTGTTGAAAACACTGTTTCGTATAGGAATGTCGAAGCGAAACATGATTTTATTCTGTAAAGAGCTTTATTCAAAGATTACAACTTCTTTCTGTCAACTAAATTCCAAAACATCGCATCGGTTGTATCAGATTTGAAAGCAATATCGTTCTTGAGGTCTAGGATGTCATTGTCCAGATGACAATCCTTGCAATCGATGAAGCAGCATCCGTAACGTTGATTGGAGAAGAAAATGGATTTGCTAAAAAAGCGAGCCTCTACTTCAAGAAAATAGTAAAATGTTGAAACCGCTTATCAAACTGTACAAGAAGCCTGTTCACGTGGCCAACAAATGACGACGGTTGGTAATCACAATTTTCTGCATATTTGAAAAGTGGTCTAAAGACTTTGACAGATATTTTGGACTTCCATAATATCACTTTTGCTTTGAATGATTTCACAGATCCATCCAAATGAGAAAGATCCCTGTCTTTTCCGGGAAGTTTGAGATTTAGAGTTTAATTTTTCGTTGAAGTCTGTAAGAAAACCAGGTCCAGTAACCAAGAAGGGTTATTACGTTTATCAGTATTCTTTACGAAATTCGGGTTTTTAGTGTTGGAATCTTTAATTCCGTCAATGAACGCCAAAATAACCTGGCTAAAACCCGACCTCTACCTAGCCAACACAGCTCCGTATGAGATCAGTCGTTGTGCTCGAATTCTTCCAAAAGGAACTTAAAAATCGATGTTGAAGCTGAGCCACATGAATTGAGTTAACAGTAGTTATAGTTATAGTTAATCGATAGCCCCGGTATCACTGCAAACGAATGAAAATCCATAATTGTTCAATCGCCCGTGCCAGTGGAATTATCCGAATGAACATCTCATCGAATATCCAAACAAAGAAAGGCTGCTACAGTCACCATCATAGCAAACACAGCACATGTCAAAAGACATAAGGCATTTAGCACCGACAGTGATCGCAACTGAACTATCCTTCGTCATACGATATCATCATTCATCGTAAGCAATCGAAATATAGAAACACAATTTTATTAAATACGCAACTCACGGTGGGCACAGACCACTATTCTCATTAGTTCCGGAATTCATTTAACAATAGTTGTAACAACACTTAGAACGTGTCCGAGGGGAAGAACCTTCGCACAGAGTGTCTCTTGATGAAGGACGCAGTGGTAGGACATGAAGTTGGGAAACAACTCGTCTTTCTTGCAACAACTCGTCTTTCTTGCAACAACTCGTCTTTCTTGCAACAACTCGTCTTTCTTGCAACAACTCGTCTTGGTAAAAAAAAAATCCATTTATATTGCCTATCATTGTAAGTGCTTCATCCGTTGTAAAGCAGAGTGTTTTCGCGTGGTATGTTTCTGTCACATATTACTGGAAGGTATTAAATGCATATCTCGTTCTCATGGGCCAGAATTTGCAACAGCTCTTTCTTCACAGTGACGTCACTGAACACTATTCTCGCCATAACAGCCAATTGCGAAATATCTGTTATGTCAGTGGACTCATCAAATTGAAGGGAGAAGAACTCGAAAATTGTTAGCTCATTTTATAACTGTGTTTGCACGTCACCAACGATTGCTTATATTCTCCTCGTAACGGTATCGTTTGATAACTGATGATCGCTTATTGCTGATTTAAAAAATCCATCAAACAAACACCCAGCGACAGCCTGAAAAGTTTTTTTTCAACAATTCAATATCCTGAAGCTGTTTTTTGTTCTTCTTCGTCATGACGTCACCCATTTTAAATGGAACTGTTGTAGCGTCGATATTAACATAGGCTTGTCACATCTCATATCTTTGTGTGTGCATGTTTGTGTTAGTCACCTCTAGTGACTCGGGCAGATGGTGCTCGTAAACCTTGGAGGGCCGACCATCTAAGGGCAAAATCCCCCTACAGAAAAGATCACCTGCTGCCTTGCAGGAAGATTGGGGACAATCAAAGGCTAGGGAAAGCAAACCTGAATAAAATGCTGGCTGAAATCGGATGCACTGGGCCACTGGCGCAGAACACAGTGCAACGTTTTTAACGGGTGTTCAATCAGAGTGGATCTGGCAGACTCTAATTGTGATGTTCTGTTTGTAACACACCTAACCTGACAGCTGAGTTCATGTGAGGAGCTGGAATCCTACTCTGATTGGGTCCTGATCGCAGAGAGAGAGAGAGAGAGAGAGAGAGAGAGAGAGAGAGAGAGAGAGAGAGAGAGAGAGAGAGAGAGAACATAGGCTTGGTAAAAGCTGACTACTGGACTGCGAGTTTTGTTCTCAAAACTTTACCCGACCTCTTGTCCGTTGTAGTTCTCAATTCAGCTACTTTACCCCATCTCTTGTCCTTTGTAGTTCTCAATTCAGTTACTTATTACCCCATCTCTTGTCCTTTATAGTTCTCAATTCAGCTACTTTACCCGACATCTTGTCCTTTTTAGTTCTCAATTCAGCTACTTTACCCGACATCTTGTCCTTTGTAGTTCTCAATTCAGCTACTTTACCCGACATCTTGTCCTTTGTAGTTCTCAATTTAGCTACTTTACCCGACATCTTGTCCTTCGTAGTTATCATTTCAGCTACTTTACCCCATCTCTTGTCCTTTGCAGTTCACAATTCAGCTACTTTACCCCATCTCTTGTCCTTTGCAGTTCACAATTCAGCTACTTTACCCCATCTCTTGTCCTTTGCAGTTCTCAATTCAGTTTCTCAATTTCCTAATTTCTCAATTTCAAGTTCTCAATTTACACTTTCCTACTTCTAAATTTCTTCTATTTTTTCTTCTACCTTTCAGCTCCCTGTGGAGCATAGATCTTTAAAAAAAAACACTTTCCAAGTCGTTCTGTTCTTGTCATTTTTTAAAGATCATTCCATGTTTTCTCCATCATCTTCATCTCTGCTTCTATCTGTCTTCTCCAAGAATTCCTTGGTCTTCCTCTTTGTCTTTTTCCCTGCGGATTCCAAAAACGGGTCTGTTGTCTCAGTTGGCTTCGGCAGTGTGTGTCCTATCCAGTGCCATCGTCTTCGTTTTATTTCTTTATCCACTGGTATTTGACTGGTACATTTTCTTAATTCTATGTTAGTGATTTTACTTCTGAATTGGGTGGGTATTTTTCTGTGAATGAATTGTGATTTGTTTGGAAATGACGTTCAATATTTTTTTATTTCTTGGACATTGCAACATGGCTGCCACAGATCAAACTCACACATTTTACATTTATCTGAACCAAAAAATGTCTCTTCTCACTCACTGTTGAAATTATGCATGTATGGTCGCTGTCTCTTCACACTCACTATTGAAATTAGGCTTGTATGGTCGCTGTCTCTTCTCACTCACTGTTGAAATTAGGCTTGTATGGACGGTGTCTCTTCTCACTCACTATTGAAATTATGCATGTATGGACGGTGTCTCTTCTCACTCACTATTGAAATTATGCATGTATGGTCGCTGTCTCTTCTCACTCACTGTTGAAATTATGCATGTATGGACGGTGTCTCTTCTCACTCACTATTGAAATTATGCATGTATGGACGGTGTCTCTTCTCACTCACTATTGAAATTATGCATGTATGGACGGTGTCTCTTCTCACTCACTATTGAAATTATGCATGTATGGTCGCTGTCTCTTCACACTCACTATTGAAATTATGCATGTATGGTCGCTGTCTCTTCACACTCACTATTGAAATTATGCATGTATGGTCGCTGTCTCTTCACACTCACTATTGAAATTATGCATGTATGGTCGCTGTCTCTTCACACTCATTGTTGAAATTAGGCTTGTATGGTCGCTGTCTCTTCACACTCATTATTTCAAATTAGGCTTGTATGGTCGCTGTCTCTTCTCACTCATTATTGAAATTAGGCTTGTATGGTCGCTGTCTCTTCATACTCATTATTGAAATTAGGCTTGTATGGTCGCTGTTTCTTCACACTCATTGAAATTAGGCTTGTATGGTCGCTGTTTCTTCACACTCATTATTGAAATTAGGCTTGTATGGTCGCTGTTTCTTCACACTCATTATTGAAATTAGGCTTGTATGGTCGCTGTTTCTTCACACTCATTATTGAAATTAGGCTTGTATGGTCGCTGTCTCTTCACACTCATTGTTGAAATTAGGCTTGTATGGTCGCTGTCTCTTCACACTCATTGTTGAAATTAGGCTTGTATGGTCGCTGTCTCTTCACACTCATTATTGAAATTAGGCTTGTATGGTCGCTGTTTCTTCACACTCATTATTGAAATTAGGCTTGTATGGTCGCTGTTTCTTCACACTCATTATTGAAATTAGGCTTGTATGGTCGCTGTTTCTTCACACTCATTATTGAAATTAGGCTTGTATGGTCGCTGTTTCTTCACACTCATTATTGAAATTAGGCTTGTATGGTCGCTGTTTCTTCACACTCATTATTGAAATTAGGCTTGTATGGTCGCTGTTTCTTCACACTCATTATTGAAATTAGGCTTGTATGGTCGCTGTTTCTTCACACTCATTATTGAAATTAGGCTTGTATGGTCGCTGTTTCTTCACACTCATTATTGAAATTAGGCTTGTATGGTCGCTGTCTCGTTGCTGGACGACTCATCGTAAAGATACAGAATGTTCAGAACAAGAACAACGACACACACACACACACAATGTAGACGTGCTAATAAGCGACTGGTTCCATTGAGATAAGATCTACAATGAATAAACGACAGACACAACAGCACTGAGGTAAATACACTATACAAGACTGTAGTCAAGTTTGAATTTCTGCGGGATTTTATAGTTCATAATCACTGTCAACGGTCGGTACAATTATCATCAAGAAACGCCTATACCTTGACTCATATCTCTTTCAGAAATTGCCGAAATACTTACATCTCTGCCGCCATATATATTTCTGTACGGTCAAGTTGACCTCCACTGAAGCTTTTTAAGATACCGCTTCAAGGTTAAGGTGCTAGGGTTAGTTAGTTTCTATATTTAAACACATGACATTCGCGTAGATCACAGCAACTGTTGTCACGCTACAACTTGAATTTAATGGTTCACCGGCCGTGTCAAAATGAATATCAAAAACAGTTGTAAGCAACAATTGTAGATGACTCAACATAAGCTTAGTTAAGTTTATGAAATCAGTTTCTCTGCCCATAATACATTGATGGCGATCTTAGTATTATAACAATGTCTTAACCTGATGTATTATCTCTGGTATATTCACAACTGTTCTTAATCTCGTTTCTCTACACATTATACATTAGTGACAATACTTAACTATCATAATGTTCTAAGATGTATTCCCTCTTGAATATTCTCAACTGTTCTTAATCTCGTTTCTCGACACATGATGTTAGTGGCAGTAAGTAAAAGGTAAAGAACTCCGTATGTATCTATGGTGTTAGTGAATATAATTTTTACAGACCTTCGGCACATCACATTTTTGGGTAAACTTCTTCTACCTCCTCTTCTTCTTCCTTTCTTTCCTTCCTAATTTTCCTTTCAGCGTCGAAGAGAGATATAATTTGTGTCGCTTGCTCTTCTGTTCGACGCTGCTGCTGTCATGTTTCCTAGTGTATTCTAATATTTCGTCAATACATCTTTTTCGTGGTCGGCCCTTGGGTCTGGTGTTTTCGCAACGCTTATTGGAGGCTCGTTGATTTGTGTTTTGATCACTCTGCTTTGTCACGCAGCCAAACCATTTTATTTGAGGTAATGTGGTCGGTATTATGCCCGTGACGCTTTACTCTCCCAGAAAAAAATCTGGTACCCATTTAAGACTGGGTGAACCCGAGGTCGACGATCAAAATGAACCAGACCATTTGTCCTTTGTAGTCCAATTCATTAACCAGTTGAGCTAACGCGGCTCCCGTTAGTGGCAGTGCTTAACTATAAAAATGTTTTTCGCTAGATGAATTCTTTAGGCTGTCGCCGAAAGTTATTAATTAATTCATTTTTAGTTTTTGTTCTCCGTGTCTCTCCTTTTATTTATGTTAGGTTTTATTGATCTAACACTCGCTCTAGATCTGGTCCAACCCGTTTTCTATATGCGCTTAATCTTATGTACTACCATCTCATTTACATTTATATTTCGCTCAGCCAACACACAGCAGTCGACATCCGCGATGCTGAATTATATTTGAACCTTGTCTCGAATTTACAAAAACCAAACGTCTCTGTTAAACCCTTAAGTTTCAAAACAACTCTACCTTGAACTATTTATATCACGGACTTAACCTACCTAACATTTAGCTGTCCACCTAATTCCTGAACATGTTGCTAGTCACATCCCCTTTCCATTCCCATCTTTTCAATGCTTTGTATAAGTTCACCCTCAAAACTTATTCATTGACTGGTACACCTGTTTCAACTATCTGAGTCACTAAACTATTACACTAATCTCAACCGTTAAATCTGCGAATCACTTCAGAGGAAGAGGTATGTTTACAGACAAATGAACCCGGACTCCTTGACACATCGCCTTGCCATGAAAAGTCAAACGCTAGGTAACACTGCCAACTCGGCTAACGCTAAATCTGCTTTGCTCTGACCATATAATGCCGAAGGTTACTGTTTCTGTTCATTGGGCCAGAAAAACGTCAGCGTTTCCTTCAGCATTTCTTTATTTCTGTTTCTCTCAATCTTCCGTTCAACTGAATGCCGGACAAAAAATGATGTCACTCGCTGAAAGCTGGAATGGGTTTAAAGCAAAGAACTGCAAATGAATGCATCAAAATGCGAAACTGCAGTAAAGCTAAATGTCAGGGAGAATTGAAAAAAAGAGAAGAAAAAATGGTATGGGTAAAGCTTTACGTCATTGATAAACGACACAAATTTAAACGACGTTTCGGCTCAGTAGGCCTTCAGCAGGAACAAACAAGGGAGCCGCGATAGCTCAGTGATTAGTGAATTGGACTACAAAGGATAAGGGGTAGGGTTCGATCCCAGCCGACGGCTTCCGGATTCACCCAGCCTTGCTGAAGGTCTGTAAAATTTATGGTCACTAACACCATATTCCCTATAAGCCACGTGGCGTGGCGTGGCGGGGCTCTTTACTTTTTTTTTTTAGGAACAAACAAACACCACACACACAGCTGTGTAAGTAAATAAGACTAATCCTACATAGCTAACTAGTAATGAAACATATCCAAAATAATCGAAGCTGGATTAAGAAAAGAAACATTTCTTCCCTGTGTCGTGGACCGTGGTCGAAATGAAAAAGAGAGTTGCGAGGTGCGCTGTAAATACCCTGATGGTCGGAGGGTCAAATCTGTGCAAAGGGTTCTATAAATATGTGAGTGGGGGAACACTGTCTAGGGTATCTCGACTACAAAGACACCGACAATGTCTATAAGTATCTAAAGGCCCACACATACACACACGCACAAATACGTATATATATATATATATATATATATATATATATATATATATATATATATATATATATATATATATATACACACACAAACATACACGCACATACAAATATATATATATATATATACATACACACATAATACCTATACCCATACATATGAACACATACATGCACACCATACAGGGACAGCCATATATGTGTAAAAATGTGCGCATAACGCCCACATAACCAGAAGAGTACACACCGAGGTCAGTGTGCACACACAAAGAAGAAAAAATAGAACAGAAGAGTAACAGGTACTCGAAAGCGGAAAGAATGAGATGTCTGTGAGTGGGGTACAAAAAAAATATATATGAAAGGTAAGTAGCACAAGCAAAAGAGGTATAGGAGACCACAGAAATATCGCAGTGGGGTCTAGTGGAAGAGAACTATGAATAGTATGGCTTAGTGGATAGACTAAATTGCCCAAACAAGGACAGCAGAGAAGGCTATACAAAAGGGAAGGAGCAACTAAAAGAAAACTATGTGTACGAGCGAGATACATTCGTGTCTCGTGGGGTCAGCGAACCAAATTGGACTATAAGGCGATTCTCCAAAGCAAACCAGCTACGGTCGCCAGAGTGGCAAAGGACAATACCAGTGATACGAATGTCGTCTTTGCCCTTGTGGTCTGAGGAATTGAAATAGGAAGACACTGGAGTGCCAGTATTCTGTTGAACATCTCGAAGATGTTCACAAAAACTTTCCACTAAATATCTACCAGACTCACCAATATAAGTTATGTGTCATCGTTGTCATATGATGGCATAAATGATGTTTCGGGAGACACACATGAAGCGATGCTTAATCTTGAACTGTCCGTTTGGGAATAAGACAGAGTCAGTGCGGAGCACATAGGCGCAGGTGATGCAGTTACGACCACAAGGGGCCGTACCCAAGTGTTGATGGTCGGAGCGGAGGAGATGGCTCCTAACAAGAATATCTAACAAATTCCTGTCGCGTTTGAGGGTGGTCATAGGGGAAATCACTAAAAAGTAGACGAGTAGTGTGATCAGAGTGGAGAATGGAACGATAGCGGTTGAGTATCTTCACCGCAGCCAGGTTGTGAGAATGATAGGTGAGGGTGAGTATTGTTCTCTCAGAAGGGGGGGGGGGGGGGAGTGAGTGCCTCGGGACGAGAGATAAGGAGGACCCGCTTGAAGGCAGATTAGAGGATCGAATTTGGATAAAGTCGGCGGCTAAAGAAACCTAACATAAGGTGAGCATGTCGGAGCAAATCTTGGTCATCCTGGCAGATGCGATAGCTTTGAAAACAATATTGAATCACGACAAGAAGGTGAATGTGATGAAGTATAGAGTAGATAACAGTGGGCGTCTGTAGATTTATAGAAAACCGAAGTGTGGAGGCCAGAAGTACCTAAGGAAACAATAAGATCTAGGAAAGTAACAGTGGAAGTGGACATACAAGATGTGATCTTGACAGCTTTGTGATGGCTGCCAATGTAAACGAAACTTTGGAGACATCATTCTCAGGTAGATCGGTAAGTCCGAAGCAGTTATCAATGTACCGGAGGTATATCATGGAACCCTACCCTGTATGAAAGCTGGAAACCTCGTTGAGGCTGGAACTTTCCGGTCACCAAGAAAAGACGCAGCGGGGCAATGACTCCCGCGTCGAGAACCACTGAAATAGATACTTGAGAACCAAAAGAAGATCTTTATTTTGAGAAAGACATGTTTTTTTTTCTGGCAATTTTAATCAAATATAAGATAACACACACTGCATTGGCTCACGAGATATGAGTTGGGATCAGTCGAGAAAAGACTCATCAATTACTAAAAAAAAATGATAATAATAAAAATACTGCTCTGAATTTTATCGTGTGTGAAGTATTTAGTGTCCATTACATTCATGCTCTGTTAGTCTGTGATGTTTTGCTCCGATCGTCTTCTTGATCTTCCTTTCCTTCGTTTACCTGGCACGATATCCTAAATTTTGGTCTATTTTTAGCAAGTCGTGCCACCTTATGTGACCAATTATTTTTTAGCTTTTTAAATATTCTTCGCAAAAAGGATTTCTTAAACATTGCATTGTTTGCAAAAGAGCATGTTTGTTCTTTAAATGCAATTTTTCACTTTCCCATATTCTATTGAATTTTCGCAGTCACAATATCAAACAAATACCAAGTCCTCCAACAACTAGAAAATACAATAAATATAGAAGATCATTGGAAACAGGTAAAAAATATATGGAAAGAGACATGCGAAGAAACACTGGGGAAAAGAGAACGCCAGAATAAGGCATGGATGACAGCAGAGACTCTGGATAAAATTAAAGAAAGAAAGAACAAGAAAGCAGACTTAAATAAAAGCAAAACAAGAAGTAATAAAGCCAAGACACAGGAAGCTTACATAGAGGTGAACAAAGAAGTGAGAAGATGCATTAAAAGGGATAAGAGGAAATATATAGATGAATTAGCTAAAGAGGCAGAAGAAGCAGCAAATAAAGGGAATATGAAAGAACTGTACAACAGCACAAAGAAATTTTTTATAGGTGGAAAATACAAACAGATTAACGCCTTTATCAAAGATAAGAAAGGAAATCTGCTTAGTAATATAAGGGAACAAATGGAGAGATGGAAAGAGCACTTTGAAGAACTTTTGAACAGACCCGGCTCAAATAATCCTCCAGATATACTACCAGCAGAAGAAGAGTTACACGTTAACTGCGGAAAACCAAGCAAAGAAGAAATAATGAAAGCCATCAAACTATTAAAAGATGGTAAAGCCACAAGACCAGATGAAATTCCTTCGGAAGCCATCAAAGCAGATATTATCACCTCTACCAAGATGTTACATGATCTATTGGATAAAATTTGGGAGAGGGAAGAAATACCTAAAGACTGGAGAGAAGGTTATATGATCAAACTACCAAAGAAAGGAAGTTTACAGGAGTGCACAAATTATAGGGGAATTATGCTACTATAAGTGCCAGGAAAAATATTAGGCAGAATCATTCTGGAGAGACTAAAAGAGGCTATAGAGAAACACTTGAGAGATGAACAAGCAGGTTTTTAGGAAAAACAGATCATGTGCTGATCAAATAACTACTCTACGTATAATAGTTGAACAAAGTTTAGAACTAAAATCTCCACTTTATATTGGATTCATAGATTACGAAAAGGCATTTGATAGTTTAGACAGAAGAATGCTTTGGAAGTTGCTGAGTCATTACGGAATCCCCATAAAGTTTATTAACCTGATAAAAACAATGTATGAAGGAACAAAATGTAGTGTGGTGCATGAAGGACAGCTTACAGAAGCATTTGAAATAAGAACAGGAGTAAGGCAAGGATGCCTTCTGTCTCCATTTCTCTTTCTACTGGCCATAGATTGGATTATGAAAATAACTCAAAACAACAGAAATGGGATCCAGTGGTCACTGACCAAACAACTTGATGATTTAGACTTTGCTGATGACAAAGCTCTCCTATCACACAGCCATCAACAGATGCAGGATAAAATGAGTATATTAGATGAGAGATCACAACAGCTAGGACTAAAGATTAATAGAGATAAGACCAACATTATGAGAATTAATGCAGTTGGCAATAACCAAATAAAACTAGGAGAAATACCTCTACTAGACGTACAATCTTATATATATATATATATATATATATATCTGGGCAGTAATATATATAAAGAGGGAGGAACAGAAAATGATACCAAAATAAGGATATCAAAAGCAAGAGGAGCTTTCATTGCACTGGGAAACATATGGAAATCCAAAGAAATTAGGCTAAATACAAAAATAAAAATTTTCAACTCCAATGTTAAGTCGGTTCTATTATATGGCTGTGAAACATGGAGAATAACAAAATTGACAATCACGAAGGTACAGACTTTCATTAATGGATGCTTGCGCAGAATAAAGGGATGGAAATGGCAGGACAAAGTCACTAACGTGGAATTATGGAAATGTACCAGTCAAATACCAGTGGATAAAGAAATACAGCGAAGACGATGGCGATGGATAGGACACACACTACGGAAGCCAACTGAGAGTATTACACGACAGGCCCTTTTTGGAATCCCCAGGGGAAAAGACAAAGAGGAAGACCAAGGAATTCTTGGAGAAGACAGATTGAAGCAGAGATGAAGATGATGGGGAAGACATGGAATGATCTTAAAAGAATTGCAAAAAACAGAACGACTTGGAAAGTATTTGTTGAAGACCTATGCTCCACTGGGAGCTAAAAGGTAGAAGAGAGAGAGATATTCTATTGAATAATTTGTCTAACACTTTTGCACTCAGTCCCGGATCTGCCTTTAACACGTCTGCAGAAATTCTATCTTCACCTGTGCTTTGTTACTTTTGGTCTATTTAATGGCAGTTTCAATTTCGTGGCATGTAATCTTTCCTTTCTACATTTCAAACTGGGGGAGGTGGTAGGGAGGTGGAAACTTTACTGGTTCTGATCTGTTGAGAGTTTCTTTAAAGTGTTCTTCCTATCTTTTCAGTTTTTTTTATATTTCCTTTGAGTAATGGTTATCCATTTTTACTTCGCACAATGGAGGTAACATTTCTGAAACTACCAGAAAGGATCTTTGTGACGTTGTAAACAGTTCTGCTATCCTCTTTTTCTGATCCTTCCTGAGATTCTGTAGTCAGTGTTTCAATATACCGTTTAACCAGCACATTAAACGGACGCAGACATCTGTTTAGCTCAGCTCAGCTTAGTTCAGTTCAGTTTAGTTCACTCGACGGGCCATTCTCACTGCATGCTGGAAACATTCAAAAGTGGTAAGATAGTCTGCATAGTATGTCCCTCAGTATATGGAGACTGATGACACCAGTTCTGTGTTGATTTGTTATTCTTCCGTGTCTCCGCGCAAAACTCTCCTTTCTGACGCCTCCAGTTTTAAACTGATGTTCACCCAGTCTAGAAATGGTGGTAGATTTACGATCATTGACTGCATTATCAGCTCGCCCTACCTCCCTCAGTATATTCAGAATATCAACCCAGTCCATTTCACGTGCACCAACCACTGCAGCCGTTCCAGCCAGGCTATCAGCTCGCCCCACCTCCCTCAGTACATTTAGAATATCAACCCAGTCCATTTCACGTGCACCAACCACTGCAGCCGTTCCAGCCAGGCTATCAGCTCGCCCTAGCTCCCTCAGTACATTTAGAATATCAACCCAGTCCATTTCACGTGCACCAACCACTGCAGCCGTTCCAGCCAGGCTATCAGCTCGTTCATTTCCGTTTACATCTTAGTGTCCAAGGACGAATGTGAAACATAAACCAGTCAGAGGTGAATTCTTTAGCACTACCAACCATTGTCTTCGACCCCATCCCCTTCGACCTCCCATGCTCACTGAGTCACTCAGAAAACACACATGTGTAAAAAGGTTGTGTTTTGAGGCAGGCCATCGATCTAGTTAATGCCATTATTTCCATGGATATTCTACTTGTAGTTGTGCCACTTAGTCAGAAAGACCAAAGTCCTGCATCATCGACAAATTCTACAGCTGGTAATACATGACTTATACTTGCAAAAGCATTGTATTGCCCTCTATTTTCCACTTCTGTAACGTTTCTCATACTTTCTGCGTGCACGACATGAGTGTATTAAGCTGATAATATGATATGTTCTGTTTAACGTCTTGGCATGATCAAAACCAGTAAGATGTAGTGTTTCTTAACGCGCACAGCTGCTAGCAGTTTCTTTATGAAAAAATTAGTTTATATATGCACTAGATCTTCTTCTTTTTTCTTTCCTTCCTCATCTGCCTTTCAGCGTCGAGGGTATATAATTTGCGGTCTTTTGCTCTTCTGTTCGCCTCTGCTGCTTGTATGTTTCCTAGTGCTTCTAATATTCCATCGACCCATCTGTTTCGTAGTCGACACCTGGGACTGGTGTTCTCACAACGTTTGTTGAAGGCTCGTTGTGTTGTGTTTTGTTCTTTCTGCCTTGTCACGTGGCCGAACCATTTTATCTGTTGTTTCCTTATATATTCTATATAATGTGTGTGTGTGTGCGTGCGTGCGTGCGTGTGTGTGTGTTGTGTGTGTGTGTGTGTGTGTGTGTATTTTGTCAATAGAAACAAGAAAAATAGTTCTTAAATGGTATGTAGAGCCAGTCTTAACATATGGATGTGAATCATGGACAATAGGACAACAGACAAGAAATTCACAGGAGGCTGTGGAAATGTGGTTTTACAGAAGAATATTGAGAGTACCATGGACAGCTAAGAAGAGTAATGAAGATGTTCTGAGAGAGGTCAAAGCAAAAAGAGAGCTAATTTCCAATATTAGGAAGAAACAATCATTATTTTTTGGCCATGTAATGAGAAAATGGAAAAATTGAGGAACAAAGAGATAAAGGGAAGCAAAGAGAAAAAACAACAGACAGCTTAAGAGAATGGCTTGGCAGAAGGTCAACAACAGAAATGATAAATAGCTGCCGAGATAAAAAGTTGTGGAGAGACATG
This sequence comes from Megaustenia siamemsis, assembly GCA_032433765.1. NCBI lineage: Eukaryota > Metazoa > Mollusca > Gastropoda > Stylommatophora > Ariophantidae > Megaustenia > Megaustenia siamemsis. The sequence continues at coordinate 32,434,645 of JAVIAB010000126.1, forward strand.
ATCACCTACGGCAATAGGCCCGGTACTTGATGATGATGATGATATATATATATATATATAATGATTTTTCTATATAGACTTATACTTTCATATTTCCAGATTTTATCTATCCTGTAACATGTAGCATAGCTCTCTCTCTCTCTCTCTCTCTCTCTCTCTTTCTCTCTCTTTCGTTTTATCATTTCATCTCTTAGCCTCCTGTCCACCTCGCCTTAACTTTCCTGACACAATCATCCTAGATGTAGCAGTAGCTATCTGTGTTGCATCGTTTGTTGTCGTTGTTCTCATTTCTGAAGAAGGCCACATGTCAGCCGATACGTCCGTATTAAGTAGTGTTCCTTTATTGTAAAGCTATCACCATACCTTGTGTACGTTACACCCTACTATTGGCTGCAACCTATTCATTACTTGTTTTCGTTTCAGGTTGCTAGTATTATAGATCACATTTCTTATAATGGCTCTCGCTACCTTACACTTGTTGATCTCCCTATCTGGTGCAGCAAACCTGCACATTTTGCTTCATGACTTTCCTGTTTTTTTTCTTGTTTCATTTGTATTGACAAGTTCCTGTATTCTTTCTTGTATGCGTCCGTTGTTGAAACTTTTTGTCTACTCTTTATCAGCTTTTTTTTGTTTGAGGTATCATCTGTAATCCATGTCTTGTTTAAGAAACATTTTTTCCTCGAATATCTTGACTGCAACATATTTCTGACCTCAACTTTTCGTTGATTTTACCGGCATCAATCTGAAAATCCGTCAAGCACTTTTTAAAAATAGTTTTATTTTCAATTTCAATAACTAAAAATAAAAAAGAGAACTGCTAAATACAATTAAGAAAAGACAAATGAAATTTTTGGGGCACGTTGAAAGACACAATAGCCTACTAAAAGCAATATTGGAAGGGAAAAGACAAGGTAAAAGAGGCAGACCAAGACTAACATGGACGAGTAACATCAAAAGATGGATAAGTCAATCTATGACAATCTGCACCATCAAAGCAAGAATCAGAGTGGAATGGCGATCCATGGTAGCCAACCTTCGTTGCGGAGACGGCACTCGATGATGATGATGATGATTTCCAATGTTGCAAGGATGAACTGATGGTCTGAGTCGCATACCCACTTGGTAAGATTTAGGGTGCTATTATACTTATCTCCATTTCTTCTGCATATAAATGTGATCTACTTGATTGTTAGTACTGCAATAAGGTGTTATCGATCTAAAAATAAGTATTTGTGAGCGTCGCTTAAACATTGTGTTTGTGATCATCAAATTAGTATCTGAGCTGGAAGTTATTAATTTATTATATGTTTCATTTCTCTGTCCTATGCAATGTGGCCCTACATTACGTATTTATTTATCTTTCATATTTCTTTTCCATCCGGACTTTGCCGACCATTCTTATTGTGAGATCATTGCAACTTACTTTATCGATCACACTTGTATTATTTTGACCCACAACATCTAATACTTTCCTGTCATTTGCAGCTGTTGTCGTTGCTATGCGTGAATGGTCTAGATGATTAGTTTTCTTCAGCAGCCGAATCGTTACTATTACATTGATTTGACCATAGCTTCGTACGTTTATTGAAAATAAAATACGATTAAATATACTGCTGCTCTACTTTTATTTGCATTTTCATTTTTAAACAAATATTATTTCACGTTTCTTTGATTTGAAATGACTTTATCGTGCCCACGTGGCTAGTGTAGAAATAAGAGAAATGGCGGAGCAATCAAAAGTCGTAACAATAAACAGGAAGAGAAACTGAACATAGGTCGGTTATATGGTGAGAAATAATCACAAAACAAACAACAAAACAAACCATCAAAAATAGCCAAAGGCTAGCCGCCATACATTGAGAACAACACAAGAGGAAAAGAGAAAAATGCAAAAATCGATTCTTTTACTGCAATGGAAAAGGTAATCCAAAAGAGGGACTTTTGGTGAAGTACGAAAAGATGATTTGAGGTCACAGAAATGGGATTTCTCAGTAAAAATGTTGAGTTTTATTCATCATCATCAAGTACCGGGCCTAGTGGCGTAGGTGATCATGTCTCTCCACAACTTTCGATCTCGACAGTTATTTATCATTGCTGCTGTTGACTTTCTGCCAAGCCGTTCTCTTCAGCTGTCTGGTATTTTTTCTCTTTGTTTCCCTCTATCTCTTCGTCCCTCAAATTTCTCAGTTGTTACAATATCTTCAGTTGTTCTCTTCTCATTAATTGGCAAAAAAATGATAATTGTTTCTTCCTAATATTGGAAATTAGCTCTCTTTTTGCTTTGACCTCTTTCAGAACATTTTCATTACTCTTCTTAGCTGTCCATGGTATTCTCAACATCCATTGCAGCCATGCTTCTTTCATTTCTTCTGTAAAACCACATTTCTACAGCCTCAGTGATTTTCTTGTCTGTTGTCCTATTTTCCATGATTCACATCCATATGTTAAGATTGGCTCTACATACCATTTAAGAACTCTTTTTCTTTTCTCTGTTGTCAAAAATGGATTGCACAGTATCTTCCTCATTTTTTGGAAAGCTGCTTTTGCCTGAGCCATTCTGCATCTCACCTCTTTTGTACATCTTCCCTCTGAAGTTAACAAAGTTCTCAAATATTTAAATTCATTTACCTGTTTTAATATTGTTCCACGTGTCTTTATTTTGGCACTGAGGTGATGTCTTTTTCGTTGTTGTTACCATTACCTCTGTCTTTTGCTATTAAGACTGAGTCCTTTATTTTTGCTTTCTTTCACTATAATGTCCAACATGTCTTATAACTCATTTTCACTCTTAGCGATTAAGACTGTATCATCAGCATACCTTAGATTATTTATATTATGACCTCCAATTGTTATTCCAGGCATGCCCCTTATGGATCTTAAAATAATCTGACTTTAAATATTAAATAAATCTGGTGACAGCACACGAACTTGTCGTCTAGCACCCTGTTTTATTTGTTGAAACATTCCCAATTGTTTTCCAGTTCTTATGGCCGCTGTTTGTTGCCAGTACATGTTCTTTATTATTCTTAGATCTTTGCTGTCTACGTTTATGCTTTCTAAAATTTTGATTATTTCTTGGTGCTTTACTTTGTCAAATGCTTTGGTATAATCTATGAAAAATAGGCATTTGTTTTCACCTCTATGGCTTTTCTATTAAAGTTCTTATGATATATATGGTATTACTCGTTCCTTTACCTCCAACAAAACCACACTGTTCATCGCTAATTTCTGGACTGATTTTGTTTAACACTTCGCGTGATGATTCTTAGTAATATCTTAGTCATATGACTCAAAAGGCTTATGGTGTGATGATCATCGCATTCAATCGCACCAGATTTCTTTGGGAGGGCTATGAATATTGATTTGAGCAGGTCATCTCGTATATATCCACTCTTGTAGATGTCATTAAATATTTTTGTTATTATTTCTATTCCAAAATCACCCATGGCTTCAATCTCTTCTTTAGTTATATTATCTGGTCCAGGAGCTTTCCTGATTTCATATTGTGCAAGGCGTCATCTACTTCTTCTCTGAGTATTTCTGGTCCTTCTCCATTATACGTAATATTCACTTCTGATTCAAGATTGTACAAAGAAGTTACAACAGCGGTTTTCTGTTGCCTTCCGTTGTTTGTTTACGGTTGGCTCCGCAAGCCTTTGACTAAAAAGTCTTACCCACAAGGCAGTGGGGTTGTTTTACTTCCGGGTACCCTCCCTTAGCCTTTTACTCTCCCGAGCTTACCTGCAAGACAGCAGGGCAGCCACAGGTTGTACTGTTTACTGCTTACAGTAGCAGGTAAAATTACCTGACCTGACCCCCAGTTTTATTGTACAGCTAAAAAGATTAATAAGAAAACTCACAAAGAGGCAGGCCAACGCAAAAAAACCTCAGAAGAAGAGGAAGAAAAACGTCAGAAAGAAACAGTCGATATTTTTCGGGAACATCAAGAAATGAGGAAAGTTGGAATACATGGTTACAACTGGCAATATAGATGGTAAGAGATTGTGGACGCAAAAAGAATATAATGAAGTTATTAGATAGATTGGTGCCATGGCACGGTAAACAGTCTTAATCTTCTATCCTTCCTCTGCTGCCGTTTCTGTAAACAGTGAACAGCAGAATTAAATCGATGCATTGAGGAATTAGAATTATGGAGACATGATGATGAAGAAGATGAAATTTCCGGCGAGCCTTCTATGACGTCTGGCGGCATGGTAATGGTGTCACATGTTTGTTATTTTATGTTACTTTACACTCGCTAATATTACTACAAAACTTGTTCTACAGGATTGCCCCCAGTACACAGACCTGATACAAACCTTGTTTGGCTGTGTTATTCAATATTCATGTCTCTGATGTGTATAAAAGATTGCTTTTAACTATGTATTAAAGAGCTTCAGCTTAATGTTTGAATCGCCTCAGGACCGCTGGACGTAAAAATGTTTCTGAATCCGCATCGATGAACACACGATGAAATGTTTAGCAGGATTGCCCCCAGTACACAGACATGAGAAGAGCAATGTGGTCCACACCCACCTCCCTGGAAGAGAAACTGTATAGGGCAATCGAATCACTTAAACAGACAGCTGTCTTCATGAGAGAGTCTGGAATCCTACTCTGATTGAGTCTTAGTCTGAGAGAGAGAGAGAGAGAGAGAGAGAGAGAGAGAGAGAGAGAGAGAGTTTGATATTATAGAAACACTAACCAACATAACAGAGATAAAGTCAGAATAGCTTTGGATCAAGTCATTTAACGATTCATGTGCTGAAAGTAATCAGAGACTGATGGCTGGCATCTTTTGCAATTAATCAGCGAATCACGACTGTCCAAGAGTCGTAACCACCTCCATGTGATAATATTCGAAACAGACTAACCAACATGGTTTAGTTTAGACCGAAAACGGGAAGCAACTCAGTAAACAAAAATGATCTGCTAAAGTCGGGGGTGTTGGTCCAAAGGCGAAGATATCGCAGCACACTGTCGACCACAATACAGCGCATTTGCATTTATATAACTTTCTTTAAAAGCAGGTCATTGAAGCGAGGTATTTGCCATGCTAAAGTAGAAGAAGGTAAAAAACTTCTCAAACAGAACTAGGAGCGACATTTACTTAAAGAAAATGAGTCTTTATAGCGTTTAATTATATTGCTCGCTTCATCGCTTGTAAGTGCTGCTTGTGGAGACGATATCGAGTTCCTATTCGATAGATATAAGTTCTCAATACCAGGAAACACCCAACGTTCTTCGGAGAAATTCAATTTATGTGCCCTATAATCGTCCTTACATTTGTTTCTCTCCTGTCTGTGATTCACTTCCATTGGTCAGAAATTACCGTCTCCCTCTCCCTCTCTCTCTCTCTCTCTCTCTCTCTCTCTGCGATCAGGACTCCATCATAGTAGGATTCCAGACTCTCACATGAAGTCAGCTGTCAGGTTAAGTGTGTTGATCGCCCCCACAGACAGAACATCACAATTAGAGTCTGCCAGATCCACTCTGATTGAACACCCGTTAAAACGTTGCACTGTGTTCTGCGCCAGTGGCCCAGTGCATCCGATTTCAGCCAGCATTTTATTCAGGTTTGCATTCCTTAGCCTTTGATTGTCCCCAATCTTCCTGCAAGGCAGCAGATGATCTTTTCTGTAGGGGGATTCTGCCCTTAGATGGCCTGCCCTTCCAGGTTTACGAGCACCATCTGCCCGAGTCACTAGAGGTGACTAACACAGACATGCACACACAAAGATATGAGATGTGACCAACACAGACATGCACACAGCGATACGAGGCATGACTAACACTAACACACATCAAGATATATGAAACACGACTAACATAAAGATGCACATAAAGATATGAGATATGACTGACATATAAGACATGCACACACATAGATATGACACATGCCTAACATAGACATGCACACAAAGATATGAGATATGACCAACATAGACATGCACACACAAAGATATGAGATGTGACTAACACACACAGGGATATGAGATGTGACATACACAGACATACACACACAAAGATATGAGATATGACTAACACAGATACACACTAATATATGACTAAACACATACACACATAAAGATATGAGGCATGATTAACACGGACACACCAAGATATGAGATATGACTAACATGACACACACCAAGATATGAGCCATGGCCAGCACACACACACACACACACACACAAGCTAAGATATGAGCCATGGCTAGCACAGAAACACATCAAGATTTCAGCCATGGCTAGCACAGAAACACATCAAGATATCAGCCATGGCTTCACGGAAAAACACCAAGAAATAAACGATGTCCAGCACAGAAAAAACAATAAGGTATCCATATGCTTGGGTTTGTTGTAGTCGGCAGACTCTTCTTAACGTGGGAATGATCGACATACGAGACGCAGGCCCCGATTAACTGTTCACAGGTTTCGTTCAAACAGCTGTCCGGAGATTTGAGAGTGCAGTCTGACCCGTAGATCGTCCCTTGCATGTACAGTTCCCGGTTGACTGTTCACATGTGTCGTTGAAACAGTTGTCCGGAAATTTGAGAGTGCAGTCTGATCCGTAGTACGTTTCCTTGCACGTACAGTCTGTACTTTCCGGGTCACATATGATGTCACAGCCATCAGAACACGTCTGTTTGCACTGTAGCCCAAAATTACCATCAGGACAAGTGTCACTGCAGGTGTAGCCAGGACGTTTACATTGTAGGCATTTTCCGGATTTTTCCTCACATAAAGGACAGATACTGAGACAAGACCCGGAGCAGTCATGTCCATAGATCCCATGTGAACAGTTGCCGTGACACGTACCGATGATGACGTTGTAGCCTTTGCTTTACACACTGCACAAAACGACCAAGAATGCCCGTCCAGATAATAGGTGTCTGTAAATGTTTGCACCTCACTCACCGTCAGTGCACTGTGCGAAATGGTCGATGAGAACTCAATCTTATTATGTGCCATTGTCGCTTGTGTGGCGACTACAATAGTGTTGATAGAAATGTTTGGGTATGATATATCATTATACTGGAACACTACACCGCCACTGTCAGAGAAAGCCTTTAGAGTGGCATTCTTTACCCGAATCATAGTGCTAGCTCGATGATAAATCCGAATGGTGTGAATCTTCTGGGGCGTGGCAAAGTTTAGATACTAGTAAACAGGATTGGTTCCACTTCTCAATTGTGTGTGTGTGCAGTCATTGTCATAGAGATTGGTCTTTGTTTTGCCATTAACTGCGGCCTCTGGTCCACATCCGTCTCCTGTATAACAAGCATTAAATCTGTCGGTCTGGTTTGTATTTTATTTTAGAGCCACATTCCGACCCCCTCCAATGTAGATGGAGCAGATATTTGCAACTATCACCCCTTCAATCCGTAACTTGTTGATTAGACCAGCCCCAGAGCAAAAGACATCAATCTCGTGCGAACTAACTACAAACCGTGATTCATTGTTACATGAGGCAGAACCATTTAGTTTTACCGTGAAACTGTCCGGATATGTTAAGTCATTCACATAAAAGAACGGCAAAGATTGATTGAGAGTTGCCTCAACTGATGTAGAATCTGTGTCCGGATTACATGAGGTGTCGCTGTTATCAAACAGGAAAGTAGGTTCAGATTTGTGGGCGTATTTGTAAACGAGATCCAAGTACTGACACTGGGGTCCGAAATATTCGTGCTGACAACTGTCATTGTTTGGGCATGTCCCTGTGGTTTTGTCACAAACTGAGTCATTATAGCAGTGACATTGTAACGTACAATTCGCCCCAAACCAACCGGCTGCACAAATTAGGTCATTAACTTCCAAGGTCGCGAACGAAGCCAGCAAAATAAAGACTTGATCTACAGCGGTGGTGAACGAACTGTGTACAAACATTTATTATCAAACCTGTGGTTACATTTCCAAAAATCCGCCAACTCGCTGTGATAACAGATAGCGTAATGTTCAAAGTCAACATTGTATACACCATGGCTCGGACGCGGACAAACTTCCATCTTGGTGCGTCCCATGACCGTCTAAACCGAGGAAATCTATTTCTCACTTCTATTTATATCGATTTATTGCACAAGGTGTTGGGTTTTTTTATTCTTCCTAAAATGCTACTTATTTTCGTGAGCAATTCTGCATTTTTTGTGCGGTTCATCTTTCTTTCTTCTGCTGTTATTGCTGTGTTCAAGTATTTTACGCTGCACTTATTTCAGATTTATCTGGCTGGTGTGCACGACAATTGAGTGCACGACATCGCCAAGTCTGTTCTTCATTCAGGACATCGCCAAATCTGTTCTTCATTTAGGACATCGCCAAATCTGTTCTTCATTCAGGACATCGCCAAGTCTGTTCTTCATTCATGACATCGCCAAATCTGTTCTTCATTCAGGACATCGCCAAATCTGTTCTTCATTCAGGACATCGCCAAGTCTGTTCTTCATTCATGACATCGCCAAATCTGTTCTTCATTCAGGACATCGCCAAGTCTGTTCTTCATTCATGACATCGCCAAATCTGTTCTTCATTCCTCAAGAGCTGTATGGGTGGGACAGTGTTGTATACATTGAGAGACTGATGATTCTAGAGGTAGAAAACGGGTCTGGTCGATCCTGAGTGCTTAGTGGGACAAGCAGATGTATCTACAGTCAACACCTTATCAGAGCAGTCAGTCTGCATACGTTTCGCGAAATCCTGGGATGGCTATGATGCGGGTATCGGGATGCACCAATGGCAGTGAAACTGATTCCATTAATAGAATAGAATAGAATAGAATAGAATAGAATAGAATAGAATAGAATAGAATAGAATAGAATGTTTGGCTTATTTTATGTTCCATTATGGCGATGGTTATATCTTCGTTATGACATCACTTCCGTTTTCTAAGAGTTTAGAATGGGACCTTTCTTGTTATTAAAATCACTCATCAGCATCATCAGGTGCCATACCGGTTGACGTAGACGATCATGTCCTTCCATAATCTTCTATCTACAATGCATAATATTATTTCTGTTGTTGACTGTTTTCCATGACATGACACCAAGCTATCCAGTATTTTCTCTCTTTGTCGTCTGCGGTCTCTCTTTTCTTTTATTTGGTTGTTGTAACCAAGTATTCCAACTTTCCTCTTCTCATTATGTACCAAAAAAATATTGATTGTTTCTTTACGATGTTTTTTAGGAGTTCCCTTTTTGTGTTGGCATCTTTGATAATTTCATCATTGGTCTTTTTTGCTGTCCAGGGGATCTTTCAACATTTTTCTGAGAAATCCCATCTCTGTGACCTCTAATCATCTTTTCATTGGTTTGTCTACTATCCATGATTCGCTTCCATAGGCCAGAATTGGTTATATATAGCAAGGATGAACTCTCTTTCTCACTTCTAGTGACATAAATCTTTTACATAAGATATTTTCCATATTTTGAAATGACGCTATTTGGCCTGAGCTGTTCTGCATTTTATTTCTGTGGTGCGTCTTCCATATGATGTTATTATTGTGCCCAAATATTTGACGCGTTGCACTCAAAAGTTAGATAAGCGACATTTATTTTGGACGACAATCCTGGGTCACATCAAAGGAGTGTATGTTTTTCTCTTTAGCATCAGTTTTGCTAGGCGTTTCAAACTGCGGTGTTTGGAGATGTTATGCAATTTGTAATTAAATAGCAATACACTCAAAGTTAATAATCGATTGTCATCATTTCATTTGTTTCTCTACTTTCCATGATTCGCTTCCATAGGTCAGAAATGGTTCTATATAGCACCGATGAACTCGCTTTCTCATTTCTATTGACACAGATTTATTGCAATTCTTTCATTTGCAATTCTAAACATCATTAAGATCACAACCATCATTGAAAAAGTAAACAAAATCTTATTTTCAAAGAAATTATTCATCAGGTCCTCACAGAAGTTATATAAAGTGTGTAGAGAATTTATATATGGTCAAGAACTAACTATCTGGAGAACTAAAATATAGTGACCGATTATAACATTAATTAAATTACAACCAAGGGGAAAGAGATAATAAAAATCAAGCAATTTTAAAGTAAGAAAATAGCCAGAATTGTCCTCCAGATATACTACCAGCAGAAGAAGAGTTACACGTTAACTGTGGACAACCAAGCAAAGAAGAAATAATGAAAGCCATCAAACTATTTAAAAAATAGTAAAGCCACAGGACCAGATGAAATTTCTTCGGAAGCTATCAAAGCAGATATTAACACCTCTACCAAGATGTTACATAATCTATTAGATAAAATTTGGGACAGGGAAGTAATACCTAAAGACTGGAAAGAAGGTTATATGATCAAACTAGCAAAGAAAGGAAGTTTACAGGAGTGCACAAATTATAGGGGAATTATGCTACTATCATTGCCAGGAAAAATATTAAGCAGAATCATTCTGGAGAGACTAAAAGAGGCTATAGAGAAACACTTGAGAGATGAACAAGCAGGTTTTAGGAAGAACAGATCATGTGCTGATCAAATAACTACTCTACGTATAATAGTTGAACAAAGTTTAGAACTAAAATCCCCACTTTATATTGTAGTCATAGATTACGAAAAGACATTTGATAGTTCAGACAGAAGAATGCTTTGGAAGTTGCTGAGTCATTACAGAATCCCCATACAGTTTATTAACCTGATAAGAACAATGTATGAAGGAACTAAATGTAGTGTGGTGCATGAAGGACAGCTTACAGAAGCATTTGAAATAAGAACAGGATTGTGTATAAGAACAACATTGGATTATGAAAATAACTCAAAACAACAGAAATGGGATCCAGTGGTCACTAACCAAACAACTTGATGATTTAGACTTTGCTGATGACATAGCTCTCCTATCACACAGCCATCAACAGATGCAGGATAAAATGAGCATACTTGATGACAGATTACAACAGCTTGGACTGAAGATTAATAGAGATAAGACCAACATTATGAGAATTAATGCAGTTGGCAATAACCAAATAAAACTAGGAGAAATACCTCTACTAGACGTACAATCTTACACATATCTGGGCAGTAATATAGATAAAGAGGGAGGAACAGAAAATGATACCAAAATAAGGATATCAAAAGAAATAGGAGCTTTCGTTGCACTGGGAAACATATGGAAATCCAAAGAAATTAGGTTAAATACAAAAATAAAAATTTTCAACTCAAATGTTAAGTCGATCCTAGTATACGGCTGTGAAACATGAGAACAACAAAATTGACAATCACGAAGATACAGACTTTCATTAATGGATGCTTACGCAGGATAAAAGGATGGAAACGGCAGGACAAAATCACTAACATAGAATTATGGAAATGTACCAGTCAAATACCAGTGGATAAAGAGATACAGCGAAGACGAGGGCGATGGATAGGACACACACTACGGAAGTCAACTGAGAGTATTACACAACAGGTCCTTTTTTGGAATCCCCAGGGGAAAATACAAAGAGGAAGACCAAGTAATTCTTGGAGAAGACAGATAGAAGCAGAGATGAAGATGATGGGAAAGACATGGAATGATCTTAAAAGAATGGCAAAAGGCAGAACGACTTGGAAAGTGTTTGTTGAAGACCTATGCTCCACTGGGAGCTAAAAAGGTAGAAGAAGAAGATTAACTCACAACTACGGAAACCAAACAAGAGAGTTATTTGACGCAATAACATCTATCACTCTCAAAAAGTGTGTTTCTAGGTTATTCGTGTACATACACTCCTCATAACTAATTTTAGCACAGTGCACGAATAACGCAGCACATGAGATTTTTACTTTTTGAGTCCATCAGAAACACTTCGTTCAGACCATCTCATAATCAATCAGTATATAATTAATCATTATTATATTTTTAGCAACCAAAGATCGATTAATGGTGTGATGTAAGTGGTAGCGATACAAAAATGGATTATATAAATTATATCTTTAGTTATAAGTTATAAAGGAAAATATCAACTCACCATTTGAACATTGTGTTAACGTCACTGGCTCCACGGTAGGCGGTTAAAATTTGGACAATCTCGTAGTTTGTCTTCAAAGGAAACTCTTGTCCTGTCAAGTTAATAAAATATTTCCATTTGGGATATTTCCACAGGTCTCGCATACACAACAATTCTGGCTCCAACACCGTGAAAGTTCCCCAGACAACGTTAATTCTCCGACTGGCTATAAACACGTTAGGAAAACATCCAGCAATGGCTGAAATAGCTTGGTTGAAGTTCTCTGACGCCTTCTTGTCCACGTGTATGCAGTAGTAGTTTTGTGGACGGTAAATTGATCTCAAAAGTCGCTCAACCATTTCAGCATCTTTGTAGACAATCATAGAAAACGCTAAAGGAAAATCTTCCTCCTCTTTAGTTAAGGACGACATGATGTACCCCGAGATAGTTGGAAACGTTCACAATCCGTGGTTAAGTTCACATAAGCTGTATCGCTTAAAGAGAAATCTGTTCTATTCGTTTAGTTGATATCTTCGCATCACGAACACTCACTCCTGTAAACAAAGCGTTACAGCTAATATCCGGGACCTTAATAATCTCAGATACTTCCATCAGTTTCTTACTTAAGCTTACGTCACGATCCTTTTTGTTTTTCCATTCAAGTAAGTGGAATTCCTTCGGTTTTAGACCTATTGCCGTATTACCACTGACTGACAAAGGTAACAAAATATCAGCGATGGTTAAGTTTTGGTTTGGAATGTAATAAAATGTTTGTTTCCAGCATATTTGTGAATGTAAAAAGTAAAGTATTGGTAGCATTGTTCCGATTACAACACATATTGCCAATGGACGCAATTTGATCATCCTTTTCCATTTCATTTTGAAATCTAAAAAAAATAAAACGGCAATTATAACAACAATCTCAATTTTGAATTACAAAAATATACCATCAACAGAAGGTTTTATTAATCTCCTGATGATCAAGTGGAATCTAACACGAGAGGCATTTTTTTTGAATCTTCAAAGTAAGAAAAGAGTGGAGACTAAAATATACTTTGAAAGGAAATGTGTAATGAAGATGAAGACATCGAGCTATCATAAAATGCACCATGCAGGAGGACTGTTTGAAAATGTTTGCAAAGATCACTGCTCCAGGTAAAGTTCAAAGTGAAGAGAAGAATTAAACTGTAAAATGTAGAGCGTTAGGTGAAGCTGCCGCCACAAATTTGTTATCCTTTAAAGTTTGCTCCATGAACAACATAAAGGATACTGTCAAATACCCAAACAGCTGCACCATGAATAACACAAGATCCATAATAATAAATGAATAATGTTATGAGCGAAATACACCGTCAGCTTGCGGTGTTGCGCATTAGCGTAACACATAACTTGTTCTGTGTGTTGTAAGCATACCTCTTGCCCTGAAATGATTCGCTTATCTATTGCCTCAAAGGTTTCCCTCCATAATGATATACATTTATTTGTCATTTGTCTCCAGTCTAAACCACTGGAAACTATTATTCGTGCTGTTTCGTCCTATAACTGTTTGTCTACAACGCAAGTAGTAAGCCCTACCTTATCCGGGAGATACTTGTCTTAATAGGAAAATACAGATACACAGTTTATCCACCGAGTTGTGTTCGTAACCCTATGCTATAGTCTGAACACATAAGTGAAAGACATCGCCAATTATAGCTTATTATTTTATTAGGTAGCTGAGTGTGCTCTTAAAAAAACATCAGAAAGAAGCAATCAACATTTTTCGGGCACATCATGAGAAGATGAAAGTTGGAATACTTGGTTACAACTGGCAAAATAAAAGGAAAGAGAGATCGCGGACGACAAAGAGAGAAAATACTGGATAGCTTGGTGTCATGGCATGGAAAACAGTCAACAACAGAACTGATACGATGCACTGTAGATAGAAGATTGTGGAGGGACATGATCGCCTACGCCAACTGGTATGGCACATGATGATGATGAGTGTGCTCTACCGTTTGGTTTCTTGTGCAAAGCGCTGTGCCGAGGAGTACGGGTTCGATTCTGCTTCGGACCATCTATTGTTCTTTTTTGACTGTTGATTATGTGTGATTTTTTTCCGCGTGTTGAGCCATGAATCATGCAATCGTCAAGCCCGCTCGACTCCCTTGTTGACGTGATTTCTAGGCCAACGCGATAATTCAACTGTGAAATCTTTCTATTGATCTTCTACCTCGCTTGATGTTCAGCGTCTGGGAAAGGAAAAGGTGGGGGGGGGGGGCGGCAGTTTGCATATCTTTAGTTCTCTGTTGACCTCGCCTACTGTTGTTTTTCTTAGTGTTTATACTATTCCATCAATCCACCATATTTTTGGGATTTTTTTTCATAATTTTCATTTTTTTTAAAACTTGTGTGGTCAGCCCTTCAGTGTGGTATTCTCGTGGTGTTTGTGAAAGGCTCTCCGTGTCGAATATTGATTTTTCTGTCCTATCGTGTGGCAAAATCATTTTATCCCTTTTCGCTTTGTGTATTCTTCTCCTTTAGCGTTAAAACTTTTCTCTACAACGCAAACTTGACTCTTTCATTTGTATCTTCACAAACGGGGAGGAACATCAACCTGAAATAAGATACGCTGGTCGGTACTCGTATTATGCGCGTGTGTCCTGATTTTTCCCTTAAACCTGTGCCGAGGCTCACGCACTCTATCTTCGTCAGGCCCTGTGTGTATTTACTGTGGAGGAGGAAAGGTGGGGTATTGCGATCAATTTTCTTAGTTCTTCGCTTCTTATTTTGTTTGAGAGACAGTTGTATAAGAGGTTAACCAGATGATGACTAGCATCAAATATAAATATATATATATATATATATAGTCGTAAAAACATGAAGCAATGTCCAAATCACAAAAACAGATCTCGCATCACTGAAGTGACCTTTTATCAATATATGTTGAAGTTATTCGAATATAAGGAGGTTGTAGAAGCTACAGTTTTTTTTTCCTCTGTCATGCTGCATTTCCATTTTTCCGTAGAGGTTATACTTTAGTGTTGATCTCCAAATGCTGTCCAGTCTTTTTTATTTTTTGTAACAGACGATAATAAATAGTGGACACTGTTCTTGCAGGCCTCTAGTGTGAGCGCGTTAATCTGAGCGTAATGTCAAGGGCACGCTGGTGTGTACTGAAATGAAATAGTCGTTAAGTTTGCTGCCAGCTCTGGCAATGAGTGTGACCTGGTTCCGGACAGAGGGCATCGAAAATTGTGTTTTTCACTCCTTAAGAGAAGAGGGTGGGGTGGGTGTGTAGAATAAGGATGTATACATTGAGAGACTGAGAGTTCTAAAGGTGGAAAAGGGGTCTGGCCGATCCTGAGAGGTTAGTGGAAAGGGGGGGGGGGAGGGAATGTATATACAATCAACACCTGGCAAGAACAGATCGAAACCGAATGCACTGAAACTTACTCCAAGAATAGAATAGAATAGAATAGAATAGAATAGAATAGACTAGAATAGAATAGATTTAGTGTGTAACAATGTGATCTGATCGTACAGGCGATATACTGATATTGGCGCCAGGAAAAATACTAAGCAGAATAATTATGTAGAAACTAAAAGAGGCTATAGAGAAACATTTGAGAGATGAACAAGCGGGTTTAGAAGAAACAGATTATACACTGATCAATGACTACCTTACGTATAATAGTTGAACAAAGCTTGAAACTAGTCCCCACTTCATATTGGATTCATAGATTACAAAAAAGTCACTTCATAGTTTAGACAGAGGAATGTTTTGGAAGTTGCTGAGTCATTACGGAATCCCCGTTAAGTTTATTAACCTGCTAAGAACATTGTATGAAGGAATTAAATGTAGTGTTGTGTACTTCTGTCTCCATTTCTCTTTCTGCTGACCATAGATTGGATTATGAAAATAACGCAGAACAGCTGAAGTAGAATACTTGATGACTTATACTTTGATGATGACATAGCTCTCCTATCACACAACCATCAATAGATGCAGGATAAATGAGCATACTTGATGAGAGAATACAACTGCTGGGGCGGAAATAGAGATAGGATTAAAATCATAAGAATTAATGCAGTTGGCAATAACCACATAACAATAGGACAGACATCTCTACTAGATGTGAAATCTTGCATATATCTAGGTATTAATGTAGGCAAGGAAGATGGAACAGAGAATTATACCAAAATAAGAACACAAAAAAGCAGGAGGAGTCTTCATTGCCTTAAGAAACATGTGGAAATCCACAAAAATTAAATTAAATACAAAAATAAAAATGTTCAACTGCAATGTTAAATCAGAGTAATTTCCTATTTTAGCGTCTATCTGCTAAACGAGAGATCTCCCCCTGATTGACGCACGTATTTGAGTGTATCAACTGCTTCTGGTTGTATGCATTTATTATTCTTTTTTCAACAGTATTCCTAACCCTAAACCTAACCCAGGGGTCTTAGATTAGAGAACGAATGGAAAAAAAAAGTGCAAGACGACGTTACTCCTAGCAGAAAAAAGTTAAACCAAGACATTACCTTAAATCAGTCCTATTATATGGTTGTGAAGTATTTTAGGACAACAAAAATGACAGTCACAAAGATACAGACTACCATTAATAGAAGCTTGCGCATAATAAAAGGATGGAAATGGCAGGACAAAAATCACTAAGGTAGAATTATGGAAAAGTACCAGTCAAATATACGAGCTGACAAATAGATATACAACGAAGGCGGTGGCGCTAGTTTGGACACTTACTGTGGAAGTCAACAGTATTACACAACAGGCCCTTTATATATATATATATATATATATATATATATATATATATATATATATATATATATATATATATGTGTGTGTGTGTGTGTGTGTATAAATCTACAGGGTAGGAAAGAAAGACAAGGACTAGAAAATACATAGAGAAGTCAGGTGGAAGCAGAGATGAAGAGAATGGGGAAGATATGCTAACTGCTTAGAAAGTGTTTATTAAAGACCTGTGCTCTACATGGTGTAGAAAGGAAGAACAATTTCTGTTTGTGAGGTAGTTATTGTTGTTTGGCTAGCATTATCTGATACAAACTAACAATTGGAGGTTTAAAATCTTGCATAGGCAAACAGGTATAGAGATACAAGTATGGTGAAAATTGTTATATTGGCACACAGATAACAATACAAGCATGTAGAAAATAGCTACATAGAAAAACATAAACAATAAAAGTATGTAGCAAATTGTTACATTGGTACACAGGTAACGATAAAAGCATGTAGAAAATTGTTACATGACAAACATGTATGTAGAAATGTGTTACTTTAGCACACAGATAACAATACAAAAATTGAAGAAGATAGTTACATAGACAAACACATGTAGCCGGGGGATGTAGGGATGTAAGGAAATATATGTGGTTGGGTATAGGGTAAAGACAATGGGAGAACCATTGTAGGTAATGTGAGATTTGAGAACCACCGTGAGTTGAGAGAGTGGCACGGGACGTTTGATAGTGGTGAGTGGTGATTGGAAAAATCTCGTGCGAGAAGTGACTGATGAGAAACTCTAGGGTGAATTGTCTTAAGATGGTGAGATTGATGTTGATTGGCTGAGTGATTACGCAGGTGATTTGTCATTGGTTGGAATACGAGGTACTTAAACGGTTGGGGAGATGGAAAGACAAGTCCAGTTTAGGTAGCAGAGAGAAGTCCAGTTTAAGTGGAAGTAGGAAGTCCAGTGTAGATGGAAATACAAGTCCATCTTATGAAGTGTAGCTAGATACAGTGATCCAAGACTGAGAGAGAGCTAGGTAAGAGGTGGCCGCTCTACTATGCGCCGGCTCGTTCAGTGGGAACAGAGCAAAACGCTCTTTCCTAAATAGGAGTTTAGGTGAAGATTCCAAACACAGATATAGATCAGATCTGAGTTAGAGAAAGTTTAGATAAGTCACATGTAGTGTAGGGCGATAGTAGGAAATGTAACGGACTAAGAGCATTCAGAACACATGAGCCGGTGGCATAAGACGGTAGTAAGCCAAAACTGTGTTAGACCTACTGAATAAACTGGAGCAGATAGTCATACCGCACAGCACATGTATATAGCTTGTTATCATCAGCATCTTGTAAATAAAGCAAGCATTGTGTTATTCATGACTTATGTGACTTCCATTATGTATGGCTGTGTCATAGATTGTTCTAGTTGGCCGACTGGGCCGATCAATACAACGCGAATTACAAACATTCTGAGGACGATAAACACGTGCAGCCCATACGATCAGGTAGAGAGTTTAGCGTGTGGAGTCGCTCTGAACCTAATTACCGTGGGAGAAGCGAAGAAAGACCAGACGGTGTCCGGCTGAGCCTGGGTGATGACTCATTGTGTAACGGGAAGAGAACGCTGAATGAACGGGACACCAATGGTCCTGTTCCTAGTGCTCTAGAATCAAGTCGTATCAAGGTTTTCCAAGTGATGCACGTAGTAGATCAGCACAGCAAGCGAGTACTGTATGCTGGGGACATTGAAGCATCCTCACCACCATCAAGAACCACGGGATAGCAACGAGCGACGACGTGCACCATCAAACAGTTTACAAGCCAGTAAACACATTCAAACGAAGTTGATCAAAACAGCCACCTGTCAAGCAATATGACGCGTCACCACGACCTGTGTGGCACGATCAAGGAATATTACAGTCGACACCCAGAGATATAAATAAACCACCACTAAGAAATGTTACACATGTAGCAATGTAATAGTTCCCGTTTGTTACCGGGGCCTCATTTTGAGGGAAGTAAAGAATAGTGACACTGTGACCTTCCAAGCATGTCGTAAGAGGCGACTAAGGAGATTGATTGATGGCGTGACAAGTTGTCATTGTAAAAAGTATTGTTATGGAAACAGAGCCATAGATTTTAGAAGCAGCGATCTCTGTAATATGTACCATTTTGGCATGCAAGGTTTCTGTTTTTGAGATTGTGGTTCTGCCCTATGTGCCGTCTTCGGCTCGAAAGGACAATAGATAGATAGAATGTAACAGTGTGATAGGAATTGAAACGATAATTATGGGTTTTAAGAGAATGTGGAGAACAAGACGAGTAAGGGTCTCCAGATTTCAGGGTCGCGCACAGAGGATATGATATTATGGGATAGTTGGGTCAGGGAGAGCAGCCAAGCGTGAGGAGAGAACAAAGAATAGCGGACTTGACGACGTAGTTAAAGGAGTGATACCTGACAGATTGAGTTTAATATAATTAATAAATAGAAAGGGGTCAATGGGTCAATGTCGCGAGACACAGAATGTTCTGGAAGCTCAGGGAGTGGACAGAATTAAAGGAGAATTGGGGTGGGGGGGTGGGGGGGGGTTGGCGCCAAGTCGAGACGGGTTGACGAGTAAAAGCAACGGGGATCTGATTTATTGAGGCAAAGAGTATTTAATAGGCTGCACAAACAAAGGCAGGAGCTTCACATGTAGACTAAGTGAGAAAGGAGCCTGGCTCACGCCAGAAGGACGTTAAGCCAACAGCCCGTGGCTGAGTGGAATACTCGCCATACTTCAAGAATGTTTAGAGATTACTAGAGACTAAATAGATAGTGTTAATTTATTAGAGTTGTAGAGCTTGACATGTAGACTAAAGGAGAGAGGGAGCCGGATCGAGCTTCAAGCGAAAGATCCGGTGAAAAAGACTTGTTAAACGCAAGTAACAATATAAGCGTATAGAATATTGTTACATTGCCACAAATGTAACAATACAAGCATGTAGAAAATTGTTACATTGCAACACAAGTAACAATACAAGCATGTAGAAAATTGTTACATAGATAAACATGTAACAATACAAGCATGTAGAAAATTGTTACATAGATAAACATGTAACAATACAAGTATGTAGAAAATTGTTACATAGATAAACATGTAACAATACAAGTATGTCGAAATTGTTACATAGATAAACATGTAACAATACAAGTATATCGGAAATTGTTACATAGATAAACATGTAACAATACAAGTATATCGGAAATTGTTACATAGATAAACATGTAACAATACAGGTATGGAGAAAATTGTAACGTAAACACACGGTAATGGTACAAGTACGTAAAACGGCGACCTTAGCATTTGAAGTAGCGGCCTTAATCACATTT
Organism: Megaustenia siamemsis; assembly: GCA_032433765.1. NCBI lineage: Eukaryota > Metazoa > Mollusca > Gastropoda > Stylommatophora > Ariophantidae > Megaustenia > Megaustenia siamemsis. The sequence goes on from JAVIAB010000126.1 coordinate 32,454,702, forward strand.
AATTTAATTTATTTAGAAGGCCGTTTGCTTATCCAAGGAAGCTAGGGCAATAGTTTACTCTTTCCAAGTGTTTTTTTTTGTTTTCCAACGTCCAAATTGTGATTAGTTTGTTAGAATATCAGACGCAAACAAAAGTTATTCCCAGAAATTGTCTTTTATCTTCCTAATTTTCTCGAATAAAAACCAGTCCTTGAGAGCTAAATAGGAACTTCTGACTTTGTTAAATGAAGTTAGGGGAAGTAATTAGTTTCGTTTTAGTAAACAGATCATCTTCGTTGTACAGCGGAAACTCCACAGAACTCAAATAACAACCACATTACGCACCTCAGTAGGAATAATACCTGCCGACCACTAGCAAAAGCATTGAAAATGACGGCAGCTCAGGTGTACGAATTTATTAGCACAGACGAAGACCTTGACCTAACCGCCTTAGTTACCTCTTACGACACGCGTGTAGATGGCAGTGGCTATATTTGTTTTCCCCCTAATCATGGTCCTTTCTCCGGCAGCCAAAAAGGCGCGGTGGGGTGATTTATTCAGGAATCAATGATCACAATATAACTAGGCGGGGATTTAGATATGGACTTTTATAAACCCATAAATCAGACTTTTATGCGGCACTTACTTGGTCAGAAATGTCAATGAGCTTACCCGGACAGAATGGTATACAAGAGATGTTTATATAATCAATTGGACAGCTAGCCGTGTGAGAGCTAGATTTTTATAAGTATAACGAGATGATAAATAAAGCTATTGATGATATCGCAAGATAGCTATGAGTATAACGAGATGATAGCTAAAGTTATTGATGATATTGCAAGATAGCTATGAGTATAACGAGATGATAGCTAAAGCTATTGATGATATTGCAAGATAGCTATGAGTATAACGAGATGATAGCTAAAGCTATTGATCAGAGAGCCAGATGTCTATGAGTATAACGAGATGATAGCTAAAGCCATTGATCAGAGAGCCAGATGTCTATGAGTATAACGAGATGATAGCTAAAGCTATTGATCAGAGAGCCAGATGTCTATGAGTATAACGAGATGATAGCTAAAGCTATTGATCAGAGAGCAAGATAGCTGTGAGTAAAACGAGATGGTAGCTAAAGTTATTAATGAGGAGAGAGAGCCAGATATCTAGGAGTATATCCAGTTTTAACTGACGTTAACAATGAGAGAGCCTGACACCAGTGAGGATAACCAGATGATAACTAAAGTTAAACACGAGAGAGCCAAATATCTATAAGGATAACCACATGATAACTAAAATTAGCAATGAGAGAGCTAGCTATCTAGAAGGATAACCAATATTAAATAACGATAGCCCTGTGGGTGAGAGATAGCTAGGAGGGACAGATAACTATGAGAATAGTAAGTAGAAAACGTTAAGATAACTAAAGAATAGCTAAAGAGACAGAGAGAGAGAGAGAGAGAGAGAGTGAGAGAGAGAGAGAAAGAATATACAACTATAGGGATAAAACTAGACACATGTGTCGATCGAGCAAGTAATCAGGTAGCTGTGAAGTAATCCATTATATAATGTGAAAAGGAGCTACACGAAACCCATCCAGAGCTGCATAGATGTCATGAGTTTATATTTAGTTTCCAGTGAAGAAACTCCTTCCCAGAATTGAAACTAGTATAAGCCAGATCTCAAGTACAAGTCGGCAGATTATATTGGAAGTGCAGAAATCTTATTAAATTTGGATCTATAGAAAAATGTGGAGAATTTGTTGAAATGAAAGGAAGGTCAAACAGGAAAGTTCTAAATTAGCTAAAATGAATAAAAAAAAACACAACACAATTAATAACTTCTTAACTAATTCTTAACACAATTTGAAAAAAAAAAACAGAAATTTTTCTGATATATGAAGAAACACAGAACCTTCCTAAAAGTCGTCTTGAAAGGGAAGGTAAGCGGTAGACGAGACAGAGGCAGACCACATTATGAGAAGAGGAAAGTTGGAATACTTGGTTACAACAGGCAAAATAGAGGGAAATAGAGATCGCGGACGACAAAGAGAGAAAATACTGGATTGTTTGGTGTCATGGCATGGAAACAGTCAACAACAGAACTGATACAATGCGCTGTGGATAGAAGATTGTGGAAGGACATGATCGCCTACGCCAACCGGTATGGCACATGATGATGATGTGATACAACTACAAAGTATGGTGGCAAGAGTAGTGTATCTTAGACAAGAGTAGTGTGTCATAGCTAGACTATTACCAGTTTCTAAGATGAAAAGAAACTATAATTGTCCAGAAAATGTCAATTAAAAAAAAAAATGAGACTCTAAACTAAGAACAATACGAAAAACAGAAATTCAATTATTGTCACTAGAGTGATATAGCAACAGTGATGACTTGTTGACGATTTCAAATAAGTTAAGAAAGACATGACGAGGCACATTGCTCACATCGATTGCAGTGCTGTATTTTTTATTTCCTAACAACATGGTCAATCCTGTAATGAAAAAAATGAAAATCAAACTAAAGAGAAACAAACAAAAAACTAATGCAGCAACACCAATAGATATAGCAGCGTTAAACCAGAAAGATGTACAAGAAACTTTTATACTGTACAAGTAAAGAACACATATCAGAAGCTACTAGAAGAGGGGATTGAGCAGTACAGAAGAGAAAATCCTGAGGAAAAAGTCACAACAAAATGGCAATGCATAAAAAACAGCATGCAAGAATCCTGCAACACCTTGCCCAAAAAGGAAAGTAACAAAATAAAAAATGGATAACAGACAAAATATTAGAAAAAATGGAAGAAAGAAGACAAGCGAAAAACAATGCCAGATACAAGGATATAGACAATGAAATGCGGAGAATGTGCAAAGGCAAAAGAAGACTGGCTCAACCAAAGATGTCTAGAAATCGAAACTATGGAAAGTAAACAAAACTTAAGAGAGATGCACACAGAAATAAAGAGAATGGCGAATAAAGACAAAAAAGCTGCAGGAAACGGATGTATTGCAAACAAAGAGGGAAGAATGCTATCAGAAAACAAAGATATAATAGATAGATGGCAAGAATATATAACAGAACTATTTCATGACGAAAGGGACAAAAAGCCAGACATAAAATGTACATACAACTATACAATCCTGAAATCCGAAGTAGAAAAAGCCATAAAAACAATGGAAAAGGGAAAAGCAGCAGGGCCTGACAATATACACATAGAGACGATACAGGCTCTAGAACAGTTTGGCGTCGAAGTGATCACAGACATATGCAATGACATATACCATACAGGATACATACCAAACGATCTAAAACATCAACTTTCATTGCATTGCCTAAAAAGAATGGTGCAGTTGAATGCAGTGACTTCAGAACAATAAGCCTAATGAGCCAGGTAACAAAAATTTTACTAAAAGTTTTACAGGGAAGGATTCAGAATAAAATCAATACTGAATTAGACAGTAGACGAGAGAGGAGCAACAATTTGGATTCAAGAAAAACAGTTGAACAAAAGAAGCCATATTCAGCATGAGAACATTGATTGAAAAGTACACAGAAGTAAACAAACCAATATATGCCTGCTTTATAGACTACACCAAAGCTTTCGATAGAATACACCATAACTAACTTATAAACTGCCTAAAGGATATAAATCTAGACGACGCAGACATACGACTAATATGTAATTTGCACTGGGAGCAAACAGCAATAATAAGATATAACAAGGAGAACTCTACACCCATGGACATAAAAAGAGGAGTAAGACAGGATGCATCATATCACCAAGCTTGTTCAATCTATACACTGAGCAAATCTTTAAAAACATCTCAGAGATACCAGGTCTAAACATTAATGGAAAGATAATCAATAACCTGAGATATGCTGATGATACTGTTCTACTAGCAGAAAATCCTAAAGACCTACAACAATTGCTTAATGTGATAAACACAACACGCAAAAAATATGGACTAGAAATGAATATCAAAAAGACTAAAACTATGATCATAAACAAAGAAACTTCTCAAGACCTACAATTAAATATCACAGTTGAGGGAACACATCTGGAGACAGTCCAGAGTTACAACTACCTGGGGCATACTATAACCAATGATGGAAAATGCAAAACTGAAATAAACAAAAGAATAGGTATGGCGAAAAGTAATTTTAATGCCATGAAAAAAATATACTAACAACAAAATAAAATATCAGCAGGGCTGAAACTAAGAATGGCAAAATGTTACATCTTCTCAACATTCCTGTATGGAGCAGAAACATGGACATTAGACAAGAAAACAGAACAGAAAATTGAAGCCTTTGAAATGTGGATTTATAGAAGAATAGGTAGAATTGGATGGAAACAAAAGATAACAAACTATGCAGTTTTAAAACAGCTGAAAATAAAAAGAGAACTGCAGAACACAATTAAGACAAGACAAATGAAATTTTGGGGCATGTTAAAAGACACAACAGCCTATTAAAAGTAATCTTGGAAGGAAAAATACAAGGCAAAAGAGGCAGAGGCAGACCAAGACTAACATGGACGAGTAACATCAAAAGATGGACAAGTCAATCTATGTCAGCCTGCACCATCAAAGCAAGAAACAGAGTAGAATGGCGATCCATGGTAGCCAGCCTTCGTTGCGGAGAGGGCATACGATGATGATGATGATGATGAACAACATGGTCTAAAAAACACAACGAACATTCTACTTAGCAGCACCAGCTATGTCTTGATCTAGAAGAAATCACTTGTCATATGTTAATCCACTGGTATTATACTGTTTATTATGTATTGATATTAATAAAGGCGTTCGAGGACACTAACAACCGGTCTGTCATGATTTTGCTCTTCGCACAATCTCTTTTGGAGTCTAATACCGGTAAACTCAAGTATAATACAACATACACACGTCCTTTTGATGGAAGGGACAATTAGAATCCGAGACGTAAGCTTAGACAGACAGATATAAACTTGTACACGATACGGCTACATAAATAACGTTAACAAAAAGTATCATGTTACTTTCATTACCGTTTTTTGAAGGCCAACAAATCTGCTGCGTTAGGTCACAAGATCAGCTACTTTTAGTACCAATATAGATTTCTATAAAGTATTTACAAGATCGAACTATTTATTTTCTATCTGTCTAGCCATCTGCATACTTACCTACCTACCTACCTACCAACCCCACCCCACCAATATATGTCTGTCTGCCTACCTACCTGTCTGTCTCTCTATCTATCTATCATATCTGTCTATACCCATATATGCACACATATATATATATATATATATATATATATATATATATATATATATATATATATATATTAGTGGTAATATAGATCAAATGTTGAAACACAGAAAGAGATCAGATGCAGGGTAGCAAAAGCAACAGCGAATTTTTAAAACCTGGACAAAATATGGTAAAGATAAACACTAAATAAAGAAAATCGAACTTCAAACATTCAACTCTCAAATGTATTATCAACCCTTATCTACGCATGCGGAAGCTGGAAAACAACAAAGACGATTGAGAGAAAATGAAACGCTTTTGAAGACAAATGTCTAAGAAAAATAGGAGGGAATCATAGGAGGAAGAAGTATGTATTACAGCACTCAGGAAAAAAATGACAAATAAACAACAACAGAAAAAAACAAAGAACAATATATATGGTCCGAAGCAGGATCGAACCCGTACTCCATGACAACGCGCCTTGCCACAAGAAGCCGAACACTAGGGAACACTGCCACTCAGCTAACTATAATATTAGTTATTGTGTACACGCAGGCGTTCTCATGACTATAGCATAGGGTTGCGATCACAGCTCGGGAATCAATTGTATTTCTAACCAAGCTAGAATAGCTAGCTCTATAGAAGGCAAGTATTTCTCTAAGAAAAATACTCTTGTGTACAACGGAATGAATTCAAGACTAAAATAAACATAAAGATACGAGAAATGGCCAGGCAACCAACTATCTCATTTACAGAGAAAGAGAAAAGAAGATCGAACACAAAAAAGAACCGACAAACAAATTGGTTTGGGCACGTGATAAGTCCAAAAGATCAAAGCTTCAGGATTCAATAGACATTACGAAAACACCAGATCGTATGGCTTGCCACTAAAAAGATGGATTGATAGAATATTAAATACACTAGGAGTAAAGGCATAAAAAGCGCATAACAAACCATACAAACACGAAGCTGTTGTAAAGCTGATGACAAGAATAAAAGGAAAATGTGAAAAAAATCACAAGCTGTTACCAAACCATTTTTCCATTTTCACCCATAACTATTTTTTTTTCATTGAAATTAGCCTATTGGTTGCCCCCCCCCCCCCTTCCTTTTTTTCCAATTACCTCTGGTGTGTGGTGTTTACTACCTGTTGGTGATCTTAATCTTTCTGCAATAAAAAAAACTGCAGCACTTTTAGTAGCCATATTTTAACTAACAGAAAAGTAATGGAAACAAATGAAATTATGTTGTTTTTGTACGTTATTGATATTTTATAATAACGTTGCCGCGATAAAATAAGCAATACACTACTTTTAACACAGTATTAATTGTTGCTATTAAAATGGAGTAAAATGTATGTACAGTCGTTAGTATGGTAATGAAACAGTATTAATGAGATTAAAAAAATTAAACCGCTTTTAGTCCATTACTTGAACTAATAAATCTGCAATGAATCAAAGCTTAAAATATCTATTTTATTTGTAGTATTTTCTAACAAACAATATTGCAATAATTAAATAATTTAATTTTCTACCTTTGAAACCAGTTTTTGGGTATATTAAAACGGTAACGATATAGTACAGAACAAACTATTTTAACAACAGTATTTATTCCACGGACACAACTGCAACAATAAGATTTGAAACATTCCACTGTTGACACCAATATTGATGTATTAACAGAAACAGAAACCAATGCTACGTGAAACTACTGACAACTCCAGAACTTGAATTGACTAAGAAAACTTGTTTCCTCTGATTTTATATCCAAAGGAGACCGACAACAACTACAGGATCGAATCTCGAGCGGAAGAAGATACTTATATCCAGCCACTCAACTTGTAGACTACAAGTGTCTCGCAGTTAGTCAACTGTTCTAGGCGATCCTCTGTTTCAGTAAGTGAGATGTAAATTGTATTTGCCTCTTTTTTTTTTTAAGTGTTTTATTTAAACATTTTATAGATCGGTCTTTTTTTTCTTTTTTCCAATTTCATGTTTATTTTGTTATCTCTTCTCATTACACATGCATAAAAAACTCCGTCAACATATCATGTTATCTCTTCTCATTACACAGGCATAAAAAATTACGTCAACATATGTTATCTCTTCTCATTACACAGCCCTCTATAGAAGGCAGGCAACTAAAGCAAGTAGAGGAATAAAAATAGCTAGGAAGTTTAGTGACAGACGATAATAATAAAAAAAAAGTAGAGATAAAATCAAGATGCAACAAAGCTTGTCAAATCATGGGACAGTTATCACCACTATTGTCCAACAAGGAAATAACTCTAGAGGCAAAACTAGCACTATATAATACAATCTTCATCCCAATGTTGTGCTACCAATGCCAGACCTGGACCCTAGATGCAAGAATAATAAGAAAAATAACCTCTACTGAGATGAAATGTGTTAGACAAATGACAGGAAATAATCTGAGAGGTAAGATCAGAAATGAAGAACTGAGAAAAAAAAGCTAGGAATAGCCCTCGCCATAGAATATATAAAGAAACAACAGATAAAATGGTTTGGCCACGGGATGACGCAGAAAGATCAAAACACAACGAGCCTTCAACAAAAGTTGTGAGATTACAAGACCCAATGGTCGACCACGAAAAAGATTAATGGGTGGAATATTTGAATCACTAGGAAACATAACAACAGAAGAGGCGAACAGAAGAGCAAAAGACCGCAAATTATATCAACCCTCGACGCTAAAAGGTAAATGAGGAAGGAAAGAAGAGGAAGAAAAAAGATTACACAGTCATCACAGACCCGTCTACATCTTCTGTTATCTCTTATCATTACACAGTCATCACAGACCCGTCTACATCTTCTGTTATCTCTTATCATTACACAGTCCTCACAGATCCGACTACATATCCTGTTATCTCTTATCATTACACAGTCCTCACAGATCCGACTACATATCCTGTTATCTCTTCTCATTACACTATCCTCACAGACCCGTCTACATATTCTGTTATCTATTCTCATTACACTATCCTCACAGATGCGTCTACGTATCCTGTTATCTCTTCTCATTACACTATCCTCACAGATGCGTCTACGTATCCTGTTATCTCTTCTCATTACACTATCCTCACAGATCCGTCTACGTATCCTGTTATCTCTTCTCATTACACTATCCTCACAGATCCGTCTACGTATCCTGTTATCTCTTCTCATTACACTTTGGCACCGACCCGTCTACTAAGATATCTTGTTATATCCTCACAGTATAGTCTACACATATCCACGTTTCTTGATAACAGGTGAGATTCCTGGCTCCATTCGTTATTTGTCTGAAAGTCTAGTTTTGTGTTTCAGCAAAAATAACCATCCGATCAACCAGCCACAGCAGATCCTTTATCTAGAATCGGAAACATATGCATAAAGCGACAACACCATAAACGGTTTGGCGCGACATAACTAGAATAGCTAAACGTGATGCAATAATTTATCAATAAATGTTAGGAGAGTGTGGGATTAAAAGTCGAACACGAAAAAGTTTGAAGAAATATCAAAGGCACTCGGATACCATCAGAAAGATAGAGACCAAAAATTAATATTGTTGTTAAATACTACCAGCTAGCACAAGCGTTCCTAGACGAATGAAATAACATACCCCAATTAACCACAAGAACGGACGCAGTCTTGTCGATATATGAGAGGGCGCTGTCAAAAAAAGTGATAAGAGCTCAATGTGGACATACACGGTTCTGTGAACGAGGTTTAATTTTGTTGGTGGGAGAACTACTCATTGCTTAGAGCACAAACTATACCTCCCGCTGACGCTTAAGCGCACATTCAACAGAACAGAATGGGAAGAATCAAACTATAATGATATATTTATTAAAAATTCATTTAACTCTGATTTTCAGATAAAAAAATCTTTTGTCCAAATAAATGAACTGATATACACCGGAAATGATGATGTCAGTGGCAAAAATAGTTAACAAGACTAAATTGAGCACATATCAAGCACGTCTGGCAGAGTAACAATAAACGTTCCTAACAAATGAACAAGGAAGTGATATCGCACACAATGCACCACAGTTAACAAATAATTTCAGCGATATTTACATACAGTTGACTATATTAGCAGTTTGAGCACATTTACTGCTAACAATCTTGTTGGCATCTCTGACCATCTCGAAACAGTACTGGATTGGTTAGCTATCAAATCTAACACATAGAGTGAACGTTCAAAGTTACCGGCTAGGTAATCATTTAACGCCTTGCGTGTAACGATGGGATGCGCCTGGGTCATGTGTGCTAAGCTCGCTTGAGCCACTCTTACCGCGTTTAGCTTGAAAGGTTTAGGGCGAGGTGAATTTAATTCTCAAATATAAGTGTGTTTTACCTTTTGTCTTCATCACCGAACGCAGGTCGCGAACTGCTGTAGGCATATAAAAGGGACTAGATAAGCTGCTGTTAGGCATCTAAATTGGACTAGATAAACTGTTGTAGGCATCTAATGATGGTTAGTTAAGCTGTTCTAAGCATCTAATACGGACAAAATAAGCTAATGTAGACATATAATAGGGATCAGTTGTAGGCATCTAATGATGGTTAGTTAAGCTGTTGTAGGCATCAAAAAGGGACTAGATAAGCTGTTGTAGGCATCTAATGATGCTCAGGTAAGCTGTTGTAGACATCTAAAAGGGACTAGATAAGCTGTTGTAGGCATCTAAAAGGGACTAGATAAGCTGTTTTAGGCATCTTAAAGAGACTAGATAAGCTGTTGTGGGCATCTAAAAGGGACACGATAAGCTGTTGTAGGCATCTAAAAAGGACTAGATAAGCTGTTGTAGGCTTCTTAAAGAGAAAAGATAAGCTGTTATAACGATGGGATGCACCTGGGTCATGTGTGCTAGGCTCGCTTGCGGCCACTCTTAGCGCGTTTAGTTTGAAAGGTTTAGGGCGAGGTGAATTTAATTCTCAAACATAAATGTGTTTTTTCCTAGTGTTTTGTCTTTCATCACCGAACGCAGGTAGCGAACTAATGTAGGCATCTAAATTGGACTAGATAAGCTGTTGTAGGCATCTAATGAGGGTTAGCAAAGTTGTTCAAGTCATAGAAAAGAGACTAGATAAGCTGTTGTATGCATCTAATAATGGTTAGTTAAGCTGTTGTAGGCATCTAAATGGGACTAGATAAATTGTTGTAGGCTATGGTGACCATTTGTCCCCGATTTTCGGGGACATTCCCCGGAATGTAGAAGTTGTCCCCGATTTCAGTGAATAAATAAATGTTCATAAACGGAATCGGCCCTCTTTTAAAATAATCACTAGGACTCAGGACGTTACTGAGTTGTGTTTTTTTATCCCAGACTGAGCGGCATTATCAGGGATGGGTTTAATTTTAAAAAAGCATACACTCTCTCTCTCTTTCCCCACCCCTGCCTTTCCGGACATCTCCCGCCAAAGTATCTTTCCCGGCCAATTTCAAATCAGTCCGAGTGTAATGACAGTACAGTGCAGTCGTATTTTCTAATTGTGATCAGTGGACGTCTGTTGCATAAAATCAATGCTTTCCAAAAAAAACGTGTGTCATTTTAGTGATTCGCTGAAAGCTGAATTTCCATTTATTATACAAGCAATTTTAGAGGATCAAACGCTAGTGAAATGTAATATATGTAGTTCATATTTTTCTATAGCAAGTGGTGGAAGAACATCAATAACTGATCATCTACAGGCAAAAAAAGCATATGGATGCGCTGCTTTGTAAGTCTCAGTCTGGGTGTATGACAAATAATTTTTGTAAAACAGAACCCTCAAAAGATGAATACACTCTAGCTGTTCATGAAGGAACCTTCGCATATCATACTGTACTTCATAATCATAGTTTCCGCAGTATGGGTTGTACAACAATTCTACAAAAGAAATTTTCAACGAAACAATTTTCCTGTGCAAGAACAAAGTGTGAATCCATAATTACCAAAGTTTTTGCTCCTTGGGCTATTGATGAACTAAAAAATGACCTCAAATATGTCAGCTTTGTAACATTGTCTTGCGATACATCTAATCATAAACATGTTAAGCTACTTCCTATTTTAGTTCGTTATTTTCAGGCTTATGAGCAGGAAACTGCGATAAAGACCAAACTGATTGCTTTCATAGATATCCCAGGAGAAACGTCCGACATAATTTCTGAACAATTGTTGAAAGCAATTGATAATTTTGACTTAAACAAAAAGATTGTTGGACTCTCAGCAGACAACACAAATACAAACTTTGGAGGCTTGTTGAGGAAAGGGAGAGATAATGTCATAACTAAAATAAAGTCCAAGTTAAACAGACACATAATGGGTCTTGGTTGCAACGCACACATAATTCACAATTGTGCAAAAACAGCGTTTGATTCCATGCCTATGGATATGGAAGTGATTGTAACAAAAATATTTGGATACTTTCACATTTACACGGTTCGTGTAGAACGCCTAAAAGATTTATGTGAATTTGCTGGACAGGAGTTTAAGCAATTATTAGGTTATTCGAATATAAGGTGGTTGTCATTACATCCAGCCTTGGAAAGAATATTGAAACTATCAATCACTGAGATCTTTCTTCTTGTCAGAAACACACTGTCCTACAATATTGAAACAATTATTTGAAAACAGTGAATCAGAGCTTTGGCTTAGCTTTGCTCATTCTCACGCATCACTCTTCCATGAAACAATTAAGGCGATTGAAGGCGACGACAAGAGTGCAACAGAATCAGCACTAGCTGTGAACAATCTCATTATACAATTAGAAACACGACGCGATGAAAATGTCATCCCACACATGGTAAAGAGTTTACTAACTGATTTAGTAGAAAGTGGTGACATCCAAATGGAAAGGTATTTCCAAATAAGTAAAGAATTCTATAATACTGCTGTACATTACTTGCAGTCTTGGAACAAGCACAATGAGGACTTGTCACAACTGAGCTGCCTTCTCTTGGATAATGTGCCTGAAAGGAAACATTTTGATAATGCAGTAGAACAGATATCTTCAAAGTGTAATGAAGTTGTAAACGTCAATCGTGATGAGCTCTTTGATGAATTTACTTATTTGCGAGGTCATCTGTTGAAAAAAGAATGTGAGTGGTTCAGTAACAAGCCCCCATGTAGAAAATGGAATGAAGTACTCAGGTACTTGAAAGAAAATAATGTACCACATGCTAATGTGAAGAGAATTCTTGAACTTTGTATGTGCTTACCTGGCAGCAATGCATCCGTAGAAAGACTATTTTCTCAAATGAACTGCGTCTGGCCCGAAGAGAAATCACGGATTAATGTGAGCACGGTGCAAGCCATGTTAACAGTAAAAACTAACATTAATTTATCGTTTATTTATCATGTGAAAGCTTCAGTGAAAAACTTGCTTCAAATCATGAGATCTTGAGAAAGATACACTCAAAAAACAAGTACCACGCCGAGGCAGCAACCTCTTCATTAGAAATAAGATACTGTAAACATTACTTTAATATTGCAATTGATATCTATATGTTGTTTAATTTTTTTCATTTTAAACTTTTTTTTGTTGTTATTGAGAAACAAAACTAGCTATTGTAATTTCATTAAGTGCGTGTATCGCATAAGTACCGTGAATATTAACAAATATAAAATCAAACAGCAAATAAACACAGTTATTTTGAAATTTAAAGTTATCTTTTTTGTTGCATCTACAAAATTTCTTGCGCACACACAGTTACACACCCACCCACACATATTATTAATATATATAAATAAATAAATATAATAATGTATAAACACACACAAACACACACACACATATTATCGTTCGTCCCCGATTTTGTGGGACAGTCTCAGAAATAAAAAAAAAAAATCCTCTCAAATGTAAAAATATATGACAAATGTCCCCGAAAACAATGGGAAAATAATGGTCAGCACATTGTAGGCATCTAAAAGGGACTAGATGAGTTGCTGTAGGCTCCTAAAAGGGACAAGATTAGCTGTTGTAGGTATATAAAAGGGACAAGATAAGCTAATGCAGGTATCAAAATGGGACTAGATAAGCTGTTGTAGGCATCTAAAAGAGACTAGATAAGCTGTTGTAGGTATCTAAAAGGGACTAGATAAGCTGTTTTGGCATCTAAAAGAGACAGGTTAAGATGTTGTAGGCATCTAAATTGGACTAGATAAGCTGTTGTAGGCATCTAATGATGTTTAGGTAAGCTGTTGTAGGCATCTAAAAGGGACTAGATAAGCTGTTGAGGGCATTTAAAAGGGACTAGATAAGCTGTTGTAGGTATCTAAAAGGGACAAGATAAGCTGTTGTAGGTATCTAAAAGGGACTAGATAAGCTGTTTTGGCATCTAAAAGAGACAGGTTAAGATGTTGTAGGCATCTAAATTGGACTAGATAAGCTGTTGTAGGCATCTAATGATGTTTAGGTAAGCTGTTGTAGGCATCTAAAAGGGACTAGATAAGCTGTTGAGGGCATCTAAAAGGGACTAGATAAGCTGTTGTAGGCATCTAAAAGGGACTAGATAAGCTGATCAAGGCATCTAAAAAGGGCAAGATGAGTTGTTGTGGGCATCTAAAAGAGAATAGATAAGCCGTTGTAGGCATCTAAAATGGACAAGATAAGCTGCTGTAGGCATCTAAAAAGGGCAAGATGAGCTGTTGTGGGCATCTAAAAGGGACTAGATAAGCTGTTGTAGGCATCTAAAATGGACAAGATAAGCTGCTGTAGGCATCTAAAAGGGAATACATAAGCTGTTGTAGGCATTTAAAATGGACTAGATAAGCTGTTACAGGCTTCTAAAAAGGACAAGATAAGCTGTTGCAGGCATCTAAATGGAAGTAGATAAGCTGTTGTAGGTATCTAAAAGGGACTAGATAAGCTGTTGTAGACATTTAAATGGGAATAGATAAGCTGTTGTAGACAACTAAAAGGGATTAGATAAGCTGTTGTAGGCACCTAAAATGGAATAGATAAGCTTCTGTAGGCTTCTAAAAGGGACAAGATTAGCTGTTGTAGGCATCTAAAAGGGACTAGATAAGCTAATGCAGGTATCAAAATGGGACTAGATTAGGTGTTGTAGGCATCTAAAAGAGACCAGATAAGCTGTTGTAGGTATCTAAAAGGGACAAGATAAGCTGTTGTAGGCATCTAAAAGGGACTAGATAAACTGTTGTAGGCATCTAAAAGTGACAGGATAAGATGTTGTAGGCATCTAAATTGGACTAGATAAGCTGTTGAGGGCATCTAAAAGGGACTAGATAAGCTGTTGTAGGCATCTAAAAGGGACTAGATAAGCTGATGTAGGCATTTAAAAAGGGCAAGATGAACTGTTGTGGGCATCTAAAAGAGACTAGATAAGCTGCTGTAGGCATCTAAAAGGGACTACATAAACTGTTGTAGGCATCTAAAAGGGACAAGATAAGCTGTTATAGGCATCTAAAATGGACAAGATAAGCTGCTGTAGGCATCTAAAAGGGACTAGATAAGCTGTTGTAGGCATCTAATGAAGGTTACATAAGCTGTTGTAGGCATCTAAAATGGACTAGATAAGTTGTTGTTTGCATCTATAAAGGACAAGATAAGCTGTTATAACGATGGGATGCACCTGGGTCATGAATGCTGGGCTCGCTTCCTGCCACTCTTAGCGCTTTTAGTTTGAAAGGTTTTGGGCGAGGTGAATTTAAATCTCAAACATATGTGTGTTTTGCCTTTAGTCTTTATCTCCGAACGCAGGTCGCGAACTGTTCTAGACATCTAAAAGGGACTAGATAAGCTGTTGTAGGCATCTAATGATGGTTAATTAAGCTGTTGAAGGCATCCAAAAGGGACTAGATAAGTTCTTGCATGCATCTAAAATGGACACGATAAGCTGTTGTAGGCATCTAACAGGGAATAGAAAAGCTGTTGAAAGCATTTAAAATGGACTAGATAAATTGTTGTAGACATCTAAAAGGGACTAGATAAATTGTTGTAGGCATCTAAAAGGGACTAGATAAATTATTTTTGGCATAAAAAAAAGACTAGTTAAGCTGTTGTAGGTATCTAAAATGGACAAGATAAGCTGTTGTAGGCATCTAAAATGGACAAGATTAGCTGTTTTAAGCATCTAAAAGGGATTAGATAGGCTTTTGTAGGCATCTAAATGGGAATAGATACGCTGTTGTAGACATCTAAATGGACTAAATAAGCTGTTGTAGGCACCTAAAAGGGACAAGATAAGCTGTTGTCGCGAACTATTGTAGGCATCGAAAAGGGACTAGATAAGTTGTTGTAGGCATCTAATGATGGTTAATTAAGCTGTACAATGCATCTAAAAGGGACTAGATAAATTGTTATAGGCATCTAAAAGGGACAAGATAAGCTGTTGTAGGCATCTAAAATGGACTAGATAAATTGTTGTAGGCATCAAAAAGGGACAAGATAAGCTGTTGTAGGCATCTAAATGGAAATATATACGCTGTTGAAGACATCTAAAAGGGACAAGATAAGCTGTTGTAGGCATCTAAAAGGCGCTAGATAAGCTGTAGTAGGCATCTAAAAGGGACAAGATAAGCGGTTGCAGGCATCTAAATGGGACTAGATAAGCTGTTGTATGCATCTAATGATGTTTAGGTAAGCTGTTGTGGGCATCTAAAAGGGACTCGATAAGCTGTTGTAGTCATCTAAAAGGGACTAGATAAGCTGTTGTAGTCATCTAAAAGGGACTAGATAAGCTGTTGTAGGCATCTAAAATGGATAAGATAAGCTGTTGTAGGCGTATAAAAGGGACTACATAAGCTATTGTAGGCATTTAAAATGGACTAGATAAGCTGTTGTAGGCTTCTAAAAGGGACAAGATAAGCTGTTGTAGGCATCTAAAAGGGACAAGATAAGCTGTTATAACGATGGGATGCACCTGGGTCATGTGTGCTAGGCTCGCTTGCTGCCATACTTAGCGCGTTTAGTTTGAAAGGTTTAGGGAGAGGTGAATTTAATTCTCAAACATAAGTGTGTCTTCCCTTTCGTCTTCATCTCCGAACGCAGGTCGCGAACTATTGTATGCATCTAAAAGGGACTAGATAAGCTGTTGTTAGGAATCTAAATTGGACTAGTTAAGCTGATGTAGGCATCTACTGATGGTTAGCTAATCTGTTCTAGGCTTCTAAAAGGGACTAGATAAGCTGTTGTAGGCATCTAATGAAGGTTACATAAGTTGTTGTAGGCATCTAAAAGGGACTAGATAAGTTGTTGTAGGCATCTAAAAGGGACAAGATAAGCTGTTGTAGGCATCTAAAAGGGACTACATAAGCTGTTGTAGGCATCTAAAAGGGACTAGATAAGCTGTTGTAGGCATCTAAAAGGGACTAGATAAGCTGTTGTAGGCATCTAAAAGGGACAAGATAAGCTGTTGTAGGCATCTAAAAGGGACTAGATAAGCTGTTGTAGGCATCTAAAAGGGACTACATAAGCTGTTGTAGGCATCTAAAAGGGACAAGATAAGCTGTTGTAGGCATCTAAAAGGGACTACATAAGCTGTTGTAGGCATCTAAAAGGGACTAGATAAGCTGTTGTAGGCATCTAAAAGGGACTGGATAATCTGTTATAGCCACCTAAAAGGGACAAGATAAGCTGTTGCAGGCATCTAAAAGGGAATAGTCAAGCTGTTGTTGGCATCTGAATGGGACTAGATAAGCTGTTGTAGGCATCTAAAATGGACAAGATAAGCTGTTGTAGGCATCTAAAAGGGACTACATAAGCTATTGTAGGCATTTTAAATGGTCTAAATAAGCTGTTGTAGGCTTCTAAAAGGGACAAGATAAGATTTTGCAGGCATCTAAATGGGACCAGATAAGCTGTTGTAGGCATCTAAAAGGGACAAGACAAGCTGTTATAACGATGGGATGCACCTGGGTCATGTGTGCTATTTCGCTTGCTGCCATTCTTAGCGCGTTTAGTTTGAAAGGTTTAAGGCGAGGTGAATTTAATTCTCAAACATAAGTGTGTCTTCCTTTTCGTCTTCATCTCCGAACGCAGGTCGCGAACTGTTGTAGGCATCTAAAAGGGACTAGATAAGTTGTTGTAGACATCTAAAAGGGACTAGATAAGCTGTTGTAGGCATCTAAAAGAGACTGGATAATCTGTTATAGCCATCCAAAAGGGACAAGATAAGCTGTTGCAGGCATCTAAATGGGACTAGATAAGCTGTTGTAGGTATTTAAAAGGGACTAGATAAGCTGTTGTAGGCATCTAAAAGGTACTAAAGAAGATTTTGTAGGCACCTAAAAGGAACTAGCTAAGCTGTTGTAGGCATCTAAAATGGACTAGATAAGCTGTTGTAGGCATCTAAAAGGGTCTAGATAAGCTGTTGTTGGCATCTAAAATGTACTAGATAAGCTGTTGTTGGCATCTAAAATGTACTAGATAAGCTGTTGCAGGCATCTAAATGGCACTAGATAAGCTGTTGTAAGCATCTAAAAGGGACTAGATAATCCCTTGTTGGCATCTAAAATGTACTAGATAAGCTAATGTAGGCATCTAAAGGGGACTTGATATGCTGTGGTAGGTTGGGGTGACCATTTTTTACCCATTGTTTTCGTGGACATTTTCATATTTTTTACATTACAGAGGATTTTTTGCTAATTTATGTGACTGTCGCATAATATCGGGGACGAACGACAATATATATATATATATATATATATATATATATATATATATATATATATATATATATGTGTGTGTGTGTGTGCGTGTGTATACATAAATATACATTTTATATATAATTATAATATGTGTGGGTGGGTATGTGACTGTGTGTTTGCAAGAAATTTTTTTAATGCAAAAAAAGGAGATAACTTAAAATTTCATAATAACTGTGTTATTTGCTGTTTGATTTTATTTGTGTTAATATTTACGGTACTTATGCGATACACGCACTTAATGAAATTACAATAGCTAGTTTTGTTTCCAATAACTCTAGCGGAAAATTAAGCACTATATAATACAATCTTCATCCCAACGTTGTTCTACCAATGCCATACCAGGACCCTAGATGCTAGAACAATAAGAAAATTACCTCTACTGTGATTAAATGTGTTAGACGAATGACAGGAAATAGTCTTAGAGATAAGATCAGAAATGAAGAACTGAGAAAAAAAAAACTAGGAATAGCCCCCGCCATAGAATATATAAAGAAACAACAGATAAAAACAGTTTGGCCACGGGATGAGGCAGAAAGATCAAAACACAACGAGCCTTCAGCAAACGTTGTGAGAATAAAAGACCCAATGGTCGTCCACGAAAAAGTTGGACGGATGGAATATTAGAAGCATAGAAATCTTAACAGCAGCAGAGGAGAACAGAAGAGCAGCAAATTATATCTACCCTCAACGCTAAAAGGCAAATGAGGAAGGAAAGAGGAAGAAGAGAAAGATTATACAGTCCTCACAGATCCGTTTACATAATCTGTTATCTCTTCTCATTACACAGTCCTCACAGATCCGCCTACATATCCAGTTATCTCTTCTCATTACACAGTCCTCACAGATCCGTTTACATAGTCTGTTATCTCTTCTCATTACACAGTCCTCACAATTCCGTTTACATAATCTGTTATCTCATCTCATTACACAGTCCTCATTGATCCGCCTACATATCCAGTTATCTCTTCTCATTACACAGTATGCACAGACCCGTTTACATATCCTGTTATCCCTTCTCATTACACTATCCTTACAGGCCCGTCTACATATTATGTTATCTCTACTCATTACACTATTCTCACAATTCCGTCTACGTATCCAGTTATCTCTTCTCATTACACTTTGGTACAGACCCGTCTACTAACACATCTTGTTATCTCCTCACATTGTAGTACACACATACTACGTTTCTTGATAACAGGTGAGATTGCTGGCTCCATTCGTTATTTGTCTGAAAGTCTAGTTTTGTGTTTCAGCAAAAGTAACCATCCGATCAACCAGCCACAGCAAATCCTTTATCTATAGCTCGTTTCAAATCATGTGCCCAACTAAAAAATCGATATCTTTTTAATCTTTTTTTGTAATTTTTTCAAAATTTGCATGTAAAGTTATAATGATTAGAACCCAACAGGGAATTAATTTCATTAAAAAAAAACATTTGGTTATTATTGTTGCTTATTTGATTTATATAAATTTATAACGACCCATTGATGTAGTCAAAACTTAATGTTTACAGTATTTTAAGTTAAAAATAGCGATTAAAAATCCATACACGGTACAATTGACGTTTTTGCACGCTTTCCACGTGGGCTTTCTGACATAATTAGACACTTGTAGAAAACACGAGGCATTGTGTGTTCCATTTCCGTTCATTCATAGGTGGAGACGTGGAACAATAACATTTATCATGAGTCTTAAAATGAAATTCTGCAGTTTACAAAACATCGCAATAAAAATGTATGACTATTTTTGCAAAGAGGCTAAACGAGGAAGATTATTTCATTCTTTAGAAAACCCTGAGAATAGGACAAGACACATTTTGGATTTATCTAAACGGTCATTTAATCGCTGGATTCAAGCACGTGACCGTCAATGTTCAAAATATACAAAATCACAAGAAAGAGCAAAAATGTTGGATAATTTCGACAGTGAACTTATTAGAAGTAAAATTCGCAAAATGTTGGGTATGAATGAAACTGTTACAATAAGAAAATTAAAAGTATCGCTGAAAAAGAACAACAGTATTGAAATATCAAAGTCTGCATTATGGAGGAATGTGAGAGCTGCAGGCTTTACATTCAGAAAGTATTCCAATGGACGAAACATCATCTGTGAGAAGCCACATATAGTAGTCATGAGAAGCAAGTACTTACGTGAAGTAAAAGAGGTGCGCAAGCAAGGTTATGATATTGTGTACTTGGATGAAACATGGATCAATGCTCACCACACTAACCATAGGGAATGGCAGTCATCAGATGGAAAGATTAAGAGATTAATACCTAGCAGCAAAGGACAGCGCTTGATAATTGCTCATGCAGGTAGTCGACAAGATGGACTAATACAGAATGCAGAGCTCATTTTTCTTTCAAAATCCACAGACAATCGGGATTATCACTCTGAGATGAATGGTCACATATTTAGACATTGGATTGAAAATTCTGTTCTCCCATCACTAGATCGACCATCTTGCCTAATAATGGACAATGCAGCGTACCACAACATTGTTGCACTTGAAGATAAAGTCCCGACGTCATCCAGTACAAAAGATGCTATTAAGATATGGCTCACAAAGGAGCATGTACAATTTAATAACATGTACTTAAAACCTGAATTACTATCTCTAGTAAAGCAAAAACAGAGGACAAAGATTTTTCAAATAGATAAGATTATCCAAGAGCACGGTCATATAAGTTTGAGGCTGCCACCTTACCATGCTCATTTAAATCCAATAGAACTAATCTGGGCAAAATTAAAACGACAAGTGGCAGATGAAAATACAACATTCAAAATATGCGATGTAAAGACTCTTGCTAATCTCGCTTTATTAAATATAGACAACGATTATTGGGCTAAATGTGAAGACCACGTCTTAAAACAGGAAGAGGAATATTGGAAAAATGATGGTTTGTGGAATGTTCAACCCCAAACAGTTATTAATCTTTTAGACTCGTCTGATTCAGAATGAAAGTATATAGCCCCCACAATGTTGGCCCCTATATTACCTTAAATTAGTTCAACAAACGGTCCTTTTCAGGACCACACAACTATGAAAATTGGACATACAGGTATACCTTGATATTATCGTCCGTCCTCGAACTGAGCAGACAATAATTCTCCTGGTGTTTTGATTTATCCAATTATTTCCCCATTACGGCCACGCCTTTACCTAGTGAAAATTAATCAAAGACCAGCAACTACGGTAATTTCTATTCTTTAGGGCTTCACAATTTACAATTTTGCACAAACATCAAAGAAAAATCACCGCTTTAAGAAAACTGCAGCTGCAAGATATTTGTTTAATATACATTTAAAGGGTCTTTTGCATTCTAATAACATTTGGAAAATTTCAAAAGTTTTTAACAAACGATTAGAGAGTAATAGCGTTTTGAAGTTGGGCACATGATTTGAAACGAGCTATAGAATCGGAAACATATGCATAAAGCGACAACACCATAAACGGTTTGGCGCGACATAACTAGAACAGCTAAACGTGATACAATAATTTATCAATAAATGTTAGGAGAGTGCGGGATTAACAGTCGAACACGAAAAAGTTTGAAGAAATATCAAAGGCACTCGGATACCATAAGAAAGATAAAGACCAAAAACAACAAAAATTAATATTGTTGTTAAATACTATCAGTTAATACAAGCGTTCCTAGACGAATGAAATAACATACCCCAATTAACCACAAGAACGGACGCAGTCTTGTAGCTCGATGAGAGGGCGCTGTCAAAAAAAGTGATAACAGCTAAATGTGGACATACACGGTTCTGTGAACGAGGTTTAATTTTGTTGGTGGGAGAACTACTCATTACTTAGACCACAAACTAAACGCCCGATAACGCTTAAGCGCACATTCAATAGAACAGAATGGGAAGAATCAAACTATAATGATATATTTATTAAAAATTCATTTGACTCTGATTTTCAGCTAAAAAAAACTGTTGTCAAGATGAATGAACTGATATACACCGGAAATGATGTCAGTGATAAAAATAGTTAACAAGACTAAATTGAGCACATATCAAGCACGGCTGGCAGAGTAACAATAAACGTTCCTAACAAATGAACAAGGAAGTGATATCGCACACAATGCACCACAGTTAACAAATAATTTCAGCGATATTTACATACAGTTGACTATATTAGCAGTTTGAGCACATTTACTGCTAGCAATCTTGTTGGCATCTCTGACCATCTGGAAACAGTAGTGGATTGATTAGCTCTCAAGTCTAACACATAATCCATTTGTCCTGGGCTGCCACGAGGCTCACCATTGTCACCAGTTCTATTTAATGTGTACACAATAACGATCACGGCCCAACAGCTGGATGGGAGGGGAAGAACTATGACTTTTGCTGATGATATTCTGGTATATCGACAGGGAAGAGACAGACGGGGAATCGCCTCCACAATGCAAGACGAACTCGATCACATTTCTTCCTGGTGTGGGGTTTCAGGTGCCTTGGTTAATCCTAATAAAGCATCAGTTTCATGGTTCTCCCTTAACAATCATATCGTTAATACGACCACACCGGTAGTACGAATGGGAGCTGATGAGGTGACCAGGGACAAGTTGATGACATACCTCGGAGTTAAGTTTGATCGCAGCCTGTGTTTTCGGGACCACGTCGACCATGTGATAACAAAATCCCGCAAAGGATTATCCGCCTTGAAGGTCATGGCAGCTGCCAACCTCGAGCAGAGGCTACTTACTCTTCTGTTCCAGGGATTAGTCCTCGCACCAATCGAGTATGCCCTGGCCATTCTTACTGTCAGTACGACTCAAATTGATAGGCTGGAGAAAATACAAAATGAAGCTATGCGCATTATCCTGGGATGTACGAGGGACACTCCCTGTGTAGCAATGAGGTGTCTTCTTGACTTTTCAACCATGGATGACAGAATCAAGATCTGGAGAGCACGAGCATACCTGAAGATTAGTGGAGATCCAGAGCATCCATTGCACCACGTGCTCAACACAGAGAAAGGTACCAGGCTAAAAAGAGGCAAATCATGGGTGGGCCGGGCAGAAGATGTCATCAAACAGGTCTGTGGGCTTACCAATATCAGCGTTGGTGAGGAGTGGATACCGGTGCCTACGTCATTCAAGGGGACTTTCTCGTGTATTGTCACACTAGACAGGAAAAGTAGGGAACAGAACCCGGTCGTGGTTAATGCTGAGGTCAAAGGTCTCATCTGCGATAATACCGATGAGAAAGATGCAGTCATCTATACAGACGGATCTGTAAGACGACACGAAAGAAGTGCATGGGCATTTACAGCACGCTCGGCAGGCAGAATAGCCAAGGAAGACAGTGGTGTATACGCCATGACCACGAGTAGCATGACAATGGAGGTGTTGGCAGTGACCAAGGCATTCAAATGGTTAGAGTCACAAGACTACACCCACGCATGTATACTGAGTGATTCGATGAGCATGATAAAAAAAGTGGAGGCGGGCTTTGTACGCATGCAATGGGTAGAGTCGTTGCAGAAATCCAAAATACGTAAGGTCACCTTTGTCTATGTCCCTGGACATGCGGGAGTACGGGAAAATGAGAGAGCGGACAGGTTGGCTAGCTGCGCTGTCGTTGAGACGGGCAACCGATGGATCGGACGGACATCATAAATGCCCTTCGAGATGTGGGAAGAGTACAGGACTTCGACAAACACAGATCAACGTCACTTCTTCGAATGATGGAAATGGGAGTTAAGATGGGCACGGCCAGAAATGAGAAACTTGGTGGCCGTGTAAGAAGACTTATCAACCAACATAGAACTGGAGTCGTCAGTCGCTGGACACTGAGGGAATTGCTGAGGAGGGGATCTGAGCACCTCTGGACATGTTCCGAGTGCAATGATAATGACCCGCAAATAACTCAATAACCCAATCTAACACATAGAGTGAACGTTGAATCTTACCGCTGGGTAATCATTTTACGCCGTGCGTGTAACGATGGGATGCGCCTGGGTCATGTGTGCTAGGCTCGCTTGCTGCCACTCTTAGCGCGTTTAGTTTGAAAGGTTCATGTAGGTGAATTTAATTCTCAAACATAAATGTGTTTTCCCTTTCGTCTTTCATCACCGAACGAAGGTCGCAAACTGTTGAAGGCATCTAAAAGGGACTAGATAAGCTGCTGTTAGGCATCTAAATTGGACAAGATAAGCTGTTGTAGGCATCTAGTGATGGTTAGTTAAGCTGTTCTAGGCATCTAATATGGACAAAATGAGCTATTGTAGACATCTAATAGGGACCAGTTAAACTGTTGTAGGCATCTAAAAGGGACTAGATAAGCTGTTGTTAGGCATCTAAAAGGACTAGATAAGCTGTTGTAGGCATCTAAAAGGGACTGGATAAGCTGTTGTATGCATCTAGAAGGGACTAGTTAAGCTGTTGTAGGCATCTAAAATGGACCAGAAAAGCTGCTGCATGCATCTGAAAGGGACTAAATAAGCTGTTGTAGACATCTAAATGGGACTAGATAAGTTGTTGTAGGCATCTAAAATGGACTAGATAAGCTGTTGTAGGCATCTAAACGGGACTAGATAAGCTGTTGTTAGGCATCTAAAAGGGACTAGATAAGTTGTTGTTAGGCATCAAAAAAGACTAGATAAGCTGTTGCTAGGCATCTAAAACGGACTAGATAAGCTGTTGTAGACATCTAAAAGGGACTAGATATGCTGTTGCAGGCATCTAAAACGGACTAGATAAGCTGTTGTAGACATCTAAATGGGACTAGATATGCTGTTGCAGGCATCTAAAAGGGAATAGACAAGCTGTTTTGGCATCTAAAAGAGACAGGTTAAGATGTTGTAGGCATCTAAATGGGACCTAGATAAGCTGTTGTTAAGCATCTAAAAAGGACTAGATAAGCTGTTGTAGGTTAGGGTGACAATTTTTTCCCATTGTTTTCGTGGACATTTGTCACATTTTTTACACTTCAGAGGATTTTTTTTGCTTATTTCTGGGACTGTCGCACGAAATCGGGGACGATCGATAATATATATATATATGAGTGTGTGTGTGTGTATACCTATATATGTATTTATTTTTTATATTTATAATATGTGTGGGTGGGCATGTGACTGCGTGTTCGCAAGACATTTTTTAGATGCAAAAAAAGATAACTTTAAATATCATGATAACTGTGTTTATTTGCTGTTTGATTTTATTTGTGTTAATATTCACGGTACTTATGCGATACACGCACTTAATGAAATTACAATAGCTAGTTTTGTTTCCCAATAACTCTAGCGGAAAAACAAGCACTATATAATACAATCTTCATCCCAACGTTGTGCTACAAATGCCATACCAGGACCCTAGATGCTAGAACAATAAAAAATATAACGTCTACTGTGAATAAATGTGTTAGACGAATGACAGGAAATTGTCTGAGAGATAAGATCAGAAATGAAGAACTGAGAACAAAAAGCTAGGAATAGCCCCCACCATAGAATATATAAAGAAACAACAGATAAAACAGTTTGGCCACGGGATGAGGCAGAAAGATCAAAACACAACGAGCCTTCAGCAAACGTTGTGAGAATAAAAGACCCAATGGTCGTCCACGAAAAAGATGGACGGGTGGAATATTAGAAGCATAGAAAACTTAACAGCAGCAGAGGAGAACAGAAGAGCAAAAGACAGTAAATTATATTTACCCTCAACGCTAAAAGCGCAAATGAGGAAGGAAAGAAGAAGAGAAAGATTACACAGTCCTCACAGATCCGCTTACATATCCTGTCATCTCTTCTTATTACACAGTCCTCACAGACCAGTCTACATATCCTGATATGTCTTTTCATTACACAGTCCTCTCAGATCCGTCTACATATTCTGTTAGCTCTTCTTATTACACAGTCCTCACAGATCCGTTTACATATCCTGTCATCTCTTCTCATTACACATTCCTCACAGACCAGTCTACATATCCTGATATCTCATCTCATTACACACTCCTCACAGATCCGTCCACATATCCTGTTATCCCTTCTCATTACACAGTCCTCACAGATCCGTCTACATATCCAGTTATCTCTTCTCATTACACTATCCTCACAGATCCGTCTACGTATCCTGTTATCTCTTCTCATTACACTTTGGCACAGACCCGTCTACTAACACATCTTGTTATCTCCTCATATTATAGTCTACACATACACCATCTACGTATCTTGATAACAGGTGAAATTGCTGGCTCCATTCGTTATTTGTCTGAAAGTCTAGTTTTGTGTTTCAGCAAAAGTAACCATCCGATC
The DNA here is from genome assembly GCA_032433765.1 of Megaustenia siamemsis. Classification (NCBI taxonomy): domain Eukaryota; kingdom Metazoa; phylum Mollusca; class Gastropoda; order Stylommatophora; family Ariophantidae; genus Megaustenia; species Megaustenia siamemsis. The sequence continues at coordinate 32,480,844 of JAVIAB010000126.1, forward strand.
AACCAGCCACAGCAGATCCTTTATCTAGAATCGGAAACATATGCATAAAGCGACAACACCATAAACGGTTTGGCGCGACATAACTAGAATAGCTAAACGTGATGCAATAATTTATCAATAAATGTTAGGAGAGTGTGGGATTAAAAGTCGAACACGAAAAAGTTTGAAGAAATATCAAAGGCACTCGGATACCATAAGAAAGATAGAGACCAAAAATTAATATTGTTGTTAAATACTACCAGCTAGCACAAGCGTTCCTAGACAAATGAAATAACATACCCCAATTAACCACAAGAACGGATTGATAACCAATAACAATAATAACCCCAAGAACGGACGCAGTCTTGTCGATATATGAGAGGGCGCTGTCAAAAAAAGTGATAACAGCTCAATGAGGACATACACGGTTCTGTGAACGAGGTTTAATTTTGTTGGTGGGAGAACTACTCATTGCTTAGACCACTAACTATACCTCCCGCTGACGCGCGCACATGCAACAGAACAGAAGGGGAAGAATCAAACTATAATGATATATTAAAAAAAAAAATTCATTTGGCTCTGATTTTCAGCTAAAAAAAACTGTTGTCCAAGTAAATGAACTGATATACACCGGAAATGATGATGTCAGTGATAAAAATAGTTAACAAGACTAAATTGAGCACATATCAAGCACGGCTGGCAGAGTAACAACAAACGTTCCTAACAAATGAACAAGGAAGTGATATCGCACACGATGCACCACAGTTAACAAATAATTTCAGCGATATTTACATACAGTTGAAAATATTAGCAGTTTCAGCACATTTACTGCTAGCAATCTTGTTGGCATCTCTGACCATCTCGAAACAGTACTGGTTTGGTTAGCACTCAAATCTAACACATAGAGTGAACGTTGAATGTTACCGGCTGGGTAATCATTTTACGCCGTGCGTGTAACGATGGGATGCGCCTGGGTCATGTGTGCTAGGCTCGCTTGCTGCCACTCTTAGCGCGTTTAGTTTGAAAGGTTCAGGGCGAGGTGAATTTAATTCTCAAACACAAATGTGTTTTCCCTTTCGTCTTTCATCACCGAACGCAGGTCGCGAACTGTTGTAGGCATCTAAAAGGGACTAGATAAGCTGTTGTTAGGCATCTAAATTGGACTAGATAAGCTGCTGTAGACAACTAATGATGGTTAGTTAAGCTGTTCTAAGCATATAATAGGGACAATATGAGCTGTTGTAGACATCTAATAGGGGCCAGTTAAACTGTTGTATACATCTAATGGTCGTTAGTTAACAACTCTAAGTATCTAATAGGGGCCAGTTAAACTGTTGTATACATCTAATGGTCGTTAGTTAACAACTCTAAGTATCTAATAGGGGCCAGTTAAATTGTTGTATACATCTAATGGTCGTTAGTTAACAACTCTAAGTATCTAATAGGGACGAAAAGAGCTGTTGTAGACATCTAATAGGGACCAGTTAATATGTTATAGCCATCTAATAATGGTTAGTTAAGATAATGCAAGCATCTAAGAGATGTTATAGGCAACTATTGTAACTGGTTAATCTGTTGTAGGCAACTAATAGTAACTGGTTAATCTGTTGTAGACAACTAATAGTACTGGTTAATTTGTTGTAGACAACTAATAGTAACTGGTTAATCTGTTGTAGGCAACTAATAGTAACTGGTTAATCTGTTGTAGACAACTAATGGTAACTGGTCTCACAACTTTGCCGAACTATAGGCACTGAAAAAGGTAGTGTGCAACGTTGTATTTACTGCGCGCGCGCGCGTGTGTGTGTGTGTATGTTAGGAAACTGTGTGGTCTAGAGGTATGACGTCGACCTTTGGACATAAATGTCCCGGCTTCCACCACAAGTGGTGGACATTTTTTTTCTTCAAAAATCGTATCCGCAGTCTCTTCGTGTCTTTACCCTATCCCGGTATCAGCGTTGTGAGATCCGACGTCTAGACCTCTCTCTAAAAAAAAAACAAAAAAAAAAAGAAACACAAAAAAAACAATGAACAAAAAAATAAGGAGGTCCCGTGTGCATTCGCGCACGTTGAAGAACCCCGGGACAGTTAAAGTTGAAAAGAGTAGACCAAAAAAACAATAGCCACTGTGCGCTCAAAAATTGTTAAACAAATATCTATCGATCCATGCCGAAAACGGATATGTCGGACCGAAAGTTACAGATATCGCGGCTATACCGTGTAATTAGCGACACAACGCATACATGCGCCTACTTAACACTAATAAGAAGAAAACTGTGAGTGATTTTTTTTTGAACGACAGGAAATAAAACGTGGGACACTTTGTTTGAATATTGAAGAACAAAGCAAATTATTACTTTGAATTTTGTGAGTGTCTGAAAGAAAGATACAAATTACAGTAAGTGTTGCACCCCGGCAAAAGAATTAACATATTCACCTCAGTATGTCTACTTTGTAGTGTTATCACATTTTGAAAGGGCTCTCACTCATAGAGCCAATGAGATGCTGAATCTGATATGAGGCATGTTATTCCATTCTTCTTGACACGTTTGTGCTACGCGGGGTTGTTTTCATAATTACCCTCTTCGCAGCCTCCGCTCCAGTTAGTCCCATGAGCATTTCGTTAAGTGAAAGATCCGAGAAAACAGCAGGTCTCGGTCAGGCATTAATTAGTGGTCTATGTCCATACAACATTTTGTGACCATGTAATGAGAAGAGAACAAGTGGGATATATTGTAACAACTGGAAAAATTGATGGACGAAGAGATAGAGGGAAGCAAAAAGAAAAAATACCAGACAGCTTAATTAAAAGAATAGATTGGCAGAAGGTCAACAACAGAAATGATAAATAACTGTCGAGATCGAACGTTGTGGAGAGACATGATCACCTACGCCAGCAGGCCCGGTACTTGATGATGATGATGATGACCATACGTCACGTTTGTAGGACGAGAATTGTCTTGCTGCAAAATACTGCTTGTCTATTTGGAATGGAATGGGAGCAGTAATCCCTCAGTTATCGCGGTTAATAGGGACCAGAACCTGCCGTGATAAGTGAAAAACCGCGAATTAGTGTCACCCTCTCATTTTTAACATACGTACATTTTGTGTGTATGTATAGGGTGTTTATAAAGTCTCACTACACTTGGTATCTAGGTCAATTTGAAAAAAATGTTTATGACGTCATCACAATATGTGCTCAATGGTAAGTTCACTTGTTGCGACAGTTTTCTTAATGACTTGTCTGGACTTTTAAGGATTCTGTCTTGGATATCTAAACATATTTCATCATTCACAGCAGGCCTACCAGATCGTGGAGCATCTTCCACATTTCCAGTAGCAATAAACTTATTCAACAAATTTCATTGACAGTGGGAGCACATATTGTGATGACGTCATAAACATTTTTTTTTCAAATTGACCTAGATACCAAGTGTAGTGAGACTTTATAAACACCCTGTATAATATCAATAAGTGTATATGAAACCATATAAGTGCATATGTTATCATTAGAACATTAAAGAATAGTTTCAAACATGAAAATAAAATATTAATAGTATAAATAACATACATAAAATAATGCATAAATTATATAAATATGCCATAATTCCCCAATTTTTAACTTTTGAACAATCCGCGATGTAATGAGGCCGCGATAAATGAACCGTGAAGTAGCGAGGGATGACTGTATTTCTAAGTTAGGCTGTTAACGTTAGACACGTCAATTAACTGGACCCACTCTCCCCTAAACGTATTCTTGTAAACCCGGCGAAATTTTGCTGTGTGAGTCAGACAGTGTTATCTCCTCTGTTATCGATTTCAAACAGCCCTGAGATGCAGACTCACTCTCCGTGTGTGTGCGTGCTGGAGATAGTAGTCTTGTAGCCTCCCGCATCTTTCGGACGTGTGTTATTATCTTTCTATACGACGCCTTAGATTAGTATATTAGGCGACATTGTTAACAAAATAAATGACAGGAATTTGATTTTTTTTTACCTAGGCAAGTGTCCATTAAGTTGGATTTTGGTTGAAATAGATAGATGTCTACAAACTATGGTTCTCAATATACAACGAGGACACCAATCTTGTTACACTGTGACCTAATCAGAAAAAAGAAAGAAAGAAAAATGAAAAGAAAGAAAGAAAGAAAGAAAGAAAGAAAGAAAGAAAGAAAAAACAAAGAAAAGAAATAAAGAAAGAAATAAACAAACAAACAAAGAAAAGAAAGAAAGAAAGAGAAAGAAAGAAAAGAGAGAGAGAGAAAGAAAGAGAGAAAGAAAGAAAGTGAGAGAGAGAGAGAGAGAGAAAGAAGAAAGAAAGAAAGAAAGAAAGAGAGGGAGAGAGAAATAAAGAAATAGAGAGAGACCGAGAGAGAGAAAAAAAAAGAAAGAAAGAAAGAAAGAAAGAAAGAAAGAAAGAAAGAAAGAAAAAGAAAGAAAGAAAGAAAGAAAGCTGTTACGGTTGGCAGCATTAAGGTAATGTCGCATTACTGTTGTTTTGTTTGAATTGGCACATTTTCTCGTTGCACATAGCGGAGGTTACTCAATTACTCCCTCACGAACATAATTTTCGACATTATTTACTACATTGGTCCGCAGCTTTTGGGTGTTCTTTTTGTGAAAGGGGGGAGGGGGGAGGGGGGGGACAGGCAAAACCTGAATATCGTTTTTGAACTTTGTAGATTTACAAAAGACAATTGGTAATCTACATCCGCCTACACTTTACACACTTCATAATAAAGTTTAATGGATTCTCGCGAGAACGTGTGAACCCGTAAATTACTTTCTACCTAGATTCAGTTCTTTGTGTAAAACCAGTCGCTGTCAACAAGAATGCCTGCTCGTTCTGTCATTCCTACGATAACGTGTCCAGGAATAATAAATGCTTTCGTTCGCCCGTCGACTCAAGGAGCGTACCTCGTCATCATTCGCCCCTAAAAGGACGTCAATTAGGCGTGTCCGTGTTGTGTTATGGTTTACAGGATAACTGTTATATTTGCGCATTTCGGCCCAACACATCCGACTTCAGCATGACATTTTTGAGTACCGGGTTGTCTTCCCTCTTCGATCCCTACTCGAATGAAGCCGAATGTTGTCTCCTGGCCTCGTTAGAGACCCCAGCCGCTGACTTCGAGCCCAGCCAGTATCGACATATCGATTTTCCTCACTCCTGAAACTATCATTACGGTATTTTCATATTAAAGGGGCCTGCCTGGAAAGGGGAAAAGGGGGGGGGGGAGGGCGAGGGTTATAGGACCGAAGAATAAAGGCCTCTGTTCTGAGCAGCGGCCACAAAATGTTCGGGTCAGAGTTTTTGTTTCACTCACGATAAAAGAGAAACGTTTGACCCTGTCGAGATTTGAACCCTTTATTTTTTCCTGGTTTGTAGTACAATGAGTTATCGACCCGGCCACTCGCCCTCCTCCATACTCATTGAGTTACTGTAAAAGTAATATTCTTGTTTTGCTATTGAGCCCAAAGTTGTGTTATCTCTGTTAATTATTCAACTTAGAGTTTCCTTTTTATCTTCCGTATTTTCTTTCGCCACCCCGTGCCAACATGAAGGTTTTATGACGTAACCTTTCTTTTTCAAAAATTAAATTGTGGTCATTGCGGATGTTTGACAGTGGTGACTTGTTAAGCCTTCCATCAACTGCCCATAACACGCATGACAGACCAGGAGGCATTGCTTCCTCCTAATCGTGTAATCTAGTGACGGAAGTAGTTCACAATGTTAGTTCACTATCCTTTAAAATTGCATGCACCAGGATATCCTTAATTTTAACCTCTTTTCTGCATTTCTACTTCACTCGATAGCAAAGCATAATTCATAGAGATATTATACATTTGTTTGTTGCCGACACTTTAGTTTCTTGCTTGCGTTCGCTCGATGACTAAAGGAGTACATCTCTTCGTCATCCGTCCTACAAATGACGTTAAGGTAAGAATAGAATCACTGTCACAAGCTACATATGCCGTATAGAGACAGAGAAGTCTGTTGAGGTCTTCGCCGAGCTACGAAGTTTGTTTACCTGAACTGAAGCTACCTACCATCCGTGTTTTCGCTAGTGAGGGGAGGGGGGAGGGGGGGGCACGTCTCATATTGGGGGGGGGGGGGTTGTACTGAGCAAGCAATCTGAGTAATGTGGAGTTGTCTGCTGCGAAATGGAGCTGATGTGTCGATTAAACTAGACTTGTGCAAATAATAAAATAAAAACGTGAGACATGTTCGTCATATTTGTGTACGTCATATTGTACTTTATGTTGATTACATCTTCATCATCGAGGGCCGTCTCCGCAAAGAAGGTTGGCTATCATGGAGCGCCATTCTGCTCTGTCTCTTGCTTTGATGGTGCAGGTTGTCATATGCTGATTTGTCCATCTTTTGATGTTACTCGTCCATGTTAGTCTTGGTCTGCCTCTGCCTCTTTTACCTTGTATTTTCCCCTCCAGGATTACTTTTAGTAGGCTGCTGTGTGTGTGTCTCTCTCTCTCAGCGATCAGGACTCAATCAGAGTAGGATTCCAGACCCTCACATGAAGTCAGCTGTCAGGTTAAGTGTGTTGATCGCCCCCACAGACAGAACATCACAATTAGAGTCTGCCAGATACACTCTGATTGAACACCCGTTAATACGTTGCACTGTGTTCTGCGCCAGTGGCCCAGTGCATCCGATTTCAGCCAGCATTTTATTCAGGTTTGCATTCCTTAGCTTTTGATTGTCCCCAATCTTCCTGCAAGGCAGCAGATGATCTTTTCTGTAGGGGGATTCTGCCCTTAGATGGCCTGCCCTCCCAGGTTTACGAGCACCATCTGCCCGAGTCACTAGCGGTGACTAACACAGACATGCACACACACAAATATTAGATGTGACCAACACAGACATGCACACAGCGATATGAGGCATGACTAACACTGACACACATTAAGATATATGACACATGACTAACATAAACATGCACATAAAGATATGAGATATGACTGACATAGACATGCACACACAAAGATATGACATATGCCTAACATTGACATGAACTCCAACATATTAGATATGACCAACATAGACATGTACACACAAAGATTTGATGATGATGATGATGATGATGATGCGTTCGCCCGATGATTTGAGGTATTCTAACGGATACGAACCGTAGACTTCCTCCTCGTCATCCGCCCTTAAAAGGACGTTAAGTGGACGTAGTTACGTTGTGTTGAAGTTTGCAGTGTAACACTGTGATATCTGCGCCTTTCGGCCCAACACATCCGATTTCAGCCGACGTTTTTTTGTGTACCGGGTTCGTCTTCCCACTTCGATCCCTGCTCGCTTGGCCAGACTAGACAGGTTAGTCTGTTTCTAGAGGCACCACGAAGAGGTGTAGCAGGGTCTGGATGGTTCTGGTTCACCGATCCTGGCGCAAGCCATCAGTTGTGAGTCACTGACAACTTCCAGCTCTGGTGCTGGGGGGGGGGGGGCGCCTTCGCCTCCACACAAAGATTTGAGATGTGTCTTTTAACATGGCCCAAAAATCGCATCTAATGACATGTCACCCTGAACTTGAAGGTTATTTATTTATTTTGTTTTGCAACGCAAGTGCAGTAGTCCATGACGACTGACACGAATGCAGTCAAGTGAGATATTTATTCCTGTAATGTCACTTTATTTCTCGTCTGGACGTGTGATGGGCTGCCAATTTTTAAAACAATTTTGATTAAAAAATATTATCTGCCAGAGGTGGCGTATATCACCTGTCAGAAGTGGTCGTGTCAATCTCAGTGTTTTGTTTCTTCAAACAGCCATTATATTTGAACCATGTAGAAACATAAGAGCGTCTGTCCATCGTCTCGTGGACGATCTTGTGCGAGAGTTTTACATGAAATGATGTAAAGTCTTCAAGGCAGCAGTCGTCAAACTTTTTTTCAGTCAATAAAGCTCTGACTCTTAACCACAAATCACCACGGCAGAACCTTCTAAGAATAATGTATTTTAAAGAAAAATAACTTTATTTTAATAGCATTTTAACGGCATATATAACATGTTATGGGAGCCGCGATAGATCAGTAGTTAGTGAACTGGACTGCAAAGAACAATAGGTAGGGTTCGATCCCCACTGACGGGTTCCGGATCCATCTAGCCTTAAATGGGTACCGGATTTTTTTTCTGGGAAAGTAAAGCGGTACGGACGTAATATCGACCACATTACCCCAAAAATCATGTACCGAAGGTCTGTAAAAATTATGGTCACTAACATTATATTCCCTATACGCCACTTGGCGTGACGGGGGCTCTCTACTTTATATATATTTTTTTTATAACATGTGATATTGCGTGCGGAGGTATAAAAACTAACGTTTTATGTATAAATGAAATATATCAGTGGCAGTTTTTTTGTAATTGAAAAAAATACAAATAATAAATCAACTTATATTGTGATATTGTATTCCTGTAACAAAGTCAATAGGGAGAATGAACTTGTTTCATCCTCATTCATCATCATCATCAAGTGCCGGGCCTGCTGGCATATGTGATCATGTGTCTCCACATGTTTCGATCTCGACAGTTCTTTATCATTTCTGTTGTTGACCTTCTGCTAAGCCATTCTCTTAAGCTGTCTGGTATTTTTTCTCGTTGCTTCCCTCTATCTCTTCGTCCCTCCATTTTTCCAGTTGTTACAATATATTCCAGTTGTTCTCTTCTCATTACGTGGCCAAAAAATGATGATTGTTTCTACCTAATATTGGAAATTAGCTCTCATTTTGCTTTGACTTCTTTCAGAACATTTTCATTACTTTTCTTAGCTGTCCATGGTATTCTCAACATTCTTCTGTAAAACCACATTTCTACAGACTCCGGTGATTTTCTTGTCTGTTGTCCTATTGTCCATTATTCACATCCATATGTTAAGACTGGCTCTACATAACATTTAAGAACTCTTTTTCTTGTTTCTATTGTCAAAAATGGTTCATCCTCATTAGATCTTCAAAATTGTGAACAAGTTTGAAAATTGCTATTTTAATCTTCTCTCTCTCTCTCTCTCTCTCTCTCTCTCTCTCTCTCTCTCTCTCTCTCTCTCTCTCTTCCACTTCTTGTGCTTCTACTTCTCCTCTTCTTCTTGTGCTTCTTCTTCTCCTCTTCTTCTTCTGCTTCCTCTTCTCCTGTTCCTCTTCTTCTGCTTCTACTTCTCCTCTCCCTCTTCTTCTTCTGCTTCTACTTCTCCTCTCCCTCTTCTTCTTCTGCTTCTACTTCTCCTCTTCCTCTTCTTCTTCCTCTTCTACTTCTTCCTCTTCTCCTCCTTCTCTTTCTCTCAGCGCCTAAATGTGATCAGTATTTGGTTTTGATGGCTGTCAATGCTGAAAACCCGGTCTCACATAAGTAGGTAGTCGCAAAAGGAATTAAAACTGGTAGGGCCTTCTTGTCTACTTCTGGGTATTCTTGTTTTTCAAAGTTCCAATAGAGAATGGGGAAAGAGAGATCTCGGGCGATATAAAGAAATACTATTAGAGAGCTTAATATTGAGGTACAACAGCGGCGAAGTTGATGAGCTGGACTGTGGGTTGAGGTTTGTGGAGAAACATGACCTACGCCAGGCATGGCACATGATGATAGTAATCTTCGCGGATAACCTAGCAGGCGCTTGCGGGGCACCAGACCTCCGCGACCAGAGCTTCGCGGAGCACAGTTTGACGAACACTGCTCTAAGGAACACATTGAGAATGCTTGATTCTTTTGGTTTCTGACCAATGGCCATATTACTTCCCCTTTTTGTTCTAATAGTACATCACACATGTATAATAGTTGATCAAATCTTTGAAATTACAATCCCCATCTAATTTTGGAATTGAGTATCCTAAAAATCGATAGTTTAGACAGAGGAATGCTTTTGAAATTGCGTGTCACTATGGAATCCCTACAAAGTTTATTAATAAAATAAATATATGAAGGAATAAAATGTAGTGTTGTACAGGAGGGGCAGCTTACAGAAGCATTTCCAACAAAACAAGAGGATAGCAGGTATGTTTGCTATCTGCATTTCTTTTTCTACCATCATCTTGATGACTTAGACTTTGCTAATGATGTATCAGTACCCCGAAGTAACGATTTTGTTTTCGGACCGTCAATGTCCGGCGCTCACCGAGCACCTAAATGTGGGTTACAATTTTTTTACTTGAAATTAAAGGTGGTCTGACGCAATCACATCACCAAAAACGTGCTTTGCTGGTCATGCAGAAATATGGTTACAACCACCATTTTCCGTATTTACCTCAGCTTGGATGGACAATATACCTTTCTTTTAAGGACCAAGAGAACATTTATCTTTGCAGATGACAGTTTCACACTCACAGACATTATGCAGGAACATTGAAGTCTTATTACGGTTTATTTCGTAATCTTTCTCAAGATTTGAAACAAGAATCTGTAGTAGAGTCTTGAATTGATCCCTGGTTAAGTGGCACAGACACCATTTGGCAGCTATACATCTATAAATTGCGGATTGCTTCCAGTTTATTCACAACATCGGTTATATGGTCCTGTTTCGGGCCACTGTATCATGCCACAGGCGTATTTTATAGATAATATTTAATGAATAGACGTGCAGTCTACTGTAATTTTCTGTGGTTACGAGGTACACAGGCTCAGCTCTTGCTTGCTCTTCGCTGAGACCTGATATTTGCCTTAAACATCTATGTACAGTTATCGCCCCTCAATTTTCCCACACTTATACACACGACGAACAAAGAATAAAAATGCAGAAAGTTTACTACAGGACGAACATTACGATTTATACACCAGTTTTCAGACTGAGAAACTGAAAGAACCTTATTTAGATAATTGATATCAGTTACGCCAACACAGGCACTTGAAGCTCAAACATGGAAAACAAAACTACTATAAGATATATAAATTTAATTACACAAGTATAATTGTGTTTATATATATATATATATATATATATATATATATATATATATATATATATATATATATATATATGTATATAGACATATATATACAATACATGCACACACACACACATATATATATATATATATATATATATATATATATATATATACATATATGAGTATGTGTGTGTGTGTAACGGGCTTAATAACACTTTCCACTTGTGAACCCGTTGTTTCTTAAACCCGTCTATCATTGAACCCGCTCTTGTGAGCGCGAGTCGTGACACGTGATGTATTGACTTACGTTGTCTATCTATTAAGATAACAGCGGCTGCTGAACACTGCAGCCTCCTCCTGTGGCTCACTCGTCACAGCTTCTGCTTGGCGCCTTCACAAGAAACCGCAGTAGGTTGCACCCCTGGCCGGGTGCTGATTGCCATAGTACCTCGCGCTGTATTTCTGCAGACCCGTGTGCGAGTCTCTGCCAGGTATCGTTCGTCGCTAGTCTAGGACAAGACAGCCAACATCGATACAGTATTCACAGAACACCAAGTAAGAAGTCACACGTGAGGTTTAATGCGCACAGCTGAACCTCACCCATCACAATCACCATTACAATGACAATGGTAGGTTTGTATCCTCTCACTTGTGTTACCACAATCACACACCTTCCCCAGGATCATTCAGATACTGGCGATGACCGCTGCCACCTTCTACTCCACACCTAACCCCAATACAATGCAGCAGTTTGACTGATTATCTCTTCCACTAATTCCAGTTGCAAATTACAGCTGGTCATTGACCCTGCGAACCTGTCTGATACGGTTTCGCCCGTGATGAGAATTGCTGGAGTGTCATACTCCTATTGCATGTCTCTAACGAGACTTCCTGAGTAACTAATGTCACAATTCACTGGAATGTTCATTGTTGCTACTACACAACTCTACTCCTAAATGTCTCTAGCAAGACCTCCTTGATAGCTAAATATCACAAATCACTAGAATGTTCATTGTTGCTAATACACAGTTCTACTCACTGTATGTCTCTAGCAAAATCTTCCTGGTAGCTATGCCACAAAATCAACTAGAATGTTCATTGTTGTAATTGAGTATCATAACTCATTGCTTAACTGTCCATGACTCTAACCGTCCTGTTTAGCGAACACATCGCGTCATATAATATTCCATTCTGCATGTTTTTGTTTTTTTTCATACTTGTCTTAACATTTGTCTGTCACCTTGAAAAATGTATTAACAAATATTGAGTTATTGAGTTATTAGCGGGGCATCATCATTGCACTCTGAGCATGACCATAGGCGCTCAGATCCTTTCCTCAGCAAGTCCCGCAGTGTCCAGCGACTGACGACTCCAGTTCTGTTTTGGTTGATAAGTCTTCTTACACGGCCACTAAGTTTCTCATTTCTGGCTGTGCCCATCTTAACTCCCATCTCTTTCAACCGAAAGAGTGACGTAGATTTGTGGTTATCGAAGTCCTGCGCTCTTCCCACATCTCGGAGGGCACTGATGATGTCCACCCGATCAATTGGTTGACCGTCCTCAACGATAGTGCAGCTAGCCAACCTGTCCACTCTTTCGTTTCCCCGTACTTCCGCATGTACAAGAACAGAGACAGAGGTGACCTTACGTATTTTTTTTACTTCTGCAACGACTCTACCCATTGCATGCGTACAGAGCCCGTCTCCACTTTTTTAATCATGCTCATCGAATCACTCAGTATACAGGCATGGGTGTAGTCTTGTGACTCTAATCATTTGAAGGCCCTGGTAATTGCCATCACCTCCATCGTCATGCTACTCGTGGTCATGGCGTATGCACCACTGTCTTCCTTGGCTATTCTGCCTGCCGAACGTGCTGTAAATGCCCATGCACTTCTTAGGTGTCGTCTTACAGATCCGTCTGTATAGATGACTGCATCTTTCTCATCGGTGTTATCGCAGATGAGGCCGTTGACCTCTGCATTGATCTCGACCGAGTTCTATTCCCCTCTTTTCCTATCGAGTGTGACAATACACGAGAATATCCCATTGAATGCCATAGACACAGATATCCACTCCTCGCCAACGTTGATATTGGTAAGCCCACAGACCTGTTTGATGACATCTTCTGCTCGGCCCACCCATCATTTGCCTATTTTTAGCCTGACACCTTTCCCTGTGTTGAACTCGTGATGCAATGGATGCTCTTTATCTGCACTAATCTTCAGGTATGTTCGTGCTCTCCAGATCTTGATTCTGTCATCCATGGTTGGAAAGTCAAGAAGATACATCATTGCTACACAGGGAGTGTCCCTCGTACACCCCAATAAAATGCGCATGGCCTCATTCTGTATTTTCTCCAGCCTATCAATTTGAGTCCTATTGACAGTAAAAGTTGCCAGTTTCTGCAATAGACGACACCTTGGGCAGGTCATCCTTGTGCGCAACAATATGGTGGCAGCTGAGGTTGATATGTCTGCGTGGGACAATGCAAAATTGCAGGTACATAAGCCTAGGGTGCAGACCCCAGTTCATTTCGTAGTTGTTAATGTGTATGCCTGTAATGGGAAGGTGGACACATACAATGGAAGAATCTCTTCGGCTTCGAGGTAGAGATCGCTATTTTCTGTGGAGACTAATGTTAGAGGCAACCAGTGGGGTAACGTCATAACCAACAAGCAGGGAGAAGACCTAGAGGAACGCACTAGTGTCATTTAATTTAGTGTGCTTGAATGATGGAAGGGCAACCAGAATGGCCATTCGAATAAGGGGCTGTGATAGTGTCATAGACCTGGCACTGGTGTCTTCCACTTTCGCACCGGTTTGCATGTGGAGTGCACTGGGATTCCACGTAAGTGATCACTATCCATGTGTCCTCCTAATTGAGAAAAGCAGAAATAGAAGCCAGAAAAGAAAGCTCCACACATTCCACCACGAGAAAACGGACCAGGACGTCATTAGCAAAATCAGACATAGGAAACAGAGCGCCCCCTCCTAGGAGGTAAGAGAGATGGACGCAGCCACCCTGGTGGAACGTAGAATTCGAGGAAGCTTGGCGGAACAAGAGACAAACGGCAATGACATGGCAGAAAGCCAGAAAGAATGGAAGAACACAACCTGAGCTATTGAAGCGTCTAACAGAAGAGGTGGACCAAAAAATGATGCACTTTAAACTATGTGCTAAGCAGACTAAGGATGCCAAATGGAATTTTTAAAAGTAAAAAAGTGTACTCAGAAAAGTCGCTAGCCACATTCTGGCGCCATCATCAAAGCATGAATGGTACAACACGACAAAAAGGCATACCAGACTTTCAGATCACAGGCTGGATATGGCACAAATCTGATGAGAGCAAAGGGAAGACCCTCCTTGCCCGCTACATTGAGCAGACGGACCAAAGAAATGAGGCTGTAAGAATGAGGAAACGGTGGTCACTACCAGAATTGTGCAAGGATGTAGTGCTGGGAGAAGATCTCACAATCACAACCGATACCATTCGCACGACACTTAAAAGGTCACACAACACTGCTCCTGGTCCAGATGGTGTTCGGTACGATGACATAGGCGATTTAGCTGACGACGACTAGAAAAAAAACTGGCCAAAGAGTTTAATGCCAGGATTCGGAGTGGCCAGATTAAGGAGGAGTGGCTACACGGCTATTTACTACCGCTACCGAAGCCAAACAAGGACCATTCTCAGATCAGTGCCTACAGAATCATCACGATACAGAAAACGGCGGGAAATATGCTAGAGAAAATAGTTGCCCGTGTCCTCACCTGTCACCTTGAACAGAAACGCGCATTCCCACCCACACTCGGAGGTTATAGATATAACAAAGAGACATGGCCCAATGCGGCAGTCTTTGCCTATGACGTGTTCGAAGGCTTCTACAGACGAGAGGAGACATGTGCTGCTGCTATAGATCTGGAGGATACAACAGGGTACCATTTGAATATCTCATGTATATGCTCCTCAAACTGGCGGTGCACCCCTTACGATCACGGAACAACAGCTGGATGGGAGGGACGAACTGTGACTTTTGCTGATGATATTCTGGTATATAGACAGGGAAAAGACAGAAGGGAAATCGCCTCCACAATGCAAGACGAACTCGATCGCATTTCTTTCTGGTGTGTAGTTTAAGGAGCCTTGGTTAATCTTAACAAAGCATCAGTTTCATGGTTCTCCCTTAACAATCATATCGTTAATACGACCACACCGGTAGTACGAATGGGAGCTGATGAGGTGACCAGGGACAAGTTGATGACATTCCTCGGAGTTAAGTTTGATTGCAGCCTGTGTTTTAGGACCATGTTGACCATGTGATAACAAAACCCCGGAAAGGATTAGCTACCTTGAAGGTCATAGCCTGCCAACATCGACCAGAGGCTACTTACTCTTCTGTTGCAGGGATTAAAAAATAATTTATGTACATTATTATTTATATATATATTTTTTTTTTTTATTTAAACAAGACAAATGAGTTTATTGGAGCATGTTAAAAGACACAACAGTCTATTAGAAGTAATCTCGGAAGGGAAAATACAAGGTAAAAGAGGCAAACCAAGACCAACACGAGTAACATCAAAAGATGGACAAGTCAGCCTATGACATGCTGCACCATCAAAGCAAGAGACAGAGTGAAATGACGCTCCATGGTACCCAACCTTTGATGCGGAGACGGCACTCAGTGATGAAGATGGATGTATGTACAAAAGCTGAATAAAGGTATCAGTTCTATTCATGGAAACAGTTTTACTGTAATCGAGAATTCTCCGTGTCCGCTCCACTCATGTTAAAGCATCTCGCAAAAGCGAGTTGGTAAAGTCTATTGACAATGTCGACTACAGTGCAGCACTAATGACCTGAAAAGGTGACGAATCCATATCAGGCTTCCAAAAAGTCTAAACTAATTAGTTTTATATGTCACGTTTATTATCATCAATAAATTTGATATTTTTTCGCTCATTATTATCAATAAATCGAATATATCTAGTTTATTATTATCAATAAATGTAATATATTTAGTTTATAATATTTGTCATCAATAAACGCGACATTTGTCGTTTATAATTACAGTAAAGTCTCGATTATCCGGAATGCTCGGGAAGAACCCATTCTGGATAATTGAATTTTTCTGGATAATCGAGAGTAAGAAAACCAAACTCAAAATTTATGAAAAAACATGATTGAAAAATTGCAATGCTCAGAAATATTTAAATTCGTGTGACATTCACTAGCTTTCTCTATCAACATGGGTCCTGATATTGGCATTCCTTTTCTTCTTCTTTCTAAAAACCACACATAAAGGACGTCGTCGAGTTTTTCAAATTTTGGCCGTTTCATACTTCGTCTCTGGTGTATATTGTTGCTGCTTTCAGACTCCGACGCAAACTTAAACAACTCATCTTTTTGATTTCGTATGTCATATAATGTTGAAGAGGCTATGCCAAATTCAGTCATCAAAACGTTGCGATTAACGCCTTTTTCAAGTCTACTAGCGATTTCAATCTTCTGGTTCAGTGTCAATACAGTTCGCTTGCGTTTACCTTTGCGGGAAATTGAGGTGTGGTTTGCACTCGCAGAGGCCATTATTTAACACAAAAATGTATTCCGTTAAAAAGTATGCACACATGCGTTTATAGCATATCATGTATAATTTATACTGATGGAACGAATTTCAGCTTGCACAAATGTCTGAGACAAACTAACGTCAAACTCTGTATCTTACTCTTTTTGAATTTCCAGTCGGTAATTTTTGAACCCCTCCCCCTTTCTTCTCACCATCTCTATGTCACTGCACGCCGGCTGCTCAACCTTTGATTTATAATCATCAAAGTTATGGGCTCTTCAATTTTCACAAACAATACGTCTGCTTCTAATGTTCGGTCAGACTGTCAAACGCCATATTTTTGACAAATTCATGACCAACTTTAGATCTAAAGCAGGCTATGAGAAAATTAAGCAAATTTGTAAAATCATGTAGATAAGTGTTTTTGGCACGACTAAGATTTCCCGACAAAAACATTTAGTTGGGGGAAAAAGTGAAGATATAGACTGTCTGTCGCTTTTACTTGGAATATTTGGAGACACAATGTCTGGATTGAATAAAATATGTTCGCTCCTATTTGAAGTATATTACTGTAAATACACTATTGTAAACGCAATATTGTATAATGATAGAGCCTGTAGAAGTAAGCGCAGCGCACAAACCGTGTTGTAGCGTTTTCGATTTCCGGATAAAGGCATTTAATTTAACTGAACAAAACATGATTCAAGCTTTCTCCCTATAATAATAAAAAAAAAAAAAAAAGTCCGTTAAATTGAGAATTCCGGATTATTGAGTACCGCATAATCGAGACTTTACTGTATAAATAAATCTGATATATTTAGTTATTTATTGTTGTTATCAATAAACGTGATACTTTCGTTTATTATCATCATCAATAAATTTGATATTTTTTCGCTCATTATTATCAATAAATCGAATATATCTAGTTTATTATTATCAATAAATGTAATATATTTAGTTTATAATATTTGTCATCAATAAACGTAATATTTGTCGTTTATAATTATAAATAAATCTTATATATTTAGTTTATTATTGTTGTCATCAATAAACGTGATACTTTCGTTTATTATCATCAATAAATTTGATATTTTTTTTAAATATGATGAACAATTCGTGTCTTATTCATTATAATAAAAAAGGCACACTTCTGTTTATTACTAATACATTTTACAATTCTCGATTGTTTTCAACAATAATTCTTATTTTCTCCGCCAGTTTTGGCAGTAAAATTGTGTTTCCATTTTTGGATCAGATAAACCAGTAATTACAATACAGGATACTGATCGTTATGGTGATATAATGGCCGCTGGAGGTTTTGTTTTCTTCATGCATCGCAAAAGACGTTTAATAAGAGAAGCTCAATAATTACTTATGTTACTGTGCTACCTTCTCACATGGAGAAATGGACATGAAAACGACACAAAAGATTGATTAATTTGTATTCTCTTCTCTAAAAACACTTTGTATACGAGAGAGTTAAAACTATTGTATATTTTATATGTATTTTATATATTTTTTTATATACATGTATACACATACACTTTGCGCGCCGCATGAGAAGACAAAAGAATATTTGGTTCTTCCTCTTCTTTTTCCATTCCTCATTTGCCTTTCAGCGTCAGGAAGAGATGTGATTTGTGGTCTTTTGCTCTTCTGTTAGCCTCTGCTGCTGTTATGTTTCCTAGAATTTCTAGTATTCAATCGATCCATCTTTTTCGTGGTGGTCCCTTGGTCTGGTGTTCTCGCAACGTTTATTGAAGGCTCGTTGTGTTGTGTTTTGATCACTCTGCATTGACACGTGGCCAAACCAATTTTATCTGGTGTTTCTTTATATATTCTATGGCGGAAGTTATTTCTCACTTTTTTCAAAGTTCTTCATTTCTGATCTTGTCTCTCAGGCTGTTTCCTGTCATTCGTCTAACATATTTATCTCAGTAGAGGTTATTTTTCTTATCGTTCTCGCATCTATGGTCCAGGACTGACATTGGTAGCACACCGTTGGGATGAAGATTGCATTGAAGTGTACTCGTTTTACCTCAAGAGTTATTTCCTTGTTGGACAATAGTGGTAATAGCTGTCCAATGATTTGACAAGCTTTGTTGCATCTTGAGTCTATTTCTTCTGTTTATGAATTGTTGTTTCTCACTAGACTTCCTAGGTATTTGAATTCCTCCACTTTATTTAGTTGCCTGCCTTCTATAGTTATGTTGATGTTCTGTTTCTCTTTTACGACATTCATGACTTCTGTCAAGTATTTGGATAGAACTGGCAATATGCAGGGAAAGAGAGATCGCGGACGACAAAGAGAGGAGATAATAGATTGCCTGGTGTAGTGGCTTGGAAAACAGTCAACAACAAAATTGATAGAAGCACTGTTGATATAAAATTGTAGAAGAGCATGTTAACTTCAGCCAACCGGCATGACACATAATGATGATAGAAATGTATTCAGACAATTTTATAAATTTTGTAATAGCTAACTCATGGCAAAGAAAATTAATTCATTTTTGTTTCATTTCTTTTTTTTACTAACAATGTAATGTAGCCGCGATAACTCAGTGGTTAGTGAAATGGACTGCAAAGGACAAGAGGTAGGGTTCATACCAACCGACAGCTTCCGGGTTCACCCAACCTTAAATGGGTACCGGATTTTTTCTGGGAAAGTAAAGCGGCACGTTACCCCAAAAATCATGTGCTGAAGGTCTTTAAAATGTATGGTCACTAACACCATATTCCCAATACGACACTTGGCGTGACGGGGCTCTTTACTTACTTTACTTTATGTAATGAGACGGGAACAGCTGGAACACTATGACAATTGTAAAAATTCAATTGCAATGACTGGTGCCAGATAACTTATCAGAAGGCTTTTGTTGTTAGTGTGTGTTCACTTGACAATTAAATACATTTTCTATTTGACCTCTTTATCGTCTGCCCTTCAAAGGACATACAAAAGTAAAGGTTTCCTTCACGCCTAGCTAGGCTTATGGGATATATGGTGTTAGTGACCACATTTTTCCATGACCACGACACATTATTTTGTGATGCGGACGGTGTCACGCCAGACGCCTTAGCTTCCCAGAAAAAAAAATCTATCATCCTTGGATCCCATTTTTAAAGGCTGGGTGAACCCAGGAGCCTTGTCAATCCGAAAAAAGAATTGCCACTTCTTAGTATCGAACTCTGACCCTTCTGATGAGGAAGCGAGCACTCTAACCACTCTGCCACCGAGGCTCTAAAGGACATTAAGAAGGAGTAAATGAGTTGTGTTGCCATCTAATGTGCACCTTTCTGTCCAACACATCCGTCTACTGCTAATAGCGCAACGAATAGATTATACAGGGTGTTCGTAAAGTCGCAGTGCAGTGAATATTTCTAATATTCAGTAAATGACGTAATCATCATCTACGTACCACAATTTTGTAAACCACATTTATGAACAAACCGCTGCTTCCTTTAAGGTTTTATTTACGTAAAGGACGGGCACTACGCTACTTTCACTGTCTCATTGCTTGAAGGAAATGGTGTTGACGATTGAAAAAAGGGTATTTCTGGTTGAGCATGTCTTTCGTAATGGCGGTAAATATACGGATGAGGTCATTAGACAATTCGTGAGGAAATTTCCAGACTCACAAGTCCCTCACCGAAATTCTGTTACAAAATTGATCGAAAAGTTTCGTGAAACCGGTAGTGTGGTAGATGCATACCGATCTGGAAGACCTTCAATTTCACAAGACCAAATTATGGAACTCCAAGACAGAATTACAATGAGTCCAAATGCATCTTTAAACCACTTGTCTCGACAGGTGCAAATATCTAAGAGTTCTGTTCACAAGGTTTTAAGAAGTGAACTACACTATCGTCCATACAAATTAACTGAAGTGTCTCAACTCCAAGAAAGAGATTATGAATCCCGTTTAAACTACTGCATGTGGTTTCAGAATTTTATGTATGAACATGGCGCTGCCATCCTTGACGTCACTTTTTTCACTGATGAAGCCTGGTTTCATTTATCCGGTTATGTGAACAGTCAGAACAATCGGCTGTTGAGCAGTGAAAACCCCCATGAATTTCATCAAGTGCCGCTTTACGATAAAAAAGTCGGAGTGCGGTGCGCTATAAGTCGTATGCGGATAATAGGACCTATATTTTTTAATGAAACAATAAATGCAGAACGTTACCGTACTTTAATTCTGGAACCGTTCATAGCACACCTTACAGAACGGGAAATTATGGGATCCTGGTTTCAGCAGGATGGGGCAACAGCACACACAGCCACAACAACACTCAATTATTTAGAAAGCATATTTGCAAATCGCATTATTTCACGTGGAATCTGGCCTGCTCGTTCACCAGATCTAACACCCCCAGATAATTATCTGTGGGGAGCATTGAAGGGGAAAGTTTATGAAAATAATCCGCAGACAATTAATGACCTAAAGACTGAAATAGTAGACAAGATTAAACAAATATCACCAGACATTATTCTGAAGGTTTTCGCAAATATGGAAAGACGAATCACGACATGTCTTGAGGCCCGTGGTGGACATTTTCAACATATGCTTTAGGCACAACTTTATTGTGTTAATACCAACATTACCCATTATAAGCTCGCCGATAGCAGTCAAGTATATTTGAATAATACCATTTATTTTACAATTTGTGTGACGCATTAGTTAACCGCATTTCTGGTGACGTTTTTCTTCCGAGAGTAGAAATTCACTGCACTGCGACTTTAAAAACACCCTGTATATTACGTAGTATTGAAGATTGATATTATAATGAGAATAGTATATTCAAGAAAAGATAATAAGTAATTTCCTAGTATAAAAAAATTATTTAAAGTGATCTCCCCTCAATTGGCGTCACAGCAAAACTATAGTTTATGCTCATACTTTGTACTCGTGTTATTTCCTTTTTCTCAACAATTAATGGCTTTCTAAAGACAGATTAGAGATCCATCACATAAAGTACATTATTACTCAATAGGACATTACTATTCCGAACTGAAAACTTAAATAATTTATGTCGTTAAACTAGCACTTTTCCCTTAATTGTTGTGTATAGCCAAACTGTAAATTGCTCCTTAACTAGGTTTGGTCGAAAAATCTGTCTCTGTCGGTTATCTACATCGCCATGTAATCAATACCTATAATATTCAGGTCCTTATGAAGAAATAAGTGAAATGAAAATGGCACTAACATCATGAAAATGTAAAGGTACGAGACTTTAATCGTCGCCTTAGTATGCGGGTTTTTAATCATATATGCTCGGCTGCCTATGCAGAAGTGTTCGGAGACTCCTGTCTATGTCGCCTCAAGCATCATAACACACGGGCGAGGCGCCATTCCTCACTTTTCCAGAGTATGAACCCTGGTACCCATTTCTGCCAGCGGCTGAGTCGACTGCAAGGTTATCTTTTGTCCAACCACAAGTACAATCTACACTGCTCCCAGCGGGTATCGATCACAGGTTGTCCGGACGTCGGTAGCTCGAGGAAAACAGGGGGGGGGGGGGGGGGGTTCCCAACTAGGCTACCGAGGCTCCCACGACTATCATCATGATAAAGAGAAAAGGTAAAGTGCCCCGTCACGCCACCTGGGTAGAGGGAATTTGGTGTTAGTGACCATAATATTATCAGACCTTCGACACATTGAGGTAATGTGGTAGGTATAACGCCCGTGCCGCTGTACATTCCCAGAAAAAATTCCGGTACCCATTTAAGGCAAGGCGAACATGGTAGCCATCGATCAGGATCAAACCCGACCTCTTGTCCTTTTTAGTCCTGTTCACTAACCACTGAGCTATCGCGGCTCCAACATCATGATATACAACACAATAAATATATTGTGAGTGACCTGCATAGTTGTACAAATTAAGATAACTTGCATTAACGTTACAGTGAACACCGGAAATGAGCAATATCCTTATCCTTCTTCTTCCGTTCAACTCCCTGGGAAGCATAGGTCTTCAACAAACACTCTTAAAGCCTTTCTGTTTCTCGCCATTCTTTTATAACATTATTCCATGTCTTCCTTATCCTTGTCATATCTACCTCCACCTGTCTCTGTCTTCTCTAAGTATATTTCTAACAGTTCAGATGCATCAAACAATGCCAACAACTTTAGCATTACTACAGAGCTTTCAAAAAAAATATATACCTAGTAAAATTAACTATTGTTATTAAATATTAATAGTGTAAGGACGATTGCAATCATTTTTTACAGTTAATAAAAAATAACTTTTAAATTTCATCAATTATTTCATTAGAAAAATATGCGTTCTTTGTATATCAATTTACTAGGATTTAATTTAGATTTTGTGTTGACATTTTGAAATATGGTTTAGTTTGTTGGTAATCTCCCTCCAATTTGGCACCCCTTTCCTCATTATCTACCATTCTACTCTACAGCTGACTGTTTTCGATATACCTTGGCATATTACCCATGAAATCAACAAACGCATCAACAGTTTCATCTTCCGACACACCATTCGCAACATAAAACACGAATCATAAACACAGAAATATGAGAAAATACCAGTCAAATACAGTGGACAAAGAGATAGGACAAAGACGATGGCGCTACATAGGACGCACACTGCGGAAGCTAACTGAGAGTATTGCACGACAAGAACTTTCTTGGAATCACCAGGCGAGGAAACAAAGAGGAGAGCCAAAATGTAGTTGGAGAAGACAGGTGGAGGCAGAGATGAAGAGGATGGTAACGAAATAGAACGATCCTAAAAGAATAGCATTATACAGAACGGCTTAGGAAGTCTTTGATGAAGACCTTTGCTCCACAGAGAGCTGGAAGGAAGAAGAAAACAGTTGCTGAGATAAATCTCAGGTAATTTTCTAATTCAGGTCCATTGCATTCAAGCACAAAACTGGAGCCGTTAGTCGTTGGACACTGCAGGACTTGCTGTGGAGGGGCTCTGAGCACATATGGACATCTTCGGAGTGCAATGATGACGACCCGTAAATAACTCAATACTTTCAAGTGTTCCGGTAAAGGATTCACTCTATGTTATTCAAAACCAATTGTTGAAAAAGAAGATCCACTCTCTAGCATTAGCGAGTACTGAGACATAAGTTCCAGTAACAATCTTTAACTTCTTCAAATTTCTTTCCTTCTTAATTTGCCTTTCAACATGGAGGGGAGATATCATTTGCTGTCTTTGGCTCTCTGTTCGCCTCTGCTGCTGTTATGTTTCCTCGTGTTTCTAATATTCCGTCAATTCATCTTTTTTTTTTCTGGTTGTCCCTTGGTGTGGTGTTCTGGCGACGTTTATTGGAGGCTCGTTTATTGTGTTTTGATCTTTATGTCTTGTCACATGACCAAACCATTTTATGTATTATTTCTTTATATTTTCTACGGCGGGATTTTTCTTAGCCTTTTTTCTTTGCTCTTCATTTCTGATTTGACCTCTCAGGCTGTTTCATGTCATTCGTCTAATACACTTCATCTCAACAGAGGTTGTTTTTCTTTTTTGTCCTTGCACCAAGGTTCCAGGACTGGCATTGGTTAGCGTTTGGATGAAGATTAATTTGTATAGTGCTTGTTTTGCCTCTTGAGTTATTTCCTTGTTGGACAATAGTGGTGATAGCTGTCCAATGATTTGACGAGCTTTATTCCATCTTGAGGTTATTTCTACTGTTTGTGAATTGTCGTTTGTCTCTAAACGTCCTAGCTATTTAAATTCCACTACTTGTTTAGTTGTCTGTCGTCTATAGTTATCTTGATTTTCTTTAACAACGGTAACAATCTAGATGCAGTCATTATCGTTACCATGGACTGAAAAAACAATATTCATTCATTAGAAATATCACAAGTTGTTTAATAAAATGTCATTCATTACTAATAATCGTTGGTAAGCATGGTTTATTCATTACCAACATCAATTACTCATTACTAGTTATGGTTGTAGCATGGTTTATTCATTACCAACATCAATTAGTCATTACTAATAATGGTTGTAGCATGGTTTATTCATTACCAACATCAATTAGTCATTACTAATAATGGTTGTAGCATGGTTTATTCATTACCAACATCAATCAGTCATTATTAATAATTGTTGGTAATCATGATTTATTCATTACCAACAGAAAATAATTCATTACTAATAATGGTTGTAGCATGATTTATTCATTACTAACAGAAATCAGTCATTACTAATAATTGTTGGTAAGCATGGTTTATTCATTACTAATAGAAATAGTCATTACTAATAATTGTTGGTAAGCATGGTTTATTCATTACTAACAGAAATAGTCATTACTAATAATTGTTGCTAAGCATGGTTTATTCATTACCAACATAAATAGTCATTACTAATAATTGTTGGTAAGCATGGTTTATTCATTACTAACAGAAATAGTCATTACTAATAATTGTTGCTAAGCATGGTTTACTCTTTAATAATAGAACTCAATCATTATTAATAACAAAAAGAGAGCTTCGTCATAAGAAAGGAACAATTGACATTTTTTGGGGCAGAGAAGAAGAAATTTTGAATACTTGGCTAAACGAAACAATATACATGGAATGAGAGATCGCGGGCGACAAAAAGAGAAGATACTTATTACTGATCGCACGTAACCAATGTAGAGTTGACTCACTGTTTGTTGGTCTGCCCCCTATTCACAAGTGGCGAGGTGCTTGATAATCCTGAGTCTATTTGTGGTTGTTTTATCTATCAGCTTGTTTATGTGTTGTGTCATAGATAGCCTTCGGTCTAAGTCAACTCCCAGGTATCTCGGATATTTGTCGTATTTTAGTTTCTCTCCGTTTATCCGGACATCTATTTCTTCCACTTTGATTTTGTTGCTTAGGGTAAATATACTGTAGACTGTCTTCTCAGTGCTAGGCTCTAACTTCCAGAACTGACAGTAAGCAGCAATGGTAGTGAGGTTAGTATTTATGTTATGGGTAAAGGGCTTGAATATTCTTGCCTCTTACCCAGATGGCAAGGTCGTCCGCAAAAAAGTGCCTTACGACATGTGATATATTCTGGCATGTCATTTATAAACATAAGGAACAATGTGCAACTTAGGGCAACTTAGGTAGGTCTTCCTCCAGGGTTCTTTGTTTGGAAGTTGTTCCCGTGTATGTTGTTTGTATTGTTCGATTACAAAAGAAGCCCTTTATCTACTTGTACATTCGTCCTGTTATTCCCAGTTTTTGCAGTTTAAATAGAAGACCTTTTCTCCAGACTCTGTCATACGCTTGTTTCAGGTCAATGAATGTGGCTATTACTTGTTTTCCTCCTGGAATGAGTCACCTATCTCTTGAGTGAGTCTTATCAGCTGGTCCATGGTACGCTTGTTCTTTCTGAAGCCTGCTTGGTATTTGTTGAGTGTCTTCGTGTTCTCAAGCCACCAGTACAGCCTTTCGTTGACCATTCGTCCTGCTATTTTCCCCAGGTTAGAAGTCAGGGAAATTGGTCTGTAACTGCTAAGGTCGTTGGGATCTTTCCCTTTCTTAAGTAAGTGTGTTACATTTGCTTTCTTCCACTGAGCCGGCAGCTTACCCTCTCTCCACGTTATGTTGATAAACTCTAAGATAACATCAAGTTCTTTGATTGAGAGGTTGGTAATAAGTTCGTTGGTCAGTCTATCGGGGCCAGCTGATTTCCCTTTTTTACACTTATCAAGGGCAGCTTTTAGCTCTGGTAGGAAAAAATCTTTTTCAAAGACTTCAATGCTTACTGTATGGCGCTTTTCCATTTCTTTGGTAAGTTTATTGATAGCGTAGTCTAGTCTTTGGTTGTCTCGTTGTTTGTTGATACTGACGAAGTAATTGTTAAGGGCTTCTGCTTTCTGTGTACTAGCTGGTATTACTTCCGAACCTGACTTTAGTGGCACAATGTTCGAGCGTCTTTTTCCCCCTGATAGGTTAGAAATAAGACGATATGCTTGCTTGCCTTCCTTTCTTAAATCCAGGTCTTCGCATTTCTTGATCCATGTGACCTTCTTTGCTTTAGCGCTTAGTAGTTTAACCATCGCAGTCAATCTGTTGTAATTTGTTTTGTTGGTGGGGGTTGAATGTTTCTCGACTAATCTTCTAGCTTTTTTTCTTTCTTTGACAATGCACTCTAGTTTTTCATTCCATACCTGCTTTCTATAGTTATGTTCATTTTTATTTCTCTTTTTTAAGAATTTCGAAATCTGGGAATCTAGTGACAAACAAAAACTCTCAAACACGAAAAATAGACTCAAGGTGCAACATAGCTTGCCAAATAATTGGAAACTATCACCACTATTGTCCAACAAGAAAATAACTCTAGAGGCAATACAATCTTCATCCCAACGTTGTGCTACCAAAGCAAGTCCTGGACCCTAGATGCAAGAATAATTAGAAAAATATCCTCAACTGAGATACAATGTATTAGCCGAATAACAGGAAGCAGCCATAGAGATTAGATCAGAAATGAAGAACTGATAAGAAAGCTAGGAATAACCTTCGCCACAGAATATATAAAGAAACAACAGATAAAATATGGCCATGGGATAAGTCAGAGAGATCAAAACACAACACAACGAGCATTCAATAAACGTTGCGAGTGTTACAGCGTTGTGATGTTCTTTGTTATATTATATAGTGGCTAGTACTTCAATGATCACAGCACATCACATCATTGAGGTAACATGTAACAGATAAGATCATGACAGAGTCGTTTTCTTTAATATATAATGATAATCACATTTATTGGATTTTCTGCTGGCACACATGATCTATAGTCTTGGATGCGACGTTTAATTAATGTCACACAAGTTATTATAATTTATCTACTTACGACATGTAAGATGAACACACACAATTCTTGAAACACTTGGAAGTGGAACTCATCACTTCACTACTACTGTCATCATATTCTTGTCAACTTCTTTATCTAGTTTCTATCAATGTCAATTCCTACTGACTTGACTGCTCAAGACTTCTACTCTTAACTTCTCACTGTTCTGACTCTGTTTCTAAACTGCTTAACTGCTTCTTGTCTAAATGTTTCTACTCTGTCCTAACTTAACTGACTTAGTATACATTCTACTTTCTCTTCTAAAAATCTCTGGCTTAACTTCTTTGTCCTAACTCCTTCTGACTTGGTCTACATTCTACTTTCTCTTCTAAAAATCTCTGGCTTAACTTCTTTGTCCTAACTCCTTCTGACATGGTCTACATTCTACTTTCTCTTCTAAAAATCTCTGGCTAAACTTAACTTAAACTGTTGTGCAAGACCTTAAGTACTCACAACAAATCTCTCTACCTGAGGCTCAGCAGCCAATCAGCTGCTGCCGAGTGCCCCTGCGACCCTATGATCACCAGTGTTGGTCACTCTACGTTTACGTGTCCAGTGTCCACCATCTGTGACTCACCTGAACTTTCCCAAATTTGGGCAAAGCATCCTGTTTCCCCGAATCTCTACGACCTATTTGGAATAACATTACCTCATGACACTGACCTCTCCTGGTAGCTAATTACCTGGCAGAGTAACACCATGAGTTTAGTGCATGGTATCATGTGATGGTCATTTACAATAACAACTAACTTGCATGGACAATCGTGGAGATTTTACAACAACATCACGAGGTCGATGCGTGATGGTCACCCTCACACAACTGGGCGTGTGGAGATTCATGGAAAATCCCATCGCTTTGTCCAATTCTCTGAACCTCACTCCTTCCTCCTGGTTACTACCCTTCTCCTATAACCTCTACTGTAACTAAACTTCTGACTCACTAGTTATACTGAAATCCCATCATTATCGTTAAAATCTGCTGGTCGCCACTATATGATACTGCTATCTGTCTATTGAGAAGCGGTAATAATTCAGTATCTGCTCTCATTAGCATACTCTGTTACACGAGAAAACCAGACCCAAGGGCCGACCACGAAAAAGATGAATTGACGGAATATTAGAAACACTAGAAAGCATAACAGCAGCAGCGGCAAACAAAAGAGCAAAAGACCACAAATTATATCTTCCCTCGACCCTGAAAGGCAAAAGTCGAAGGAAAGATGAAAGAAAAATATTAAATTATCACGTTATTTGGTTGACAACAAAGTCTAATGTAGAGTAGTAAGTAACATTAAAAGTCTTTAATCCTAAATATTCGTCTCTGGTATCGTTGAATATTTTCTCTTCCAAACATCCTATAACAGTTCTGTCCTCATGGAAAAAAAACTTGTTGGCAAACATTTCCTTGCCTTGTACTAGTCTCGGCAGGTCTCCTGTAAGTAAAACAGAATAGTTATGTTATATACACACAAATACACATAGTAATGGCAAACACACATTACTCAAGCATGAGGTTTAAGAGAAAGTGTACTGATACCAATATAATCTTCTTTTTCTACCTTTAAACTCCTTGTAGAGCATAGGTCTTCAACAAACACTTTCCAAGCAGTTCTGTTTCCTACCATTCTTTTAAGATCATTCCATTTCTTCCCCATCATCTTCATCTCTGCTTCATCTGTATTCTCCAATAATTCCTTGGTCTTCCTCTTTGTCTTTTTCACTGACGATTCCCAAAAAGGGTCTGCTGTGTAATACTCTCAGTAAACATCTGTAGTGAGTGTCCTCTCCAGCGCCATCGTCTTCGCCGTATTTCTTCATCCACTGGTATTTGACTGGTACATTTCCATAATTCTATGTTAGTGATATATATATGAATATATATATTGAGAATGGTATCGATGTGTAAGACCACTGAATAAATACAGCAACTCCAATCCCTTACGTTAAAATATAAATAAAGAGTACAGTTTCTCCATATTCTTTGAATGAAATCAATGAAATGAATACGCAGCTAAAACATGCGCTATCAAATATGACAACCGTAACAAATTTAATACTAGAAGTGTTCTATTCCGTCCACAAATATTTGTTCTTGCAATTTCTTTCATTTCTCAACTATTACTTTTCTTACATTTTTTTTAATGAATAGTAACTTATTGTTGTCCCAAATTTAATGCTTTAATCACAGATGTTTTACAGACTGCACATAGTTATCAAAACTATCATTTTCTGTGTTATTCTTATCAGTTTATTAATTATTGGTACATCAAAAATTGTATTTTTTTTTTACAGTTTTGCTGCATATTTATTTTATTTCACCCACAAGATGTATAAATGCAATTGTTCATGGGTAGCTAACACGTCCATTTTATTTCATAAGAAACTGCTGAATTTTTTTCAAAACATTGGTTTCATAAACCCTTTCCTGTTGGAAACAGTATTTATACAATTATCCTTTAACAGCACCACATGCATTTGTTTTAATCATTCGGAACAGCTAATTTAATTGTAATATGTTCCAATTAATTACTTATTAAGATTTATATAGTTTTTGTTGTTTCCACATCCATCCCTTTAATAAAATATTGACATTTGCGTGTCTGAAGTATTTAAATAAATAGCTTGCCCTATTCAGAATCGAAAGAGTTGAACAAAAAGATCACTGATGTCGGTTGAATGAAGCGCAAACCATCTTTCCCCCAGTAATCTTCCTGCATTACACGGTCTTCACATTTGATTCAGTTTTGTTTGTCAATGTTCAAGTGGACAGTATAAGCAATCTCTTGTACATTTGTACGCCCACCTCCCTTGAAGAAAAACTATACGGGGCAATCGATTCGCTTAAACAGACAGCTGACTTCATGAGAGAGTCTGGAATCCTACTCTGATTGAGTCTTGATCGCAGAGAGAGAGAGAGAGAGAGAGAAAGAGAGAGATGGACATTTGGCAGTTTAAAGGTGTTGATTTCATACATCACTTTCCTTTTACCCAAACTAATTCTATTATAATTTAATGTGGATAGTAAGGTGCCAGTCATAAACACATGTGCCTATGCTCCTGTATTATTTTGTTAATCTGGAGAGTGTTCATCCTCTGTTATATTTTTATGTGGCATTAATTCATGATTGATGTGAATTAGCGTAAATCGATTATGCTCATTTGTTAGTCACGTTTTATATCTCATCTTTTGTAAATGATGATGTCGAAGTGTTGATGTAACAACTAAAAAGGATAATTCCAATTTATAAAACAGGGAGTCAGACAAGACTGTGTTCTGTCACCGGATTTTTTTTCACTTTACAACGAATATATTATGAGATCAATAGTTTTCAAAAAAGGAATTGAAGTCAACGGTCACAACATAAATAATTTGCGATATGCGGATGACATAGTCGTAATAGCACAGACAGAGAACGAACTACAAGAAATGATAGACATAATAGTAAAAGAAAGCAACAAAAAGGATTTCAGTCTGAATAGTAAGAAAACAGAAGTAATGGTTATATCGAAGAAACAATCATAACCATCATGCAGCATAAAAATAAACGAGACAAATCTGAAACAAGTGGAACGTTTCAAATACTTGGGCACAATAATAACATCAGATGGGAGATGCACCACATAAATAAAAATCAGAATAGCTCAGGCCAAAATAGCAATTCAGAAAATAAAAAAATATCTTATGCAACAAATCTATGTCAATAAAAATGAAAAAGAGATTTCATCGGTGTTATATAGAACCATTTCTGACCTATGGAAGCGAATCATGGACAGTAGACAAACAATTGAAAAGACGATTAGAGGCCACAGAGATGGGATTTCTCAGAAGAATGTTGAAAGTTCCCTGGACAGCTAAAAAGACCAATGAGGAAGTTCTCAAAGAGGCCAACACAAAAAGGGAGCTCTTAAAAAACATCAGAAAGAAGAAAGAATCAATCAACATTTTTCGGGCACATTATGAGAAGAGGAAAGTTGGAATACTTGGTTACAAGTGGCAAAATAAAAGGAAAGAGAGAACGCGGACGACAAAGAGAGAAAATGCTGGATCACTTGTCATGGCATGGAAAACAGTCAACAACAGAACTGATACGATGCACTGTAGATAGAAGATTATGGAGGGACATGATCGCCTACGCCAACCGGTATGGCACATGATGATGTCGAAGTCTTGTCTTAAATTTTGTAAGGATGTAGTGCTGGAAGAAGATCTCACAATCACAACCGATACCATTCACACGACACTTAAAAGGTCACACAATACTGCTCCTGGTCCAGATGGTGTTCGGTCGATGACATAGGCGATTTAGCTGACGACGACTTGTCAAAACTAGCCAATGAGTTTAATGCCAGCATTCGGAGTGGCCAGATTATGGAGGAGTGGCTACACAGCTACTTACTACCGCTACCGAAGCCAAACAAGGACCATTCTCAGATCAATGCCTACAGAATCATCAAAATGCAGAACACTGCAGGCCAGCTGCTGGAGAAAATAGTTGCCCGTGTCCTCACCTGTCATCTTGAACAGAAACGTGCATTCCCAACCATACTCGGAGGTTATAGATATAACAAAGAGACATGGCTCAATGCGGCAGTCTTTGCCTATGACGTCTTCGAAGGCTTCCACAGACGAGAGGAGATATGTGCTGCTGCTGTAGATCTGGAGGATGCATTCAACAGGGTACCATTTGAATATCTCATGTATATGCTCCTCAAACTATCGGTGCACCCCTTCCTCATTAGATGGATCGCCGCGGCACTGTTTCAGAGGAAAGTGATACTCAGATGTCGAAGTTGGTCTTCCGAGCCAACATCCATTTGTCCAGGGCTGCCACAAAGGTTCACCATTGTCACCAGTTCTATTTAACGTGTACACAATAACGATCACGGAACAACAGCTGGATGGGAGGGGAAGAACTATGACTTTTTCTGATGATGTTCTGGTATATCGACAGGGAAGAGACAGACGGGGAATCGCCTCCACAATGCAAGACGAACTCCATCGCATTTCTTCCTGGTGTGGGATTACAGGTGTCTTGGTTAATCCTAATAAAGCATCAGTTTCATGGTTCTCCCTTAACAATCATATCGTTAATACGATCACACCGATAGTACGAATGGGAGCTGATGAGGTGACCAGGGACAAGTTGATGACATACCTCGGAGTTAAGTTTGATCGCAGCCTGTGTTTTCGGGACCACGTCGACCATGTGATAACAAAATCCCGCAAACGATTAGCGCCTGGCAGCTGCCAATATCGAGCAGAGACTACTTACTCTTCTGTTCCAGGGATTAGTCCTCGCACCAATTGAGTATGCCCTGGCAATTCTTACTGTCAGTACGACTCAAATTGATAGACTGGAGAAAATACAAAATGAAGCCATGTGCATTACCTTGGGATGTACAAGGGATACTCCTTGTGTAGCAATGTGGTATCTTCTTGATTTTCCAACCATGGATGACAGAATCAAGATCTGGAGAACACGAGCATACCTGAAGATTAGTACAGATACAGAGCATCCATTGCACCACGTGCTCAACACACGGAAAGATGCCAGGCTAAAAAAAGGCAAATCATATATGGGCCGAGCAGGAGATGTCATCAAACAGGTCTGTGGGCTTATCAATATCAGAGTTGGTGAGGAGTGGATACCGGTGCCTACTTCTTTTAAGGGGACTTTCTCGTGTAATGTCACACTCGACAGAAAAAGTAGGGAACAGAACCCCGTCGTGGTTAATGATGAGTTTAACGGTCTCATCTGCGATAACACCGATGAGAAAGATGCAGTCATGTATACAGACGGATCTTTAAGACGACACCTAAGAAGTGCATGGGCATTTACAGCACGTTCGGCAGACAGAATAGTCAAAGAAGACAGTGGTACATGCGTCATGACCACGAGTAGTATGACAATGGAGGTGATGGCAGTCACCAAGGCATTCAAATGGTTAGAGTCACAAGACTACACCCACTTATGTATACTGAGTGATTCGATGAGCATGATATAAAAAGTGGAGGCGGGCTCTATACGCATGCAATGGGTAGAGTCGTTGCAGAAATCCAAAATACGTAAGGTCACCTTTGTCTATGTCCCTGGACATGCGGGAGTATGGGGAAATGAGAGAGCGGACAGGTTGGCTAGCTACGCTGTCGTTGAGGACGGGCAAACAATGGATCGGGCGGACATCATCAATGTCCTCCGAGATGTGGGAAGAGCACATGACTTCGACAAACACAGATCCACTTCACTTCTTCGGATGATGGAAATGGGAGTTAAGATGGGCACAGCCAGAAATGAGAAACTTAGTGGCCGTATAAGAAGACTTAGTATCAACCAACATAGAACTGGAGTCGTCAGTCGCTGGACACTGAGGGAATTGCTGAGGACGTGATATGAGCACCTATGGACATGTTCGGAGTGCAATGATGATGACCTGAAAATAACTCAATCATACCGAGAGAATTTTTTGTTCTTTTTTATGTTCGAAATACAATAAAATAGATTCCCATATTAGTTCAAAGGTGTAAATTATTTTTATAATTTCAATGTAACATTCCGGAGAGTGACGATTCCAAGTTTCAACGCCATTCCAATGAAACCACAAATTTAGATTTTGAAACGCCTCTGGATAGTGCAAGCACAGAATTTGAAAACAAGGCGCTGGCTTACATTTCGAAGGCGTCCAGATATTTACATTCAATATGTTGAGATTCGTTTAGGATTCTTTTAAAAGAAGTGTGAAATGCGCTATTCTGAACCGTCATGTGAATGCTACCATAATATGATTTGTAAAACGCATACATAAAAATGAAACGTGTATTAATTAATATTTCTATATCTTGTCTCGAAGAAGCAAAAATCTCGCGTAATTATATGACAGTAATGAAACAATTATGACATAAGGTTGGTAATGATTTAATATAATTAATTTGGAAAAAAAAAATTACTTCAATGATCTATCTATCTATCTATTGACCTTTCGAGCCGTAGCCGGCCCATAGGGCGTAGACCAAGATACTCATTCTCTTATCTGAATTTTTGTTCTAGAAGTTTTCAATTCTTTAAAAGATATTTTATCAAATCTCGCCATTTGTCTCTGTTCTGTGCAAGCAGCTCTATCTCAGTGAGGGAGCCGATTCCTGCTGCTCTTACCAAACTCATCAGTGTTCTCAGTGTCTCTCAGGGTTTTCCTCTTTTCCTCTTACCTGTTGTTTCCCACATGAGGGCTTGCTTTGCTATTCGGTTATTATCTCTTCTCATCACATGTCCAACATATGACCATCGTCTTTTCTTTATTACTGAAGATATTAGTGGTTGATTGGCGCTTTCTCTAATTTCCTCGTTTGTTGTGAATTCGTTCCACGCTACACCAAGTATTTTCTTTAGACATTTATTTTCGAATGCGTTCAACTTTTTTTCTATGTCTCTTGTTGTTTTCCAGCTTTCACACGCATATGTAAGGGTTCATAGTACATTTGATTTGAATAGTCTAAGTTTTGTGTTTGTGCTGATGAGTTTTGATTTCCACAACTTTTCAAGGCTTCTGAAAGACATTGATGCTTTAGCTATTCTGATTCTAATTTCTTTCCTTGTATCCCCTTCTCGATCAATGTGATATCTTCCAAGATAGATAAAGTGATCAATCTCTTCCACTGGTTTGTTTTCCATGTATATTTTGTCGTCTGTTGGAATTAAACTTTTCATGACTTTAGTCTTTTCATGATTGATCTCAAGCCCAATTTTGCTGGCTATTGATGATAGTTCATTTGTGTTTTCCTGCATCATTTTTATCTGCCTGCTGATGAGAACTATGTCATCAGCAAAGTTGAGGTCCTCCAAATGGTCTCCTTGTATCCATTCGATGCAATCCAGTGCAGCATTTCTTCATTATGAAGTCCATAACTACACCAAATAACAAGGGCGATTTAAAAAAATCCTTGTTTAACCCCAGTT
Source organism: Megaustenia siamemsis (assembly GCA_032433765.1). Classification (NCBI taxonomy): domain Eukaryota; kingdom Metazoa; phylum Mollusca; class Gastropoda; order Stylommatophora; family Ariophantidae; genus Megaustenia; species Megaustenia siamemsis. Next base: position 32,516,046 of record JAVIAB010000126.1, read on the forward strand.
TCTATTGGGAAACATTCGCATCTTTTGTACTGTATAAAGAGTTCTGCTGTCTCCTGTAATTGCAGCTGTCTCTGCTTTCTCTGCCAAATTGTCTATATAAGCTCTTGTATCTCTTCCTGCTGAAATTTTTACTTTGTTGTCTAATTCTTTGTATGTTGCTTTTGCAAGGACCTTTCCAAGATCTGTCTTTACATTAGTCATGGCTCTCTTCGCTTCTCTTCTTTCTCTGATGTATTTCCATGTAGTGTTTGAAATCCAAGCTCGTTTTTCTATTTTCTTCAGTCCGGCGATTGATTCTGCTGCTGTCATTAGTATTTTTCTCTGTGAGTCCCACATTTCATTGATATCTAAGTCTATTTCACCAAGGGCTGCATAACAATTACTTAGCTCTATGTTAACATTTTTCTTGATGGCTTCATCTTTCAGTTTGCGACTATCAATTTTATGTGTAGTTGATCTCTTATGTTGGCTTTTAAATTTTAATCTTATTTTCCCAAAGCACAGGTTGTGGTCACTATTAACATCAGCACCTCTGTATGCTCTTACATCTATTAATGATGATCTGAATTGTTGTTTAATACACAGGGGGTCAATTTGATTTGATGTTCTATCATCAGGAGATATCCATGTTGTTTTGTGAATATTTTTGTGTGGAAATAATGTCCCACCTATAACTAAATTTTCTATTAAACATAATTCTATTAATCTTCCTCCATTCTGACTTGTAGTATCTCATCCTTCTCTCCCCATTACATGTTCCACTCCTGCGTTGTCTTTTCCCACTTTGGCGTTGAAATCTCCCATTGCAATTAAAAGATCGTGTTTGGGTATTTTGTTTATAAGTTGTTGTAGTTGGTTATAAAAATCGTCCTTGACTTCATCATCAGCTTCGTTTGTAGGTACAAAGCATTGAACAATTGAAAGTCTTCCATATTTTGTTTTGTAGCGTGTTCGTATCAGACGGACGGCTATTTACCGGTTCCCATTCTAATAAACTTCTTGCAGCTATGTCTGTCATCATTATGCTTACTCCTTCAAGATGTTTTCCATCTTCCCTTCCAGGAAAAAAACTACTATTTTATTACCAACAGATTTGCTACCTGTTCCAAGCCAGCGCATTTCGCTTAATCCTAAAATATCTAGATCGTATCTATCCATCTAGCTAGCGACCTGTGCTTGTTTCGTCGGCGTGGCCATTGTTCGTACATTCCAGAATCCTATTTTTGTTGTTGTTTTAGGGCCGCAAAAAACTATCACTATTATCTACTGCTAATTTACACATTCTGTAACTTCACTAATGCTGAGATATAATTGTTTAAACAACAGCAACTATTGAACTTACCTATTGTCAAAATGCAAATGTTTCTGATAAAACTTCCAGCACATGGATGATTTAAATAATCCCACATTTTGTATCGTGTTATAAGTGGCCTTTCACCGCAACCATCTATTGTACCTAAAGGCGAGAGCATTTGACCAGACTTGATAACATGTTCATTTTAAGACAAGAACACCACACACAGTTGTTTATCATTGACACTTTAGTTGGTTGGATCATTTGTATATTTCCAAGAAGATAAAATAGATATGCTTCTTATATGATACATTAACATTGACTAGAGAAGGCTATCTTCAAATTTACAAACTCGTGTGGAAACAAATTGAATATCCCAACCGTGAAGATATCAGATTTGCAAATCTGTGATCATTTTCTGTAACGAACATTAACTACTGAAATAGAATTCAAAACATGCATATTTACTTTAGTTAGAAATGTTACCTTTTGTGTGTGGTGTCACAAACTGAAACCACTTCCATAAAATATCAGATTTTAATCATGGATGGAATGTACAAGACTCAGAACATCTTCATAAATAAAGGCAGCAAAATTTCCAAATGTAAAACTAAAATGCAGCTTTGACATGAAAACAAGCAGATGTGAAAAGATGGCAAGCAGACACGAAGATAAAATATTCATTAATTACCACTAGAATCTCAACATAAAGTTGTCGACTTGACCTGTCTAATATTCAGAACACGGAAGCCAGCAGGGCGTGGTCACATGACTATACGAATGTAGAAGGCAGTAAAGACAATTTTAGGATCAGGCACAATACTTCGGTGCATTTGACGTACTTGCATTACTTCTGCGTCATCTGAACTGGTAATTGTGATTTTGACAGAAGTGAGGGAAATACGACGGGCTTGCATTCCGTTTTCATGTGAGCTTTTTATTTTAGTGGCATCATCAAGATGGTGAAACTAAATCAGGAATCTGCTCTGATCAGATCTCATGTGGAATATTCCAGTTTTCTGATGTCTCTGCATTTGCTGTCATTTTCGTGATTACTTCAAACGTTCAGCGGTTATCTTAACTTTGATCATTTAGACATTTAGTGACTCTTATTTACCTCAATTTGACAATTAGAGACGACTCTTATTTACCTACCTAAGATGATAAAATAATAAAAAAAATAGAGAGAGGTTCTTTCCACTCTTGGTTAGGCATATGGGAAATATAGTGTTAGTGACCACACTTTGCCATGAACACAGAACAATTTTGGGTGATGTGGTCGGTACCACGTCAGGCCGTCTTTAACTCCCAGAAAAATCTCTGTTCCCATTTTCATAGACTTTTGTCGGTTCGTCACTTCTGGATATCGAACGCAGACCATTCTGATCAGGAAGCGAACGCACTAACCACTCAGCCACTGAGATTTACTTAAGATGGTGTATCTACCGTTTATTTAGTTCCGCTGTAATCATTACAGCTGGAATTCCCTCTCTCGGATTTTGTTTTGAAGAATGTAATAGTTTTTATTTTTTATTTATTTATTTATTTTTTAATAGATAGGAAGCAGAGATGAAGATGGTGGAGAAGGCATGGAATGATCTTAAGATTATGGCAAGTAAATAGAACGGCTTGGAAAGTGTTTGTTGAAGACTTATGTTCAACAGGGAGCTGAAAGTGTTTGTTGAAGACTTATGTTCAACAGGGAGCTGAAAGTGTTTGTTGAAGACTTATGTTCAACAGGGAGCTGAAAGTGTTTGTTGAAGACTTATGTTCAAAAGGGAGCTGAAAGTGTTTGTTGAAGACTTATGTTCAACAGGGAGCTGAAAGTGTTTGTTGAAGACTTATGTTCAACAGGGAGCTGAAAGTGTTTGTTGAAGACTTATGTTCAACAGGGAGCTGAAAGTGTTTGTTGAAGACTTATGTTCAACAGGGAGCTGAAAGTGTTTGTTGAAGACTTATGTTCAACAGGGAGCTGAAAGTGTTTGTTGAAGACTTATGTTCAACAGGGAGCTGAAAGTGTTTGTTGAAGACTTATGTTCAACAGGGAGCTGAAAGTGTTTGTTGAAGACTTATGTTCAACAGGGAGTTGAAAGTGTTTGTTGAAGACTTATGTTCAACAGGGAGCTGAAAGTGTTTGTTGAAGACTTATGTTCAACAGGGAGTTGAAAGGTATTAGACGAATAGTTTTTTACGTTTTGATTTTGTTTTGCATTATTCGTTATTTATGTTGGTTATGAATTCACCTTAGAAGTTACGATAATCTGTAGGCGATAGAGATTTTGCTGATTGCAACTCGGAGAAATTATGAAACTTTTACTTTGAATAAACGGTGAATTTATCTTTGAAGTTGTTTTTATTAAAAGAATTTTGGAACCGGTTGATTTCGCCTTTAAACACCCTATTAATATTTTCTGTATCTCATGTTTGTAATTGATTTGTTTAGCACGTAAGCGGTTTGCAATATGTTGCCATCAGCAGATTATTGAACACATTCAGCTTTTGGCCCAAAAGAGGTTTTTAATGCGTAAACCTAAGTTCTCCACGGTTTCAGGATTTCCTTTTTGTCTGATAACTGCACAATCTTATTTAGATTTGTAAATGTTTGGCTAAGTTATTATTTGATACTTCTGACTTCCTGGCTCGGCAGTGGAGCATTTACATCCGGTTAGGGTAGCCTATAGCAGAAAGAAATGTGAAAGTGAGCTCAGGTGGGGGAAAAGTGGAGGAAAGAAAACAAGAAAATAGTGCAGAAGTATTAAAAAGGACAATTGTAGGTGTTAAAAAACACAGTGAAGTGCAAAACCTGTATATAAATACACTGAAAATTAAGACAATGTCAACTGACAAAACATAAAGCACAACTAAAAACATCACCAAAAGTGGAGAACTTTAAAGTGTAACAAACTATGAATATTTGGGATCTGTAGTAACTAACTAGGCAAACAAAGACTAACATGGACGAGTAACATCAAAAGATAGGCAAGTCAACCTATGACAATCTGCACCATCAAAGCAAGAGACAGAGTGGAATGGCGCTCCATGGTAGCCAACCTTCGATGCGGAGACCGGTACTCAATAATGATGATGATGAGTAACTAACAATGGAGACTGCCAGAAAGAGATTAAAAGAAGATCTGCAATTGCAATACAATAATTAAGCGCTATGAAGAAATAACTTGGCGCACAATAATAGCATGGCAGTGAAATTAAAATTATTCAGGACATCCATCTTCTCGATAGCAACATATGGGTGTGAATCATGTTCAAAGGGCAAGAAAGAAAATCGATTCATTCAAAACAAAATGTTACCGAAAAATCCTTAAGATAGCTGGGAAAATTAGCTCGTCACGGTCTCCAGTAATACCTTTCTGTCTGAGAATAGCCAAATCTTATTTCGATTTGTAAATGTTGGAATAACATTTTTATTTGATACTTCTGACGTCACTGGCTCAGCAAAAAAGCATTTACAGCCGGTTAGGGTAAGACTATAGCAGAAAGAAATGTGAGACTGAGCTCAGGTGGGGGAGAAGTGGAGGACAGAACACCCAATCAGGGACTTCTTTTTCCTCTTCCCTTCCTCATTTGCCTTTCAGCGTCGAGGGGAGATATAATATGCGGTCTTTTGCTCTTCTATTAGCCTCTGCTGCTGTTATGTTTCCTAGTGCCTCTAATATTCCATAGATCCATCTTTTTCGTGGTCGACAGTTGGGTCTGGTATTTTCACAACGTTTGGTGAAGGCTCGTTGTTTTGTGTTTTGATCTTTCTGCCGTGTCACACGGCCAAACCATTTTATCTGTTGTTTCTTTATATATTATATGGCGGAGGCTATTCCTAGCTTTTTTTTCAGTTCTTCATATCTGATTTTATTGCTTTGGCTGTCTCTTGTCATTCATCTAACACATTTCATGTCAGTAGAGGTTATTGTTCTTATTGTTCTTGCACCTAGAGCCCAGATCTGTCATTGGTAGCACAACGCTGAGATGAAGATTGTATTGTAGAGTGATCGTTTTGCCTCTAGTGTTCTTTCTTTGTTGGACAATAGTGGTAATAACTGTCCAATGATTGGACAAGCTCTGAGCAGGGACTAAGTGCGGTATATAGGGAGAATAGTGTTAGTGTTCATTTTGTTTTAAAACGTAGTTATTCCCGTCTTTCTTTCAGAGAATAATATATATATTCTGAATGCACGATAACTGAATATATACATGATAAAATGTATTTATTGTATGGTGTATGAAATTATTAGTATTAATGTATACGATACAAATTTAATTGTAATGTAAAACTTGTTTATCAATATTTAATTGCATTAGTCAATATAATTATATGTCATTTCAAAATAAATCTTATCGTTTACTGTCCACATACTTTTGGTTTCACATTGTATATATATATATATATATCATGTGCCATACCGGTTGGCGTAGGCGATAATGTCCTTCCACAATGTTCTATCCACAGTGCATTGTATCAGTTCTGTTTGTTTACTGTTTTCCATTACATGACAACAAGTTATCCTGTATTGTCTCTCTTTGTCGTACGCGATCTCTCTTTCCTTTTATTTTGTCAGTTGTAACCAAGTATTCCAACTTTCCTCTTCTCATGATGTGATAAAAAAATGTTGATTGTTTTTTCTGATGTTTTTTATGAGCTCCCTTTTTGTGTTGGCCTCTTTGAGAACTTCCTCATTGGTCTTTTTGCCGTCCATGGAACTTTCAACATTCTTCTGAGAAATCCCATCTCTGTGGTCTCTAATCGTCTTTTCATTTGTTTGTCTACTGTCCATGATTCGTTTCCATAGGTCATAATTGGTTCTATATAGCACCGATGAACTCTCTTTCTCATTTTTATTGACATAGATCTGTTGCATAAGATATTTTTCATTTTCTGAAATGCTATTTTGACCTGAGCTATCTGCTTTTTATTTCTGTGGTGCATCTCCCATCTGATGTTATTATTGTGCCCAAGTATTTGAAACGTTGCACTTGTTTCAGATTTGTCCTGTTTATTTTCATGCTGCATGATGGTGATGATTGTTTCTTCGATATGACCATTACTTCTGTTTTCTTACTATTCAGACTGAGACCTTTCTTGTTGCTTTCTTTTACTATTATGTATATATATTGCCGTGCAAAATTGTTAAGAAATTACTTTTCTTTTTAATGGCCCATACCATAGACGCATGTGACAGGATGAAAGGCTCAGATCACGTGGCTAGTCATTAACAAGCGGCACAACGCTTCCAAGCTTATTTAATTAACAGGTGGACAATGAAGGAGAAGGAGAGGAAGAAAAAGAAGAGGAAGAAGAAGTACAAGAGGAAGAAGGAGAAGATATAATTAGTGTACTGTTATCTAGAAACAAAGTCTCCACTCTCTCTCCCTGTCTCTCTCGCTCTCACTTTCTCTCTCTCCCTCTCTCTTCCTCTCTCTCCCCTCTCTCTCTCTCTCTCTCTCTCTCTCTCAAACACATGTAGAAGAAAAAGCAGAAAAAGAAAGTGAAAGAAGAAAAGTAAGAATGTTGAAAATGTCGTTACTGGAATGTAATATTATTTTGACAAAGTATTTCCAGAATGTCAGAAACTTTGACCACAAATAAAGAAGTAAGAGTTTCTACTACACCTTACAATGTACAAGAAACATTGTGCTAGGATGTATATTTTAAATAATTAACGTCACGTTTTATTGGTGATACGATCGGTATCATGCCAGGCGCTGAGCTGAAGTTTTATATGCTTTTATTATTTTATTTCATTAAAAAAGAGAATCATGATTTACCTGTGTAAGTCCCTTTAATACCAAGCTGAGGGTTTGAGTTGAGAATAGCAAAGAATGTCTCATCAGGTATAATAGTCTTATTTGTCCATTCGAGTAAATCTTGGGCTGTTTTGTTGTGAAGGATAAAGTCTACAAAATATCTGTTCAGGATAAAAGAAAATATAAAGTCATTAGGCTAATATTACATGAATATCACAGGCTGTCACTGATATTTTTCACTGCGAATATGAAACTCACTGGGACAGTTATACTTAGCCGAAGCCGCCGGCATTTCACTGATGACGAATTAAAATCCATAACTGCTCAACCGAACGTACCAGTGGAATCATCCGAGTTAACAACTCGTCTCATTGAAGGATCCAAACAGAAAAAAAGGCAGCTGCAGTCCCCATCATAGCATCCACAGCAAACACCAACAGATATAAGGCGTAGCCTTGTATAGAAACACGATCGGGATGAAAAACACAGCTCACGGTGTGCACAGAAGCTCAGTAGCTCCAGCAGCAAGCCGAACTTGGAATATGAGGAAGCTGCAACAATGAACACTTTTCAGGCAGAGTCTCAAAGCTTCCTACCGACTATCCGCCATATTGACCGGAAGTCTATATTGGGATACTATCAGATAGTGATTAATAGATGGAGATTTCTTCCAATCAATATAGGAAATGAAAGATTTTAACGATTTAATGCAGTAAATTTAATAAGTCACTGGAAGGCAAGAAATGAACGACAGTAAAGCTTTTTGTATAGTCTTCGGAAGGAAAAAAAATAATACAGATTTAATGCAGTCACTGCATGGCACGAAATTGGACATTTATTACAGTCACCGAAGTGTCCGTCCGGTGCCGGGCCATGACGGTGAGTAAAGAATTGTAGCGCTGTTCCCTACCAGGCATGTTCGTGAGATGCGACTGAGGGTTAGGCATGGGACTGGCTATCTTTTACTGTAAAAGAATTCATCCGTAAAAACTTAACAAACAAGGACAAGTTAGAGAAAGGGAGAAAATGTAATTCCGTCATCCAAAACAAATAAGAGTTCTATCAATAAAGATGCAGGAAGCAACCCACAGAAAGTTTCAAGAAATCTGCGTCGCGGACTTACCTTTTGTCTATCAAGAAAACATTCAGAATTGGCACCTGGAGAATGCATATTCCAAATAAGCAAGAACAAGCTGCAAAGATAGTAGAGGACATGATCAATTATAAAATAGATATTCTAGGAATGTGTGAAAAAGATGGTTAAGAGCAGAAAGAATAAAGCTAACCAGGAAAGATATTATTCTACGACCAGGACACCAGGAACTAGCAGCAATGTGAAAGTGTGGCTATAATGTTATCAAAGGAAGCGTAAGAAGAGCTTGAACAAATTGTAAAGCAGTAGAATTGAGACTAATAACAGAAACATTGAAACCCGAACTGACCAAAAATAAATAATACAATACGTATTATCCAACGCCGCGTATCAACTAATAATAAAAGGATATTTAGTTCAATAGGAATCCTATAAACAATTGTCAGGTCAGGTAGTTTTACCAGCTGCTGTATGCGGTAGACAGTGCAACCTGCGGCGGCTCTGCTGCCTTGCAGGTATACTCGACAGAGTAAAAGGCTAAGGGAGGGTACACCAAAGTTAAACAACCTCACTGCCTTGTGGAGGTGACTTTTTAGTCAACGGTTAGCAGATTCAATCGCAAACAGACCGATGGAAGGCAACAGAAAACCACCGTTGTAACTTCTTTGTATAATCATGGGTCGTCACAATTATTGAATTCTCGACAACAACGTTAATGGGAATTCCAATTCAATGCCCTCGTTCGGTAGGGGACATCATGTGCTACAGGTGATACCCAATCGTCATCAAGCTACTGTAAGCAAGATAAAGATAAACAGACGCTGAAAATAATAACTTGGAAAATAAGAACACTCATGCAGAAGGTAAAACTGGTAAACATTAAACAGGAAATGAAAAGGATGAATTTACATTTTTTGTGTGAAATGAGATACACCGGGACAGGGGAGATATATTCTGATGAATATAAAATCGTCTATTTTGGAGATAGTGAACACCAAAGAGGAGTAGGTATCATGTTGGATGCAGAAAGAGCAAAAATGGTGAAAGGCTTTTGGGCAATATCTGACAGAGTCCTTTTAGTGAAATTAAATGAAAAACCAATTAATATTAATCTCATATCAGTTTGTGTACCTAGAGAAGACAGTCCAGAGAAAACAACTGATAAATTATATCATGGGCAACAAGTTGGGAAAACCACCCGACTGGACTACTCACGTTCGGATAACCCGTGTTTGATTCCCGCTGGGAGCAGGGTGAATTGTACTCGTGGTTAGAAAAAAAAATACCCCCACGGTCGACCCAGCCGTTGGCAGAAATGGGTACCAGAGTATTACGCTGGGAAGGTGAGGAATGTCGCCTCGCATTGTGAGTTTCGATGCTTGAAGCGACACTATCCAGAAATCTCCGAACATTTCTGGATAGGCACATATGGGTGGAAACTCACGTGCTAAGACGCCGGCTCAAGTCTCGTACTTTACCTTTACCTTCATCATGAGCATTATATGGCACTTCGTCAATGCAAACCACATGAAAACACCATAGTTCTAGGGGATCTCAATGCAAAAGTAGGAAAGGAAAGAGTCGAAGAAGTGGTTGGTTATTAAGGCTTAGGTGAGAGAAATGAAAGAGGTGACAAATTTATTGACTGGGCAAGAACACACAACATGATTATAGGAAACACCTGGTTTAAACAATATCCAAGATTTCTGTGCAAATGGAAAAGCCCAGAAAAATACTCAGTTGGTCAAATCGATTACATAAGGATAGTTAATAGATTTAAAAACAGTCTGGTATGTGTAAAAACTAGACCAGGTGCAGATTGCAATAATGATCATGTACCAGCTGTGGGTAAGCTTAAAGTAAAGCTCTGTTCGCGTGTTGCATTCGTCTTTTTAGAGTTTTAACAAATAATACCTTTTAACATTTTATTTAATTTCGATGTAAAATTCATAGATCTTAAGTGCTGGCTAAGAAATACAGTCTAATATCCTAATGTAGAGTTACTGAGCTCCATGTCCTGACAATATAACAATCGAAGAGTTAAATGCATTAGGAGAGCTGGGAGTACAAGGTCATAACAAAATTACTCAATGACATATATAACACTGGACACATGCACGAAAATCTACAAAAATCTATCTTTGTAGCCATACCGAAGAAGTCAGGAGCCACTGATTGTGAAGACTATCGCACTATTAATCTCATGAGCCATATGACTAAAATATTACTAAGCATAATCATGAGACGTGTAAGGAACAAAATACAACCAGAAATAAGTGAGGAACAATGTGGAAGGAAAGGGCACCAATAATACAATATACATCTTAAGAACATTGATAGAAAGATCTATAGAGGTAAAGAAAGATCTATATATGTGCTTTATAGACTACACGAAAGCATTTGACAAAGTAAAGCATGTGGAAATAATCAATATGCTGGAGAAATTAAACATTGATGGCAAGGATCTGCGAATCATAAAAAAAACATTTACTGGCAACAAACAACAGCTATACATATTAACAACCAAACAGGACAATTCCAATATATATAACAATGAGTCAGACAAGGCTGTGTTCTGTCACCGGATTTGTTTTCACTTTACAGCAAATATATTATGAGATCAATAGTAGACAAAAAAAGAATTGAAGTCAACGGTCACACCATAAATAATTTGCGATATGCGGATGACACAGTCTTAATAGCCAAGACAGATAATGAACTACAAGAAATGATAGACATAATAGTAAAAGAAAGCAACAAGAAAGGTCTCAGTCTGAATAGTAAGAAAACAGAAGTAATGGTTATATCGAAGACACAATCACCACCATCATGCAGCATAAAAATAAACGAGACAAATCTGAAACAAGTGCAACGTTTCAAATACTTGGGCACAATAATAACATCAGATGGGAGATGCACCACAGAAATAAAAAGCAGAATAGCTCAGGCCAAAATAGCATTTCAGAAAATGGAAAATATCTTATGCAACAAATCTATGTCAATAAAAATGAGAAAGAGAGTTCATCGGTGCTATACATAACCAATTCTGACCTATGGAAGCGAATCATGGACAGTAGACAAACAAATGAAAAGTCGATTAGAGGCCACAGAGATGGGATTTCTCAGAAGAATGTTTAAAGTTCCCTGGACAGCTGAAAAGACCAATGAGGAAGTTCTCAAAGAGGCCAACACAAAAAGGGAGCTCTTAAAAAGCATCAGAAAGAAGCAATCAACATTTTTCGGGCGTATCATGAGAAGAGGAAAGTTGAAATACTTGGTTACAACTGGCAAAATAAAAGGAAAGAGAGATCGTGGACGAAAAGAGAGAAAATACTGGATAGCTTGGTGTCATGGCATGGAAAACAGTCAACAACAGAACTGATACGATGCGCTGTAGATAGAAGATTGTGGAGGGACACGATCACCTACGCCAACCGGTATGGCACATGATGATGATAGTTATTGACTTTAACGTGTCCAATGTAAAAAAAAAAGGTATACGAAGACATGTGATGAAATATTGCACGTTGTTGATGAAATGCTGATTATAGTTGTGTTCATGTTTTTTTCTGCTAAAAATTCTGTTAAAGTCGTTGCCGTCTTTATTTCCAAGCGGCGCGTAGGAATCACAAACGTTTCGCTTTGCATTAATTATAGCGACAGCAACACACTAAGACTGTTGTTTTACGTTGCCAAGAAAATTCTTCAAAATTACTTGAACCAGTTCACTTTGAGCTGATGAAAGCTAATATCCTTAGTAAAGAGTCACGAATAAACTCTTACGACCACAACAGCTGACAACAACTTCCTGACTTTGTCGATAGTGTTTTTTTAACCCCTCATTTCAACTTCCCCTCATTTCATTGAACCTCCCCTCATTTGTTAATGACACCATCAGTAGTATAGCAGGAAGGATCTGATTATTATTTGGACCGTAAATTAACAAAGATATATAGTGTGGTGCGCAGCGCACCACATGTACATGAGAGACAGGGGGAGTTAACCATGCCATTTCGTGTCGGTGACCCCGGAAGTGACCTGTTTATGTCTGGTGTATGCTGACTTTGGAGTTCTTTATGTACTTGATCGTTAGTGATAGGTTAGTAGATTATACAACATCAATGAAAAACAATCAATATAAAACAGAAGACAAAGATATATTTTATTCTTTTATTATCTCAATAGGTGTATAACATACATTGATATTATATAACATTACAAAAATATTCAGTACAGTGAGTCAATATATAGTACATGGATAACATTTATTTATAGCTATGTAGTTGGGTGTCTGCTTAGCTCTATGTCATAAATGAATCATAAGGGGTGAAACTGTTAGAGATTCCTGGTTAGGCTAAGCTGGTAGTGTAAAGAGTTAAATATCTAGAGGCGTAGTCGAGACGTTATCATCAGCGACCTTTCTTTTTATATAGAAATAGGAAAGAGCATTTCTTGTTTGACTGTAGGAAAATATGGAATTATTTAAGACTTTGAAACCTACATTTTTCCCACCCTTGGCCTTTTGCGTGGCGAGAACCTCTAAAAACATATCTTTATCTAGTTTGTTGTGTTGCTTGCTTAGCCCTTTACAACTGATTTTATCGTAATCCCCACTACAATGGTACGTCTTACTACATAAGCTAACAAGAGCTGTCCCTTCGTACTCTAGTTTAAAAAGCCCGGGCGTTCGTTTGGTGTACGCTTTAACACCCTTACAGTTTATACAGTCTGTCTTGCTAGTATGTTCATCGCAGCGATGGGTGTATGGAGGTCGCCTAGTGTGTAATAAGGGCTGAATAGGGGTCGTCTAGTGTGCCGTGATGGGTCAATGGAGGTCGGCTAGTATGTCGTGATGGGTGTACGGAGGTCGTCTAGTGTGTCATATTGGGTGTATAGAGGGCGTTTAGTGTGTCATGATGGTTGTATAGGGGTCGTCTAGTGTGTCATGATGGTTGTATAGGGGTCGTCTAGTGTGCCGTGATGGGTGTACGGAGGTCGTCTAGTGTGTCATATTGGGTGTATAGAGGGCGTTTAGTGTGTCATGATGGTTGTATAGGGGTCGTCTAGTGTGTCATGATGGTTGTATAGGGGTCGTCTAGTGTGCCGTGATGGGTCAATGGAGGTCGGCTAGTATGTCGTGATGGGTGTACGGAGGTCGTCTAGTGTGTCATATTTGGTGTATAGAGGGCGTCTAGTGTGTCATGATGGGTGTATAGCGGTCGTCTAGTGTGTCATATTGGGTGTATAGAGGGCGTCTAGTGTGTCATGATGGGTGTATGTAGGTCGTTTAGTGTGTCATATTGGGTGTATAGAGGGCGTTTAGTGTGTCGTGAGGGGTGTATGGAGGTCGTCTACTGTGTCGTGAGGGGTGTATGGAGGTCATCTAGTGTGGTATGTGTGGTGTATGGCGGTTGTCTGGTATATCATACTTTAATCAACCAATAAGAAAAATGAAGGAACATTACATTCAACATTACTTATCTTAACTACTTTACATCAATACAGTTGAATAACGTGTTATCGTTAAGTCTTACCATACTTTAAGAGAAAACATTCAAACTTACAGCGTAAAATATAGTCTCAATCATCTACACCGAATATAACCTGTTATCGATAAGCCTTAACATACGTTAAGAGAAAACAAGCCAACTTACTGTGCAAAAATCCGCTAGTGTGAACAGTAACTTTCCTTGAATCAACCAAACTTATAACGCCGTCTAGTTTAAATATAGCCTGGTAAGAAATAAATAAATTAGCCAATAAGCGAGTGACTAGGTCAACATCGCTTGATATCTGGATTAACCAATCAGAGAAGAGTATTAGTATAGGAGGCGGGGCGAAGAAATGGCTGACAGGTGGATTAACCAATCAGAAAAGCGCGTTAGCCCAAGCGTAGGTAGTGGCTGTCGGGTCAGCAGTGGGGGAAAAATGCGGGGTGGTGGGTTACTTGAACTCGTTTTGACCCCTGAGGCAATTCCAGAAGAGTTCTATGACCTCATTTTGACCGCTGAAGGCTTTAATACCAAGGTTTCCCACTTCAACGAACGACATACATCATTAAAGGTGATTACTTCAGCTCTTAGACTTTGGAGTTCCATATCTTTATCACTTCAACGAATGACAGACAACAGTAAAGATGATCATTTCAGGTAAGAAAACTTAGTTCCAAACCCTAAAATTTTGGTTCATACTCACAAAGTTGAACACAAACTCTACAAATTTAGGCCCAAAGTTGTAATTGTTAGACACGAAAGTCGTAAATGTTATATGCAAAGTCCAAAAGTTTGTCAAAAAGACAACCCAAACTCAAAATAGTTAGATGCAAAGCTCAAAAATGTATATGCAAAGTCCAAAAAGTTACTCCAAAAGACAACTAATATAACACTTAACCCCAAAATTTCGTCTCATAACCAAAAAGTTGAACTCAAAACCCTAAAAATTTAGTCCCAAAGTGATACTAGTTCGACACAAAAGTCGTAAATGTTATATACAAAGTCTAAAAGTTTGTCAAAAAGACAACCCAAACTCAAAATAGTTAGACACAAAACCCAACAATTTATAGGCAAAGTCCAAAAAGTTACTCCAAAAGACAACTAATGTAACTCTTAATCCCAAAATTTCAGCTCATATGCACAAAGTTGAACACGAACTCTACAAATTTAGTCCCAAAGTCGTAATTGTTAGACACGAAAGTCGTAAATGTTATATTCAAATCCAAAAGTTTGTTAAAAAGACAACCCAAACTCAAAATAGTTAGACACAAAACCCAACAATTTATAGGTAAAGTCCAAAAAGTTACTCCAAAAGACAACTAATGTAACACTTAACCCCAAAATTTCGTCTCATAACCAAACAGTTGAACTCAAAACCCTAAAAATTTAGTCCCAAAGTGATACTAGTTCGACACAAAAGTCGTAAATATTATATACAAAGTCTAAAAGTTTGTCAAAAAGACAACCCAAACTCAGAATAGTTAGACACAAAACCCAACAATTTATAGGCAAAGTCCAAAAAGTTACTCCAAAAGACAACTAATGTAACACTTAACCCCAAAAGTTCGTCTCATAACCAAACAGTTGAACTCAAAACCCTAAAAATTTAGTCCCAAAGTGATACTAGTTCGACACAAAAGTCGTAAATGTTATATACAAAGGCCAAAACTTTATCAAAAAGACAACCCAAACTCAGAATAGTTAGACACGAAAGTCATAAATGTTATATGCAAAGTCCAAAATTTTGTCAAAAAGACAACCCAAACTCAGAATATTTAGACACAAAAGACCAAATAGTTACATTCAAAGTCCAAAAGTTTGTCAAAAAGACAACCTTAACTCAAAATAGTTAGACACAAAACCCAACAATTTATATGCAAAGTCCAAAAAGTTACTCCAAAAGACAACTAATTTAACAACAAGCCCTAAAATTTCGTCTCATAACCAAAAAGTTGAACTCAAAACCCTAAAAAGTGTCCACTTATCAACCAAAGTCTTTAATACAGCTGAGAAAACCCTAATAAATAATTACAATTTACTAAAAATGTTGCACTTGATGATAGTTGCGACTGTGTCTAAATCATTATTGAAAATATTCATAGAACTCTAGTAAAAGCCAAACACACTAAAACACCACATTGAAAGAATGAACTTAAAGTTCACGCCCCTGTCACAACTCTGCTAAGAAAAGTACTGCAAAGCATGAAAGTTATGTCCCCTGCTATAACTCTACTAAACGAAAGTATTACCAAACACGTAGGTTACACTCCTACCATAACCCACTAAGAAAAACAAGATTTTGCTTAAAATACCACATTTATGATTGTTACGCCCCTTGACCCTTTATGAGGGGACGCCCATGAAACTGTTAGAAATAGTAAATTTACACTCTAGGGTTACTCCAAACTTTATATTAAGCATCCCCATAGCAAAAATTTACTAAAAAACCACTTTTATGAGTGTTGCCCCCTTACCCATTTTTGGCGGTTACGCCCATGAAACTGTTAAAAATAGTAAATTTAACAGCTAGACATACCCCAAACTTTATAATAAACATCCCCGTATCAAGAATTTACATAAAAACAACTTTTAAAATTACTACCCCTGTACCCATTTTTGGCGGTTACGCCCATGAAATCGATAAAAAATTGAAATTTAACCGCTAGACATACCCCAAACTTCATTTTAGTCATCCCCATATCAAGAATTTACATAAAAATCACTTTTGAAATTACTACCCCTGTACCCATTTTTGGCGGTTACGCCCATGAAATCGATAAAAAATTGAAATTTAACCGCTAGACATACCCCAAACTTCATTTTAATCATCCATGTATCAAGAATTTACATAAAAACAACTTTTGAAATTTCTACACATGTACCCATTTTTGGCGGTTACGCCCATGAAACTGTTAAAAATAGTCAATTTAACATCTAGACATACCCCAAACTTTATATTAACCATCCCCGTATCAAGAATTTACATAAAAACAACTTTTGAAATTACTACCCCTGTACCCATTTTTGGCGGTTTCGCCCATGAAACTGTTAAAAATAGTCAATTTGACATCTAGACATACTCCAAACTTTATATTAAGCATCTCCGTATCAAGAATTTACATAAAAACAACTTTTGAAATTACTACCCCTGTACCCATTTTTGGCGGTTACGCCCATGAAACTGTTAAAAATAGTCAATTTAACATCTAGACATACCCCAAACTTTATATTAAGCATCCCCGTATCAAGAATTTACATAAAAACAACTTTTGAAATTACTACCCCTGTACCCATTTTTGGCGGTTACGCCCATGAAACTGTTAAAAATAGTAAATTTAACATATAGACATACTCCAAACTTCATTTTAGTCATCCCCATATCAAGAATTTACATAAAAACAACTTTTGAAATTACTACCCCTGCACCCATTTTTGGCGGTTACGCCCATGAAACTGTTAAAAATAGTCAATATAACATCTAGACATACCCCAAACTTCATTTTAGTCATCCTTGTATCAAGAATTTACATAAAAACAACTTTTGAAATTACTACCCCTGTACCCATTTTTGGCGGTTACGCCCATGAAATCGATAAAAAAAATTGACGTTTAACCTATTGGCATACATCAAACATAATATGTGACACGCCCATGTATCAAATTTGCCTAAAAAATCAACCAAAAATTAGTAGTATACAATGTCAATTAGGATTAGACTCTCATATAAGGAAAAACCGCACCAAAAATGTGCGGCCATGTACGGGTAGACTATTTATATAAGGATTTATGTACGGCTGGCCGCACATTTGGGGTCCCTAATTGACATTGTATACTACTAATTTTTGGTTGATTTTTTAGGCAAATTTGATACATGGGCGTGTCACATATTATGTTTGATGTATGCCAATAGGTTAAACGTCAATTTTTTTTATCGATTTCATGGGCGTAACCGCCAAAAATGGGTACAGGGGTAGTAATTTCAAAAGTTGTTTTTATGTAAATTCTTGATACAAGGATGACTAAAATGAAGTTTGGGGTATGTCTAGATGTTATATTGACTATTTTTAACAGTTTCATGGGCGTAACCGCCAAAAATGGGTGCAGGGGTAGTAATTTCAAAAGTTGTTTTTATGTAAATTCTTGATATGGGGATGACTAAAATGAAGTTTGGGGTATGTCTATATGTTAAATTTACTATTTTTAACAGTTTCATGGGCGTAACCGCCAAAAATGGGTACAGGGGTAGTAATTTCAAAAGTTGTTTTTATGTAAATTCTTGATACGGGGATGCTTAATATAAAGTTTGGGGTATGTCTAGATGTTAAATTGACTATTTTTAACAGTTTCATGGGCGTAACCGCCAAAAATGGGTACAGGGGTAGTAATTTCAAAAGTTGTTTTTATGTAAATTCTTGATACGGAGATGCTTAATATAAAGTTTGGAGTATGTCTAGATGTCAAATTGACTATTTTTAACAGTTTCATGGGCGAAACCGCCAAAAATGGGTACAGGGGTAGTAATTTCAAAAGTTGTTTTTATGTAAATTCTTGATACGGGGATGGTTAATATAAAGTTTGGGGTATGTCTAGATGTTAAATTGACTATTTTTAACAGTTTCATGGGCGTAACCGCCAAAAATGGGTACATGTGTAGAAATTTCAAAAGTTGTTTTTATGTAAATTCTTGATACATGGATGATTAAAATGAAGTTTGGGGTATGTCTAGCGGTTAAATTTCAATTTTTTATCGATTTCATGGGCGTAACCGCCAAAAATGGGTACAGGGGTAGTAATTTCAAAAGTGATTTTTATGTAAATTCTTGATATGGGGATGACTAAAATGAAGTTTGGGGTATGTCTAGCGGTTAAATTTCAATTTTTTATCGATTTCATGGGCGTAACCGCCAAAAATGGGTACAGGGGTAGTAATTTTAAAAGTTGTTTTTATGTAAATTCTTGATACGGGGATGTTTATTATAAAGTTTGGGGTATGTCTAGCTGTTAAATTTACTATTTTTAACAGTTTCATGGGCGTAACCGCCAAAAATGGGTAAGGGGGCAACACTCATAAAGTGGTTTTTTAGTAAATTTTTGCTATGGGGATGCTTAATATAAAGTTTGGAGTAACCCTAGAGTGTAAATTTACTATTTCTAACAGTTTCATGGGCGTCCCCTCATAAAGGGTCAAGGGGCGTAACAATCATAAATGTGGTATTTTAAGCAAAATCTTGTTTTTCTTAGTGGGTTATGGTAGGAGTGTAACCTACGTGTTTGGTAATACTTTCGTTTAGTAGAGTTATAGCAGGGGACATAACTTTCATGCTTTGCAGTACTTTTCTTAGCAGAGTTGTGACAGGGGCGTGAACTTTAAGTTCATTCTTTCAATGTGGTGTTTTAGTGTGTTTGGCTTTTACTAGAGTTCTATGAATATTTTCAATAATGATTTAGACACAGTCGCAACTATCATCAAGTGCAACATTTTTAGTAAATTGTAATTATTTATTAGGGTTTTCTCAGCTGTATTAAAGACTTTGGTTGATAAGTGGACACTTTTTAGGGTTTTGAGTTCAACTTTTTGGTTATGAGACGAAATTTTAGGGCTTGTTGTTAAATTAGTTGTCTTTTGGAGTAACTTTTTGGACTTTGCATATAAATTGTTGGGTTTTGTGTCTAACTATTTTGAGTTAAGGTTGTCTTTTTGACAAACTTTTGGACTTTGAATGTAACTATTTGGTCTTTTGTGTCTAAATATTCTGAGTTTGGGTTGTCTTTTTGACAAAATTTTGGACTTTGCATATAACATTTATGACTTTCGTGTCTAACTATTCTGAGTTTGGGTTGTCTTTTTGATAAAGTTTTGGCCTTTGTATATAACATTTACGACTTTTGTGTCGAACTAGTATCACTTTGGGACTAAATTTTTAGGGTTTTGAGTTCAACTGTTTGGTTATGAGACGAACTTTTGGGGTTAAGTGTTACATTAGTTGTCTTTTGGAGTAACTTTTTGGACTTTGCCTATAAATTGTTGGGTTTTGTGTCTAACTATTCTGAGTTTGGGTTGTCTTTTTGACAAACTTTTAGACTTTGTATATAATATTTACGACTTTTGTGTCGAACTAGTATCACTTTGGGACTAAATTTTTAGGGTTTTGAGTTCAACTGTTTGGTTATGAGACGAAATTTTGGGGTTAAGTGTTACATTAGTTGTCTTTTGGAGTAACTTTTTGGACTTTACCTATAAATTGTTGGGTTTTGTGTCTAACTATTTTGAGTTTGGGTTGTCTTTTTAACAAACTTTTGGATTTGAATATAACATTTACGACTTTCGTGTCTAACAATTACGACTTTGGGACTAAATTTGTAGAGTTCGTGTTCAACTTTGTGCATATGAGCTGAAATTTTGGGATTAAGAGTTACATTAGTTGTCTTTTGGAGTAACTTTTTGGACTTTGCCTATAAATTGTTGGGTTTTGTGTCTAACTATTTTGAGTTTGGGTTGTCTTTTTGACAAACTTTTAGACTTTGTATATAACATTTACGACTTTTGTGTCGAACTAGTATCACTTTGGGACTAAATTTTTAGGGTTTTGAGTTCAACTTTTTGGTTATGAGACGAAATTTTGGGGTTAAGTGTTATATTAGTTGTCTTTTGGAGTAACTTTTTGGACTTTGCATATACATTTTTGAGCTTTGCATCTAACTATTTTGAGTTTGGGTTGTCTTTTTGACAAACTTTTGGACTTTGCATATAACATTTACGACTTTCGTGTCTAACAATTACAACTTTGGGCCTAAATTTGTAGAGTTTGTGTTCAACTTTGTGAGTATGAACCAAAATTTTAGGGTTTGGAACTAAGTTTTCTTACCTGAAATGATCATCTTTACTGTTGTCTGTCATTCGTTGAAGTGATAAAGATATGGAACTCCAAAGTCTAAGAGCTGAAGTAATCACCTTTAATGATGTATGTCGTTCGTTGAAGTGGGAAACCTTGGTATTAAAGCCTTCAGCGGTCAAAATGAGGTCATAGAACTCTTCTGGAATTGCCTCAGGGGTCAAAACGAGTTCAAGTAACCCACCACCCCGCATTTTTCCCCCACTGCTGACCCGACAGCCACTACCTACGCTTGGGCTAACGCGCTTTTCTGATTGGTTAATCCACCTGTCAGCCATTTCTTCGCCCCGCCTCCTATACTAATACTCTTCTCTGATTGGTTAATCCAGATATCAAGCGATGTTGACCTAGTCACTCGCTTATTGGCTAATTTATTTATTTCTTACCAGGCTATATTTAAACTAGACGGCGTTATAAGTTTGGTTGATTCAAGGAAAGTTACTGTTCACACTAGCGGATTTTTGCACAGTAAGTTGGCTTGTTTTCTCTTAACGTATGTTAAGGCTTATCGATAACAGGTTATATTCGGTGTAGATGATTGAGACTATATTTTACGCTGTAAGTTTGAATGTTTTCTCTTAAAGTATGGTAAGACTTAACGATAACACGTTATTCAACTGTATTGATGTAAAGTAGTTAAGATAAGTAATGTTGAATGTAATGTTCCTTCATTTTTCTTATTGGTTGATTAAAGTATGATATACCAGACAACCGCCATACACCACACATACCACACTAGATGACCTCCATACACCCCTCACGACACAGTAGACGACCTCCATACACCCCTCACGACACACTAAACGCCCTCTATACACCCAATATGACACACTAAACGACCTACATACACCCATCATGACACACTAGACGCCCTCTATACACCCAATATGACACACTAGACGACCGCTATACACCCATCATGACACACTAGACGCCCTCTATACACCAAATATGACACACTAGACGACCTCCGTACACCCATCACGACATACTAGCCGACCTCCATTGACCCATCACGGCACACTAGACGACCCCTATACAACCATCATGACACACTAGACGACCCCTATACAACCATCATGACACACTAAACGCCCTCTATACACCCAATATGACACACTAGACGACCTCCGTACACCCATCACGGCACACTAGACGACCCCTATACAACCATCATGACACACTAGACGACCCCTATACAACCATCATGACACACTAAACGCCCTCTATACACCCAATATGACACACTAGACGACCTCCGTACACCCATCACGACATACTAGCCGACCTCCATTGACCCATCACGGCACACTAGACGACCCCTATTCAGCCCTTATTACACACTAGGCGACCTCCATACACCCATCGCTGCGATGAACATACTAGCAAGACAGACTGTATAAACTGTAAGGGTGTTAAAGCGTACACCAAACGAACGCCCGGGCTTTTTAAACTAGAGTACGAAGGGACAGCTCTTGTTAGCTTATGTAGTAAGACGTACCATTGTAGTGGGGATTACGATAAAATCAGTTGTAAAGGGCTAAGCAAGCAACACAACAAACTAGATAAAGATATGTTTTTAGAGGTTCTCGCCACGCAAAAGGCCAAGGGTGGGAAAAATGTAGGTTTCAAAGTCTTAAATAATTCCATATTTTCCTACAGTCAAACAAGAAATGCTCTTTCCTATTTCTATATAAAAAGAAAGGTCGCTGATGATAACGTCTCGACTACGCCTCTAGATATTTAACTCTTTACACTACCAGCTTAGCCTAACCAGGAATCTCTAACAGTTTCACCCCTTATGATTCATTTATGACATAGAGCTAAGCAGACACCCAACTACATAGCTATAAATAAATGTTATCCATGTACTATATATTGACTCACTGTACTGAATATTTTTGTAATGTTATATAATATCAATGTATGTTATACACCTATTGAGATAATAAAAGAATAAAATATATCTTTGTCTTCTGTTTTATATTGATTGTTTTTCATTGATGTTGTATAATCTACTAACCTATCACTAACGATCAAGTACATAAAGAACTCCAAAGTCAGCATACACCAGACATAAACAGGTCACTTCCGGGGTCACCGACACGAAATGGCATGGTTAACTCCCCCTGTCTCTCATGTACATGTGGTGCGCTGCGCACCACACTATATATCTTTGTTAATTTACGGTCCAAATAATAATCAGATCCTTCCTGCTATACTACTACCATCGACGCTTTGAATATCTTTGCCTCCATCACCTTTCTCCTGCCCGAAATTACCGTCTCTTTGTCATGGATGTCTGCTCCATGTACATCTCCACCCCCCCCCCCCCCCCCACCGATGGCCTTCGAGCTCTCAAAGTTTTCCTTCATAAGGAAAGCCAACCTTATATCTCAACCGACGTCCTCCTCTGTCAAGCGGAACTAGTTCTTAACCTCAACTCTTTCGAGTTCAATGGCAGCTTCTTCGCCCAGATCAGTGGGGTATCGATGGGCACCAAAATGGCCCCAAGCTACGCTTGTCCTGGCATGGGTTTCCTGGAGCACTAGATCATCCACACCTACCAGGGCCCTCTTCCCCTTATGTACCGTAGGTACATTGAGACTGCATCAGTTTGACTGACCTGTCAGAGGAGGAAATTTCCATATTCATTGAGTATGTTGGACATATTTACGCTTCGATCCTCATCTCTTCCATTTCCATCTACTCTGTCACCTTCCTAGGCATCACAGCTTCATTAGGTGCTTCTGATCTACCTACCTCAGCCTTCTACATACCTACTGACTCTCACTGTTTCTCCGCAACGACTCTTCACACCCGACACCTTGGAAGAACTCTCTTTCCTGTTCACAATCACACAGGCTTCGTGGCCTTTGTCAGAATTATGAAGATTCCCTATATCAAGCCCAGCTGATGCCAGACTTCTTCCGTCGACGTCTTTATCCCGAATCAAATCTTCTATCTGTACCCTAACGAGTTCTCGCCACCTCACGCCAGGCTGCCCTCACCCCCTCCACCCGCCCCCCCCCTCTGACAGTGTAGTACTTGCTCTCACCCATCACCCTCGTCACTACGCGGTGATCTAAATTGTTCACCTCTACTTTCCCATTCTCCGCTCCGGCTCCACTATCCGTCTTCTCTTCCCTGACTCTCCTTAGTTGCTTTAAAGCGTGATAGCAACCTTCACGATATATTTGTCAGGAGCTGGATCCCCGCCTTCCTTCATAACATCTGTAAGCCTCTGGACGCAGGAACCCCAGAAGCAAATCATTTCAATGGAAGAGGTATGCTCACATCACTCGGGAAAAAATGACAAATAATATTCTTGTGTTATTCTTTGTCTCCTACCCAAATAGCATCCCACCTCAACTCTAATGGTCGTCGGGGTCGGGTGGATGTCCAGGTCACTGACCTGCAATCTTGTTCTTCTGACAGTCGTTCCCGATCCACCATGGAGCATCGTCTGATCGCCCATATGGGTTGCTTCACCCCAAGGGGGATCAATGTATCCCTTTCTCATGTGTAATCTATTACCTCTCTCTTTCTCCAATTTCCCCCTTTCATTCTTCTATTTTCGGCTCCCTTCCCCCCCCCCCCCCACCTTCTCTTAGCGCCATTCTTCTCTCCTCCCGTCCTGTTTTGGACTATTACGCCCTGCCGTGATTTCCCCAGGCGATTCTCAGAGTCAATTTTACATATTTGTACGTACGTTGGCACCGTTCTGCAGGAGTCATGATCCATATTTACCAACATATATATTTATAATTACAGCATTGTTCTTTACATATATATTTATAATACCTATCAAGACGTATTTTGTCACATTCTCCTTCTTCACATTATATTCCAGTTCTACCTTACTCTCCTTTTTTTCTTTTTATTCCATTATCATATATATGCTTTTTATACCACTTCTGCCAGACACACTACCATCCTATCCTTCTAGTATGTTTACGCCAGTATTCAATAATCCCCCTATTACGCCGCATTTATCCCCTTGTTACTCGAGCCACGTCTGGCTTTGTTTACTTATGTTTTTACTCATTGGTACACATTTCTCTAGCTTCGGCAGGTATCCGTCTCATTCTTAACTCACTCATATTATCACCTTCCAATCTCATCCGACTTCTCGTCTAATCATGTGACTAGTTTTTTCCCCATCCACCTCTCACGTCGCATCACACCCACATTTGAAGTGGCTGACAACTTTTAGATCGTGCCTTAGTTGAGCCTCGGTATAATTTTAAAATATGTTTTAGCTTACTTATTTTTACATATTATCAATTTTTATCTTCCGATATGTGTATGTATTTCATCTCCATTCCGTTTTATCATTTCATCTCTTGTCCCTCTTTTTATTTCTCCTTGACTTACCTGTCTCGCTCATTCTAGATGTAGTAAAGTTTGTCATTATTCCGTTGCCCATTTATGTTGTTCAGGTTCTATGAAGAAGGCCGCATGTAGGCCGAAACGTCAGTATTTTGATGTGTTCCTTTTTTTAAGCTGTCACCATACCTTGCAGGAGTGTACGTTACACCCCGCCACTTGCTCTGACAACCACTTCACATGACGATGAAATCTGAATTGCATTTTATTAAATAATACAATCATTCTTTATCATGATTATATAGCCTTAGTTGATGTATATGTGAAAAATGAATGAAAGCTATGTGCTCTGTAATTATGAGTGACAACAGTGATTGCAGCAATTAAAATCTCAACAATTGCAATTAATATTTAACATTGAAAAGAATTAACAATAAAGAAACTTAAAATGTAGGACATGTTTTCAATAATGTAAAAATTCATGTCGGACACAGAGAAAGAATAATAAGTTTGAAGGGTATGTCCAACTAATAGTCGAGGATTGGTCATCATATCTTCGATAAACACGACTGCATGTTTCACTGCAATATGTCACATCTGTCTTCTGTGTTTTGTCTAGGCAGTTCATTCTTTCTGGCATATCCCAGACTGCCTTTTTACGTCTCAATGTCTTAACCTTGCTCTCTAGTGTGGTCTTCATATGTAAGGTAGAGGTAAAGTACGAGATCTGAATCGGCGTCATAATACGCGAGGTTTTACCCATATGTTCTCGGCCGCCTATCCAGAAGTGTCAGTTATCGCTTCAAGCATCAACACTCACGATGCGAGACGGCATTCCTCACCTTCCCAGAGTGTTGTCCTGGTACCCATTTCGCCCCTGCGCCGGGTCAACCACGGGGTATTTTTTTTCCAACCACGAATACAATTCACTCTGCTCCCAGCGAGAATCGAACACGGGTTGTCCGAACGTCGGGAGCCCAGTCTGGTGGTCTTCCCAACTAGGCTACCGAGGACTCCCCCAATGGTCTTCATATGTTTTAGCATGTCGGAAATATATCACATGTGTAATCCTTCTTTCTCTGAGTTCAGCCGCTTGTAAGAGTTCTTTGAGATATTTTCATTTCAGAAAAAAATTATTATTTGTCATTTAATCTGATTCTACTGAAACATACATGTTGATTTAAAGAAGCAAAGTGATTTTTGAATAAGTACATATAATTTTCATTAAGTAAAATGTATGATGAAATACTGAATATCTCACACCCGATCTTAGGTTTTCTTGTGCAACATGTATTCTTATAAAAAATGTTCTATCAGAATATCAATAACACAAACAACGATAAGCTAGAAAATGTACATAGAAATGTTAACTTTCATCATCAGAGTTGTATGGTAAACAGAAGTATCTATATATGAGGCCAATTTGTTGTTGTTGTTCTTCCTCTTTCCTTTCTCATTTGCCTTTTGCGTCGAGGGGAGATATAATTTGCGGTCTTTTGCCTTTTGTTCGCCTCTGCTGCTGTTATGTTTCCTTGTGCTTCTAATGTTCCATCCATCCATCTTTTCGCTGTCGACCAGTGGGTCTGGTATTCATACAACGTTTGTTGAAGGCTCATTGTGTTTTGTTTTGATCTTTCTGCCTTGTCACATGACCAAGCCATTTTATCTGTTGTTTCTTTATATATTCGATGACGGGGGCTATTCCTAGCTTTTTTCTGAGTTCTTCATATCTGATATTTTCTCTCAGACTGTTTCCTGTCATTCGTCTGAGCCAATTTGTTGGGTTAGATTTAACATGTCATTTTCAGGCTCAGTCTTACAGTGCTGCGTGTGGATATGTGTGACTGTGTATGATTGTTTGTGATTGCTTCTCCATTTATAATTACTCTCTCTCTCTCTTTCTTTCTTTCTCTCTCTCTCTCTCTCTCTCTATAAGTGTTTGTTGCCCCTATGTGCTCTTCATTCACGTTGTTTTCTCTCTTTCTCTGTCTTTACCTCATTCTATGTTTCTAACTTATTCGATTGTCTGTCTTCCTCATTCAACTCCCTCTCTCTCTTGTTCTCTCTCTGTCTCCTTTCCTTGTCATTCAAATAATATCACATAGAATTACCTGCTTGCAGCTATATGAACACTGCCTTTGGCAGGTCGAAGTCCGTATGGGGGAACTAGTCCGTTCCACCTAGAGGGCACTGCGCTGTAGAAACAGTATACAGCAATAGTAGGATACCACAACAAATAAACATAATTCAATAACATTATATATATGTCTCATTGAATGCTTTTCATCTGTTGCAATAAACCTTTATGTAGTTCTGTAATCAGGTCTACGTTTCATTAACAAATTCGTTTTCACGATAGTGCCTTGTTAAACCTCTGATCAACGGTTCTATACAATGCCGGAGAAAAATAATTCCTCCATCTTGGATACAACCGGAAAGCAGCAATGTCTTTCAGAAGTCTTGAAAATTTGTGGAAATCAAAACTCATCAGTACAAACACAAAACTTAGACTATTCAAATCAAATATAATAACAACCCTTACATATACGTGTGAAAGCTGGAAAACAACAAGAGACACAGAAACAAAGTTGAACACATTCGAACATAAATGTCTAAGGAAAATACTTGGTATAGCATGGAACGAATTCAAAACAAACGAAGAAATTAGAGAAATCGCCAATCAAACACTAATATCTTCAGTAATAAAGAAAAGACGATGGTCATATGTTGGACATGTGATGAGAAGAGATAATAACCGAATAGCAAAGCAAGCCCTCATGTGGGAAACAACAGGTAAGAGGAAAAGAGGAAAACCCAGAGAAACATTGAGAAGAGCATTGATCAGAGAGGCAAGAGCAGCAGGAATCGGCTCCCTCAATGAGATAGAGCTGATTGCACAGAACAGAGACAAATGGCGAGATTTGATAAAATATCTTTAAAAGAATTGAAAACTGCTAGAAAAAAAATCAGATAAGAGAAGGAGTATCTTGGTCTACGCCCTATGGGCCGGCTACGGCTCGAAAGGTCAACAGATAGATATATAGTTCTGTAATAATATTACATATTTTTTTGCATTATTCCTCTTTATGAATGTACTGTATACGACTGTGTGCATTTCATTCTGTTTTTCTTTAAGTATAGCGTAAGTCTGGCAATTAGTAGATGATTTGTTGTGGCCACTGAACGGGTAGGTGTATCACTGATGCATATCTGTACTATAAGTAGACCCTCGATCCAGCTTTGCTATCTGCGCTGATGAGAGAGTGAGCAAACCAAGAAAGCTACATAGTTTGTTACTGGACTTAGATCTTCCTATATGGTTAGGAACTGGAGAACAAATGGATGTTCTGTGTGTACACTATGTGGTTCTAAAATCAAGAACAAAAACAAAATAAATATTGCAGGAAAAAACAGCTAGCCTGGATCAATAATTAAATATGCAGCCATCAACACAGCACTTAGCCTTCAGACAAGGGTGTTAATTAACGCGGTCAACCTAATCATCTCCAACAAATGTGCACCACTGTTGATTAGTTTATTATAGTATCATCACTCTCATTAATGGCGTTGCTCTTTAGCACTTTTATCTCTAGACTTATTATTCAGAATATCTTGACACAATCTCGAACATCACAGCATCAAGTTTGTATTTTTTTTTTTTTTTGCTTTAGTTAGTCATAAAAATCTAACTTGGACCTTTGCTCAATTTAATTAACTATTGGAAACTCAAAAGCAAAATTGGGGCGGACTAACATAATAATTTTTGAATATCTTGTTATTTGTATCTTTAACCACTTATTATTCAGACCCTTTATAAAACTGGAAACTAACTGTAGTAAAATGTTTCTGTTACTTTGACAATATTAGAAAGCCAGGTCTATTAAGATCCTCATTATGTCTGCAAATCGATGAAGCGATTCTCTGTCCTGTTGCTTACAATTTGTTTGATACCATCAGCGCGTGTTGTGGGTCTTCGTATTATCCGTAATGTCTAATCAACTCAGTTTTCAGTCCGTGTCTCGTCGCTAGAGCCAATAATTCGTCGCCTTATGGAAATTATAAACCACACGCAAGCTTCTGAGACATGCTATCTGATTTGAGGCCGTTATCCTGTGATAACGTCGCGTCCACGTTCTCAATACAACGGAGCCAACTATAAGATTGTTGTTCTTCATCCTCAAATATGGATCTATGCTAGAGATTTCTTAGAGTACCTCCCCATTATAAGTTAATCTTGATATAACAAACACTGACGCATGTTGCTGTAGAACCTTTTTTCCCCATTTACAATACTATAGTAAAAAAAATGTAAAGAGCCCCCGTCACGCCAAGTGGCGTTTAAAGAAAGTGGTGTTAGTGATCATAAATTTTACAGATCTTGAACACATAATTTTTGGGGTAATGTGGTCGGTATTACGCCCGTACAGCTTTACTTTCCCAGTAAAAAATCCGGTACCCATTTAAGGCTGGGGGAACACGGTGGTCGTCGGTTGGGATCGAACCCTACTGTGTTTACAATTCTATGCTGCAACAAAATTTAGTTTCCACATAACCATAGCCGAAAATGCACCCACATACAGCAGTTCCTACTAATATTTAAATCGTAATTTCACTGCTGAGCCATAGGCTCTATCTTGGATACACTGCGGAGACATTAATGAGTTAAGAGTGCAAATAAAGACGCAAGCAATGAGCTTTATAATCCTTCAATACAAACGGCAACTCTCGGTGAACAAACTAATAAGATTATCAGTATGGCATTTTCATTGAAAGGACCGACTGAATATTACAAACCTCAATCTACTTAGTCTGCCTTTTGTACCTGCACAACTCTACAACAGCATCGAGTATCAATTGCTGAGACTTCCAGAAGAGTAAAAACCTTAATTTTGAATCTCCCTGGACATCACAATCGGTAAATGAGGAAGAAAAGATGAGAAGGAAACGTGCACACTTCAACATTACTGCCAATGAAGGGGCATGCACACTGGTATATGAAATGTTTCTCTCCAACATGAAAATCACAAGGCATCAACTGAGAGAGAAAATATCTATGGATACACCCTCAATAGACTTTGTCCAGTGCGTCGAAGAAAAGTAAAGTGACAGCGCTGGTTTCTTTTTACGAAAAATTGTATATGGTATAAAAGTGATACTACTAGTCTTCAAAGAAAGGAAGGAAGGAAGAAAGAAAGAAAGAAAGAAAGACAGACAGAAAGAAACAAAGAAAGATACAAAGAAAGAAAGACCAAACAAAAGTAAGTAATGTTACTTCTAAGGCCGACATAGACCAGACGTCCAATAACAAACAATTATATTGTCTAATTATCAAGGAAAGAAGAAAAAGAGTTCTTAAATGTTACGTAGAGCCAGTCTTAACATATGGATGCGAGTCATGGACAATAGGACAACAGACAAGAAAATCACTGGAGTCTGTAGAAATGTGGTTTTACAGAAGAATGTTGAGAATACCATGGACAGCTAAGAAGAGTAATGAAGAGATTCTGAGAGAGGTCAAAGCAAAAAGAGAGCTAATTTCCAATGTTAGGAAGAGACAATCATCATTTTTTGACCATGTAATGAGAAGAGAACAACTTGAATATATTGTAACAACTGGAAAAATTGAGGGACGAAGAGATAGAGGGAAGCAAAGAGAAAAAATAACAGACAGCTTAAGAGAATGGCTTGGCAGAAGGTCAACAACAGAAATGATAAATAGCTGCCGAGATCGAAAGTTGTGGAGAGACATGATCACCTACGCCACTAGGCCCGGTACTTGATGATGATGATGAATTATCAAAGAAAAATCAACTCACCATTTGAACATTGTGTTAACGTCGCTGGCTCCACGAAAGGCGGTTAAAATCTGGACAATCTCGTAGTTTGTCTTCAAAGGAAACTCTTGTCCTGTCAAGTTAATAAAATATTTCCATTTGGGATATTTCCACAGGTCTCGCATACACAACAATTCTGGCTCCAACACCGTGAAAGTTCCCCAGACAACGTCGATTCTCCGACTGGCTATAAACACGTTAGGAAAACATCCAGCAATGGCTGAAATAGCTTGGTTGAAGTTATCTGACGCCTTCATGTCCGGGTGTATGCAGTAGTAGTTTTGTGGACGGTAAATTGATCTCAAAAGTCGCTCAACCATCTCAGCATCTTTGTAGACAAGCATAGAATACGCTAAAGGAAAATCTTCCTCCTCTTTAGTTAAGGACGACATGATGTACCCCCGAGATGATTGGAAACGTTCACAATCCGCGGTTAAATTCACATAAACTGTATCGTCTAAAGGAGAGTCTGTTCTATTCGCTTTAGTTGATATCTTCGCTTTATCCAAACTCACTCCTGTAAACAAATCGTCACAGCTTATGCCTGGAACCTTTACATTATCGGAAATGTCCATTAGTTTCTCACGTACGTTCACGTCACGATCCTTTTTAGATTTCCATTTCAGGAAGTGAAATTCGTTGGATTTCTTATCATTTTGAGACTTAGTGCCCCTGACTGACCAGGGTAAGGGGATCTCTGGCAACTTAATGACCATGTTGGAAGCATAATTATATCTTTGTTGCAAGTACGTTGGTAAGTTCAAATAGAAAAGTGTTATAATTAATGTTCCAATTATAAAATATAGTGCAACACATCGTAGTTTGAACATTTCTTTCCGCTTTATTTTCGTATCTAACAAAGCAAAGTTGATGTCAAAATAAATGCTGGAGGTTTAAATTAAAACAACACCAACACATATGTTCCCATAATGCCCTGAAGCGCAGCCTGTGATCGAAAGCACGTTTAATGTATGGCCAAATCCACTACTCTAGACACTCTCCTCGCTAATATGTCAATACAAGAATGCTGCTACTTATATCTATGAACAGATTTGATTTTACAAAAGTATGATATGTTAAGTTATTGAGTTATTTGCACGTCATCATTATTGCACTTCGAACATGCCCATAGGTGCTCAAATCCCCTCCTCGGCAAGTCTCGAAGTGTCCAGCGACTGACAACTCCAGTTCTGTGTTGGTTAATTAGTCTTCTTACACACCAACTAAGTTTCTCGTTTCTGGCTATACCCATCTTAACTAGTCTTTTGGGCTTCATCTGAATACTTACTGTCGTCATGATTAATATGGTGGCTGAACGTCGATGCTGTGGATGGTCTAGACTCACGTGCACATACTCAGTCGCACGGCCTAGAACCCGTTTCCACGTTATAGACTGGCCAAATATAGTCAGTTAGCTCTACGGCACGTGGAGGCACCGTGGGCGTTTGATTTTCGTCGTTTAGAAGCTCACAGAAATAAAACTTCGTTGACAGTGGACTAGTGAAAATACACTGCCATCTTGTACGCACTAAAATGTGCACCCTCCACTTGATTCATGATTCTAGTGATGTTGATAGTGTTGGATTCATGATTCTAGTGATGTTGATAGTGTTGGATTCATGATTCTAGTGATATAGATAGTGCTAGATTCATGATTCTAGTGATGTTGATAGTGTTGGATTCATGATTCTAGCGATGTTGATAGTGTTGGATTCATGATTCTAGTGATATAGATAGTGCTAGATTCATGATTCTAGTGATATAGATAGTGCTAGATTCATGATTCTAGTGATGTTGATAATGCTAAATTCATGATTCTAGTGATGTTGATAGTGCTAGATTAATGATTCTAGTGATGTTGATAGTGCTAGATTCATGATTCTAGTGATGTTGATAGTGCTATATTCATGTATCTAGTGATGTTGATAGTGTTGGATTCATGATTCTAGTGATATAGATAGTGCTAGATTCATGATTCTAGTGATGTTGATAGTGCTAGATTCATGATTCTAGTGATATAGATAGTGCTAGATTCATGATTCTGGTGATATAGATAGTGCTAGATTCATGATTCTAGTGATGTTGATAGTGCTAGATTCATAATTCTAGTGATGTTGATAATGCTAGATTCATGATTCTAGTGATGTTGATAGTGCTAGATTCATGATTCTAGTGATGTAGATAGTGCTAGATTCATGATTCTAGTGGTATAGATAGTGCTACATTCATGATTCTAGTGATATAGATAGTGCTAGATTCATGATTCTAGTGATGTTGATAGTGCTAGATTAATGATTCTAGTGATGTTGATAGTGCTAGATTCATGTTTCTAGTGATGTTGATAGTGCTAGATTAATGATTCTAGTGATGTTGATAGTGCTAGATTCATGATTCTAGTGATATAAATAGTGCTAGATTCATGATTCTAGTGATATAGATAGTGCTAAATTCATGATTCTATTGATGTTGATAGTGCTAGATTAATGATTCTAGTGATGTTGATAGTGCTAGATTCACGATTCTAGTGATGTTGATAGTGCTAGATTCACGATTCTAGTGATGTTGATAGTGCTAGATTTATGATTCTAGTGATATAAATTGTGCTAGATTCATGATTCTAGTGATATAGATAGTGCTAGATTCATGATTCTAGTGATGTTGATAGTGTTGGATTCATGATTCTAGTGATGTTGATAGTGCTGGATTCATTATTCTAGTGAGGTTGATAGTGCTGGATTCATGATTCTAGTGATGTTGATAGTGCTGGAATTCATGATTCTGGTGATGTTGATAGTGCGGTACTTTTTCATGCCACAAAAAACTGACTTGACTTTTGCTGATCTTATTTTGATTTGTGTGCATCATCTATCAACTGCCAATATTGCTCCCATACATGAAGCATGAAAGGGAAGATACAAAGTAGACAAAGCAGAACAAGTCTAAAGTGGACTGAAAGCATCAAAAGGATTACATGTGAACCTATGACAACATACACATCAAGACAATAGAGAGAACAAAATGGTGCTCCATGGTAGTCAATCTATGATGTGCAGTCGGCACCAATGAATGAACGTATGATAAGTATTATTTCTGGAAACATGAAAGCTGTATTTCAATGAGCAAATGACAAAGAAAATAAAAGTAAAAAAGGGGTGTTGGAGAAAGATGTTCAGAATGTAATGGCCACTTAGAATGACAAATGAAAAAGTTCTTCTTAAGAAATTACTTGAACAGCACAACCTCAACAAAAACTTAAGGAGACGATAGCCACAGTGATAAGTTGTAAATATACTAGATCTGATAAAACCGAGTGACTTAGAGTGCGAGGGGATGAGGTAGCTAAAGCTGTTCCCTGTACTTGGGGAAGAAATGAGAGTGAAGTCGTTCAGAAAATAATGTTAACTTTATTGCAAGTACGCCTCTATGGGCAAGGAGAAAAAAAGTTCATGTTTTAAATGTTCCCTGGAAATATTGTCACAGGGCGTAGTTTTAACTACTTTACTTACCAAGAATTATAGGCGGCACATGTATACCCAGGTCAGGGGCTATTTAAACGTGATAATAAACAAAACATTTCCTGCGGGACTGGGCTACGGCCAAGAGAAGGGGCCTAGCGCGCGATAAACTCCGGATGGTTGAAGAAGAAGAGTCCTTGAGGAGAGTAAGCGATCTGAATTAAATTACGGCTGATAAGGATTGGGTTAAAGTAACATTAAAAAAAGAGGCTTACCAAAAGGAATTATCCAGCTACGCAGGGAATGCCGCAACTGGACCTACGGAGCAACGGGCGTTGTAATAAGGGAATTCATTGAAAAAGTGATATCACTTCCAATCATTTACAAAGACGGTTCTGCGCCCCACGGACAGAGGAACGGTTGGGGTTTTGGGACATACCAACATGGCAAACATGAGTTTCTTTACTCATTAACAAAACAATTAACGATCTAGTTTGAACGTTTCTTTTCGTTTCATTTTCATTTCTAACAAACTATACAGTTCATGTCAAAATACATATTCGACTCTTAAATAAAATCTAAACAAATTCAAGCGTTTCCCATAATACTCTGAAGAGCGATTGGAGAGCTACAAGCCGCCAGCAAATCGGTATTTAATTTATCACTAAGCCAGCTTAATCCGCTAATCTACTACACACGCTCTCACCTCTGCAATACATCAACTAATTTCTGAAACGCTACTATTTAAATTAATGACAGTAAAATTGTTCTATACAGCGTCTGCAAAGTTTCGATTATACATGACCAGATTGAAAGATGTTTTAATCCTTCTAATTCTAGTCACAGCTGTTGCCAGATTTGTCGATTTTAAACAATGCAACACTTAATAATTTAAGATTCTAACATGTATTGTTGCAGTTGCAAGGCCTATACAATGCTTTCTCTGATCAATTAGTAATCCTTTTGAGCTGTGGGTGCGCATATTCCAACTAACATACTAACGTTTGCTATCATTAGAAGCTTTCAATTTTCTTGATGACATGATTTTTTTATGCAAACAACACACTATGGTTAATGAACTGGACTACTAAGGACACGATGTCGGGTTCAATCCTGATCGACGGGATTCAGGTACCTAATTTTTTTCTCGAACAGTAAAGCGACAGGGGCGTAGTACCGACCACATTGCCACAAAATTCACGTGCACGGCGAAGGTCTGTAAAAAAAGTATGACCACTAAAACCATATTTCTTTATACGCCACTTGGTTCGGCAGGGCTCTTTATTTTTTTATTACTATGTATGCGTGTTTGTTTGCAGGTAAGCATATATGTATGTATGTATGTATGTATGTATGTATGTATGTATGTATGTATGTATGTATGTATGTATGTATGTATGTATGTATGTATGTATGTATGTATGTATGTATGTATGTATGTATGTATGTATGTATGTATGTATGTATGTATGTATGTATGTATGTATGTATGTATGTATGTATGTATGTATGTATGTATGTATGTATGTATGTATGTATGTATGTATGTATGTATGTATGTATGTATGTATGTATGTATGTATGTATGTATGTATGTATGTATGTATGTATGTATGTATGTATGTATGTATGTATGTATGTATGTATGTATGTATGTATGTATGTATGTATGTATGTATGTATGTATGTATGTATGTATGTATGTATGTATGTATGTATGTATGTATGTATGTATGTATGTATGTATGTATGTATGTATGTATGTATGTATGTATGTATGTATGTATGTATGTATGTATGTATGTATGTATGTATGTATGTATGTATGTATGTATGTATGTATGTATGTATGTATGTATGTATGTATGTATGTACGTGGATTTTAATTTGTTTGCTGTGAAACCGAGGCCTTCCATAACCAATAACAATAACAATGTATGTATGTATGTATGTATGTATGTATGTATGTATGTATGTATGTATGTATGTATGTATGTATGTATGTATGTATGTATGTATGTATGTATGTATGTATGTATGTATGTATGTATGTATGTATGTATGTAAGTATGTATGTACGTATGTATGTATGTACGTATGTATGTATGTATATGTGTATGTATTCATATATATATATATATGTGTGTGTGTATGTATGTATGTGTGATGTGTGTATGTGTATAACAGAGAATGTGAAGGAGAGTAGGCGATGGTTGAGGTGAATGATTGAATATAGCACTAGGAGAGGTCACGGGAAATGTGAATAGAATAATGTTCAGGAAGGATAGCGGAAATCTCGTGACTGATTGAGAGTGTGAACTTGGAGGGGAGATGACATAAGGGAGTTGTGATTAGGTAATGGACAGAGCATGAGATGACGTAGAGTAATTTGATTGGTTCAGAGACGAAGTATATAGTCCCATGAACGAGGTTGGAGAAGCAGGGATTTAGATTCACACATAGGTACTGTTGAGAACTAGTGGCAGACAAGGTAATGTAGACACCCAGCAGATAGGCCAATGGCTCATGAGCCCAAGTCGTAATAGAGAGTTAAAATAGTTGAAGAAGTAGGTCTCGAATTTATTGACGAGACAGATCACTGTGTTAGAATAGTGAGCCAATATTAGGCTCCAGACTAGAGTGATTCAGTGTTGGACCGATTGTGCGTTAGAGACGAACTGAAGTACGACTGCAGTAGAGAGATAGGCATTCAGGACATTCATGTGTGAAGTGCTGAGCGAATTGTACACTGCTCGCTTGTATATATTTTGTTTCATTGGACATGTTACGTGTAAATAAACTTACTGTTACTTCCACAAGGGAATTATGTGTACAGTGATACAACAACTATCACTTTGTCGTAGCCAAACGCTATGGTGAAGAAAGAAGCGTGAGTGTCGCGGCAAAAGAGAGTCAGTGTAATCAGACTATGCAGTCCAGAGTAATTCAAACATCAACGGGAAGTACGTCAAGTGTACGATGGGTATATGTTAAACGCATTAGGGAGTTACCATCCAAGGTTTCTCACCAGGGTAACGGGAAGATCACGTCTTGACGACACATATTCGACCACTGCAGCGGAGCAGGCATATAATGGATGAAGAAGATAGCAGAGTCGTTTCGGCCTGGAGATTAGGGCGAAAACGATAAGGGTAGAACATTAAACGCTTTAAAAGTATATTCATGTGAAAGTTACATCAGCGACGTTTACAGGGCGTCATATATTCAAATGGCGCTATTATTATTAATCGCACAGGAATATTATAACGACATGTACGTGTGATTATGTATGTGTATGTATATATATATATATATATATATATATATATATATATATATATATATATATATATACAGTGCAAACACATTATATCATATTAATAAATTTTTACAGAACCAAGGCTTGTGGTTCAGACATAATTAAAGCTCAATTCAATGAGAAAATATTAAATCAAAACTGAATTTCCTACAAAAAGAGAAAATATCTTCATTTTCTAAACTTTCAGTTTCAAATTCAAGAATCCTTAACCTAAACTCCCTAGACTGTAATTTCGAACTTTATTTCAAAATTGTTCCGGACGTAGTGTCCCACCAATCGTCGGGCTTTGATTATGGCCCCACTAATAACCTAACTCTCATTGAGTTCTCGCTTTAGTTCTCCCAAATGTCTCCACTCATCTGGGATTGAGGTGCGGTGTCAGTTCTTAATTGGCAAAGACTACGACATCTTACGTCATCCAACTCCTTAAAGTAAATCGAATGCTATCAGATAAGCAGGCAGGAATGGGCTAGTAAAGCACGGTCTAATCATAGAATAACATTTACAACATCGGAATACCTAGATCGCAGCCTTCAAACTTAGTCATGACGTGGACAATTCAAAGAATATCTGATGTGTTCAGTCAGTTTTCACCAATCGATATCAGAATCCGACACGTCACGTTGCTCTTAGTTAGCCAGGTGAGGGGGACATACAGATTTTAGGTGATACGGTTGAATTTTAATCTGATAAATTACAGAGTCGTCATCATCATGTGCCAGACCTATGGGCTCAGACGATCATGTTCTTCCACAATCTTCTACCCACAGTGCATCGTATCAATCCTGTTGTTGAGCGTTTTCCATGCCATTACACCACGCTAGTAGTGTATATCAAGCATTAGATGCAACAAAAGTTCTTTCAAACGCACCTAAATCCTTATATAAATAGTCTACACGCGCATCAACGCGCATTTTTTTTCCTTATATGAGAGTCTACCTTTTTTTCCTTTTATGAGAGTCTACCCGCCCATTTTTGTTTCGGCCGTGGTGACCTCTCGTTGACCTCTCGGGTGACCTCTCGTGGTGGTGGTGGTGGTGCTGTGAAAGGGTGGGCGGTGGTGGTGTTATAACTTTCATAAATCTATTATATTCTTTCTTTATGCTTTCAGGCAATAAAAAACGTGACTTTCAAAACAGTTTTATTTAAGTTTTAAAAACATCCTTTAGAACTAAAGGTTACAGCTTAGGCCGTTACACATGCTACACGAAGCTACGTTAACGAACTTAGTAACTACACGCCAAACGCGAAACACCGCGCTAATAACGTTAAGCGAGATCACCTCATCTCTGCTTTTGTACATTTATGATCTGAAGTTATTACAATTTCAAGGTAACTGAGTTATGTTTTATAGTATTTAATTTTAAATTTCAATTCTACTATTCAAAACTGGATTAGCAATTGCAACGCACAAATTAAATGCCACGAAGAACATGTGGCACAATAACCAGCAATGAAGTAAAATTAAAATTACTGAGGCCCTGTTTCTTCCCGACCGATAACAATATACGGTTGTTAATCACGGGCTATCTCGCAAGCGGCAAAGAAGAAAATCGACTTATTCAAAACAAAATGCTACAGCAAAATCCATAAGTTATCGATAAATCGCAATTTGTCTTTTTTAAAATTGTATTTAGTAGCTCTCTTTTCATATTTAGTTGTTTTAAGACTTCATCGTTTGTTTTCGTTTCTTTCCAACCATGTTCTACCTATTCTTTTATATATCCACATTTCAAAGGCTTCAAATTTATGTTCTGTTTTCTTGTCTAATGTCCATGTTTCTGCACCATATAAGAATGTTGAGAAGATATTCAATTTTGTTATTCTTAGTTTTAGCCCTGGTGTTATTTGTTTTGATGTTAGTATATTTTTAATGACATTAAAATTACTTTTTGCCATTCTTATTCTTTTGTTTCTGGACAATTAATAAACAAACAAATAAAAACGAAGGCAACCAAAATCTAGTTCTTCAGAAAAATGTTGAAAACACGATAAACAACTAAAATGAATAAGGACTACAACAAGAGAAAAGACAAATCTTAGCCTTCTAGATTAGAGAAGACTATACAACAAACACAAGTTTCGACCGTGAATAGTTTTCCACCGTTGGATGAAACGCAAAGAAAACAGAAGACAGGTCTAAAAAGAAACAAGGTCCGAAGATGTAAAGAAATTAAAATTCTGAATCCTACGAATATAACTTGATGTACATGGAAGCAAAATATATCGATATTGCCACAAAGACCGACCCTAGCTATACTTGTCTCTTTATTGCCTCACAGCATCACATCTTTGACTTTTGCAAACCGATCTCTTTATCACTAAGATATAGGCGATGATTAAAAAATTTTAAGTCTGCTAGATCATGATTTTAAGATTTTAGGTCTGCTAGATGATGATTTTAAGATTTTAAGTCTGCTAGATCATGATTTTAAGATTTTAAGTCTGCTAGATGATGATTTTAAGATTTTAAGCCTGCTAGATCATGATTTTAAGATTTTAATTCCGCTAGATTATAATTTTCAGTTTTTAAGTCAGAAGATCATGATTTTACGATTTTAGGTCTGCTAGATCATGATTTAAAGATTTTAAGTCTGCTAGATCATGATTTTAACTCTGCTAGATCATGATTTTTAAGATTTTAGTTCTGCTAAATCATGATTTTAAGAAGCTCTTATATTGCTTGGGTTGTTTCTTCCTTTCAATTAAAATTACAGGTGAGCGGGTGACCCAAATGATTATTTGCAGTGCACCACCCCGGGAGAAGACGCGCTCGAATCCCTGTACGGTCAAACGTTTTATTGATAGGTTGTAAAAGAGAATTTCAGATCTGAACACTTCGTGGCGACTGCACTGAACAAATATCATTGTCTTTCTTAGGTCCCTCAAGTAGAAATCAGAATTGGAATGATGCCTTACAGATAATTATTTAAAAAAATAAAATTTATATCGGGTATTTGTACTTCATGAGTTACATCCCTAGACAAAGCTGTTTCCTTCAATTTCTCGAGACGATTCCACTCATTTTCCACAAGTTTACTTATTGCTCATTCTTACGTCCTTTACAACCCTTATGGCTCATTTGACATCGTCGTAATTAGTTCACTTTTTGCGACCTTTACAGCTCATCTGACCTCTATTTTGTCGTAATTAGTTCAGCTCCTGAGTCCCTTACAACTCATCTGACCTCTATTTTGTCGTAATTAGTTCAGCTCCTGAGTCCCTTACAGCTCACCAGACCTCTATTTTGTCGTAATTAGTTCTGCTCCTGAGTCCCTTACAGCTCATCTGACCTCTATTTTCTTGTAATTAGTTCAGCTCCTGAGTCCCTTACAGCTTACCTGACCTCTATTTTGTCGTAATTAGTTCAGCTCCTGAGTCCCTTACAGCTAATCTGACCTCTATTTTCTAGTAATTAGTTCAGGTACTGCGTACCTTACAACTTATCTGACATTTATTTTGTCGTAGTTAGTTCAGCAACTGCGTCCTTTACAGCTATATCTGACATCTATTTTCTTGTAATTAGTTCAGCTCCTGAGTCCCTTACAACTCATCTAACCTATATTTTGTCGTAATTAGTTCAGCTCCTGAATCCTTTACAGCTCACCAGACCTCTATTTTGTCGTAATTAGTTCAGCTCCTGAGTCCCTTACAACTCATCTGACCTCTATTTTGTCGTAATTAGTTCAGCTCCTGAGTCCCTTACAGCTCATCTGACCTCTATTTTCTTGTAATTAGTTCAGCTCCTGAGTCCCTTACAGCTTACCTGACCTATATTTTGTCGTAATTAGTTCAGCTCCTGAGTCCCTTACAGCTAATCTGACCTCTATTTTCTAGTAATTAGTTCAGGTACTGCGTACCTTACAGCTTATCTGACATTTATTTTGTCGTAATTAGTTCAGCAACTGCGTCCTTTACAGCTAATCTGACATCTATTTTCTTGTAATTAGTTTCAGCTCCCGAGTCCCTTACAACTCATCTAACCTATATTTTGTCGTAATTAGTTCAGCTCCTGAATCCTTTACAGCTCATCTGACTTCTATTTTGTCGTAATTAGTTCAGCTCCTGAATCCTTTACAGCTCATCTAACCTATATTTTGTCGCGATTAATTTCAGTTTCTTCTTTAGCCTTCGATGCATTTGGAAAAGATTTGAGGAATGTTTACTTCATCTGATGTGAAGTTACCTTCGCCGCCCTTTTTATCCTGAGCAGGTTCTCCAATCGGCTTTACAACGAAGACTGCTATCGGAATCATTTATTCTAGTTATCCACTCTAGGCTCCAGCCAAAGAACGTGACTTCTCTCATCTGATCCACTACTGATTGTCTTTACACTTGATAAAAATATTTGATACTTGTTGATTCAGAATCGCCTGCACAACTCCATACATAACCAACCCTTTTCATGTAGCTGCCAAGTTTGTAACAAATACCTGTATTTTCTTGAAACCAAACGTTATTTATCCTAATTGCAATTTGAGATCAGAGAAGATTTGACCTATGTTTCTAGTAACATTATTTATCTGAGTATTTTACAACATTGCAGAAGGTCCTACATGAGACGGTTAAAGAATTCAGTCAGTGATCGTTTCGGTGAACACTTTCTAAACATATAAACATATACGCGATTCTGTCCCTTGGCATTTTAAAGGGCCAAATTCATGAAATCTGGCTTTATTTATTTTAAGGCAGGCTGTTGGCTTAATAATTTGTGTTTGGCTTTTATGGCTTTTTACAGGATTTTTACACTTGCAGCCGAAAAATTAAAATTACTCTGTAAATCATGGACAGTAGACAAACAAATAGAAAGACGATTAGAGGCCAGTGAGATGGGATTTCTCAGAAGAATGTTGAAAGTTCCTTGGATAGCTAAAAAGACCAATGAGGAAATTCTCAAAGAGACCAACACAAAAGGGGAGCTCCTAAAAAAACATCAGAAAAAAACAATCAACATTTTTCGGGCACATAAAAAAAAAAAATTGGAATACTTTGTATACTGGCAAAATAAAAAAGAAAGAGAGATCGCGGACGACAAAGAGAGAAAATACTGGATAGCGTGAGTAGTGTATATCCAGCATTAGATGCAACAAAAGTACGTTCAAACGCACCTAAATCCATATATAGTCTACACGCGCATCAACGCACATTTTTTTTCCTTATATGAGAGTCTACCTTTTTTTCCTTATATGAGAGTCTACCCGCCCATTTTTGTTCCGGCCGTGGTGACCTCTCGTTGACCTCTCGGGTGACCTCTCGTGGTGGTGGTGGTGCTGTGAAGGGGTGGGCGGTGGTGGTGTCATAACTTTCATAAATCTATTATATTCTTTCTTTATGCTTTCAGGCAATAAAAAACGTGACTTTCAAAACAGTTTTATTTAAGTTTTAAAACTTCCTTTAGAACTAAAGGTAAGGCCGTTACACATACTACACGAAGCTACGTTAACGAACTTAGTAACTACACGCCAAACGCGAAACACCGCGCTAATAACGTTAAGCGAGATCAAAGAGCCCGGTGAGTATTTACTTCCCGTTAGACGCGCCGCGAGATCAAAGAATCCGCCACCCGCGAGAGTCCACCACCCGCGTGGAAATCTCCGTAGCCGGTAAGTGTTCATCAGGAGTGTCATTTAACAGGGGAATTTTACGATACCGATGTTTTAATGTGAGACGCTTGGGGGTAATTAATATGTTTGTGCTGTTTCGTGTTCAAAGACCCTGTTTCGCTGTGAAAAGTTTCGATTGAATGTTTGAGTGCGAGACTGGCCAGAGGTACGTTAATGACTTTTTATCATCTGAGCGGCTGGAGTGTCATTTAACAGGGGAATTTTACGATACCGATGATTTAATGTGAGACGCTTGGGGAAATTCACAGTGACAAGTTTATTTATTTATTGTTTTATTCGTATATATCTCACAATAGATAACACAGGGGTAGACAATAATGTATTCTTTAACTATTGTACATTATAGACAAGTATAATACATAAGAAACAAAGTAGATTATTTACAAGTGTTATACATGATAGTGTTAAATGGATAAAGGGGAGGTGGTCACGTTGTCAGAATGGACCTGTCGCTTGATGGGGTGAGGTAGTAAGTTGGAAGTTGTAGTAGTAGTAGTAGTAGGTTAGAAGTTGTAGTTGTAGAGGTAGTTGGGTGTGGACGTTGTAATTGTAGAGGTAGTTGGTTGTGGAAATTGTAGTTTTAGAGGTAGTTGGTTGTGGACGTTGTAATTGTAGAGGTAGTTGGTTGTGGAAATTGTAGTTTTAGAGGTAGTTGGTTGTGGAAGTTGTAGTTGTAGACGTAGTTGGTGTAGAAGTTGTAGTAGTGAAAGTTGTAGTAGAGCAGGGGACGACGTTCAAATTAACAGACGACGACTTTTATTCGACTGACTCAACAAGCAAAGACCAAAAACGTTACTCCCAAACCCACGAACTCTTAGACTTTGGAGTTCTGTAGCTTTAGCACTTCAACGAATGACAGACAACAGTAATGGTGAACCTTACAGATAAGAAAACTTAGTTCCAACCCCAAAATTTCGTCTCATAACTAAAAAGTTGAACTCAAAACATTAAAAATCTAGGTCTAAAGTCAAAATAGTTAGACACGGAAGGGCAATAGGGCATATTCTTTCCAACCAATACTTCCTATTCTTCTACACATCTGCATCTCGAAGCCTTCGAATTTATATTCAATGTTTGGCTACTGACTACATTTTGCGCCGATTGCTCAGAGTCGATTCTATATTCAACCACTGAACTCTCTTTTTATTGGCTGCATGTTTCTCTCTCTCTCTCTCTCTCCCTCTCCATCGCTGTCTCTTTCGCTCTTGCTC
Source organism: Megaustenia siamemsis (assembly GCA_032433765.1). Lineage (NCBI taxonomy): Eukaryota > Metazoa > Mollusca > Gastropoda > Stylommatophora > Ariophantidae > Megaustenia > Megaustenia siamemsis. The sequence continues at coordinate 32,560,347 of JAVIAB010000126.1, forward strand.
GTTCTCTTTCTCTCACTCTCTCTCTGCCATGTCGTTGCATCAGACATGTATGTCATATCGTTATATATCAGACACGCATGTTGTCGACTGTGTCGAGATGGATGAATGTAGATTGTCTGGTGTGTCGGGATGGCTGTATGTAGGTTGTCTAGTGTGTCGGGATGGATGAATGTAGGTTGTCGACTGTGTCGGGATGGATGAATGTAGGTTGTCGACTGTGTCGAGATGGATGAATGTAGGTTGTCGACTGTGTCATGATGCTTGTATGTAGGTTGTCGACTGTGTCATGATGGTTATATGTATGTTGTCTAGTGTGTCATGGTGATTGTATGTAGATTGTCTGGTGTGTCGGGATGGCTGAATGTAGGTTGTATCTAGTGTGTCGTGACGAGTGTATGTAGATTGTCTAGTGTGCCATGATGGTTGTATGTAATTGTCGAGTGTGCTCCAACAAACCGCCGTGCCATTTAAACTTCTTTGAACACAATGGACACGGATGCTCACCAGAAGAAACCTCATTATGAGAAACCGTCTGGAGAAAATCCAATAACCCTTTCGTCAACCATATTTAACATACATAGTTAAACTTCAATCTCAACAATACTTATCATACCTACTTTAAACACATTAATAAAATTGAATAACCTTTTATCGATAAGCCTTAACGTACTTTAAGAGAAAACAGAAAAATTTTCCAACTTACTGTGTAAAATATAATGTCATTCCGATAGACTGAACACTAGTATGAACTTCCTTGAAGCAACCAAACTTATGCTAGCCATGAAGCCATGAAGGGTCTAGTTTAAATATAAATTGGTAACAAATGAATACATTATCCAATCAGAGAGTGACTATGCCAACATCGACTGACATCTGGATTAACCAATCAGAGAAGCGTATTAGCATGGGAGGCGGAGCAAAGAAATGACTTATATCTGTATTATAACCAGTCAGAAAAGAGCATTACTATGAACGGCAGAGTGATTAACAAATCATAGAAGAGCGTAACTTTGAAAACGGTTCCAGTTCCATCTTAAGGTAAATGAATTGGTCGGGTTCTCATCGAGGATCGTGGGCGTTTCTGGTCCATAGAATGTGTTTGGATAAACTTATGAAGGAGTTTATGTTCCTGGGGGTTGATATTATTCATACATATGATAAGACGTGTAAGAAACATTCCAAGTTTTATAAAGCGATGGCTAACCTAGTATATACATTATCGGAGAGAAATGAGCTGTTATTTAGTGGAATAATTCAGAGAGTCGGTGGTCATGATATTTACGCCACGTTTGTAACCATCGTTATCGAAATACTTTCAGACCGAATTCACAATTTCGGTCGTCTTGTTGTTCTATATACCCTCGCCTATCGATTAGTTAAAAATCATGTCAAAGACATATTCGACTCTAATTCCGACATTTGTGCTTTAGAGAAGGACTTTGGTACTTGGACCGGTGTTATCATCGGAAGAGAATTTGGAGAGTGGTTACTAAAAGAAGGTGGTTTGGAAAATTTTCTAGACCTCTCTAACGAAGAAACTACAACACTTTGGACTCTACTTCGCAACAGCCTTTGGTATTAAGAGCTTTACCTAGAAACGTTTATCTGTGAGTTTATATATTTTCCCCAATAAAAGTTTGGTAACCCCACATCATTTGTTACTGCCTTACAATATTGTTTACCAGGTCACGACACCCCTCACACTGATGATGAGGGTTGTCCTGTAGTCGGCCTGCGATTGTAATAATAATGGTTTGCTCCAGCTTTGAAATCTGAAATTTTAACAAAAAGAGATGGTGTTACACAGTTCCCCTATAATGGGGATGTTGAGTTACTAAAAAAATAGATTTTGATCTCTGATGCAATACCTGATTAGTTACTAAAAATAGATTGTGACCTATGATGCAATAACAGAATACTCATTGTACTGGTGACCAATTTAGACTGCATGTACTCATTCACCCAATACTCTCACATCAATATGGAAAAGTGAATTCTCAGTCATAGAAAAGTATGTTGTCACGATAGGTTTGTCAATAACAAGGAACAAAAATCATTAAAGACATCCTAATTAAGTTGTGAAATTTTGGTGGTTGAGAGATAAATCTGAAGATAAGCACATCAAAATATAAGAACAAGGAAACAATCGTATATTACACACTCTTAGAGCCAGTGTTAAGTTAACACGTATTTATCTGTAGTTAAAATAGAAGGTTATAAATTGAGTAGAGGTAAACTTATACCTTATGGCTCATCTACTTTTTCGAATAAACGCATTAAAATTAAAATAAGTCAAATAAAAGCAAACAAATATGATCTTTTTATAATGTTTATTTTCACAATAAAACTAGACAACATATGTTACACGTTCAAATATATATAAAATTAAACAACGATGCTTTAAATAGTGCAAATATGGATACAAATCATCTGAAAAAGTACACATATAACAACATAGTCATGTGTTTAATGCTTAAATTACAAGTTTACGTGGTCTCCCACGTGGTTTCTTAAATACACAAGGATCGCAAAACTTAACACAATTTTGTTTATTGTTCTTAATAGCATAAGATCCATCAGTTATATTAGTGATCGAACGGGGATCAATTCGTTTGTGAGCTGTGTCTGTGAGAACAGTCGAAAGGTTACTCTGTTGATACTGGAAGTCGTCATAAACGGGAGGAGCAGCGATCGACCACTCACCCTCATTGGCTGTTTGTTCTCTGTCATAGTCTGAGCGAAATGTAGAAGCTCCATCAGTGGTTGCTTGTATACTGTCACACTCAGCTGAGAGACTCGTAGACGCATCACGTGTGGCTACTTGTAGTCTGTCACACTCAGATGAGAGACTCGTAGACGCATCACCTGTGGCTACTTGTAGTCTGTCACACTCTGAGAGAATCGTAGACTTCAGACCCACTAAAGTCTCAAATTCAGGCTGTGTTAGTGTTATACCATAACGTGTTGGGAATTTCAACCCCGTTTTGCCATCGTATTTTCTAAGATGATTTAAAGTCTTTGCTCGATATCTCGAAACTGAGACAGCCTTCAAACCATTCTTTTGTAGAGGCTTTACATACTCGCCATTACGAGATGCATAGAAAAAAGCACCATCACAGTCAACATTAACAGCGGAATCACACATATCCACTCTAACGGACTCCATTCTAAAAAACACACGACTTGGTAGCAGGGCTCTGACTTTCTGTATGTAGCAGCACTGAGAACGGCTGCCCTTTATACCCTGTAACAAGGAGGCGTGGCCAGTCTATTTATAATAACCAATGGAATACGTTCTATTTATAGTAACTGATGCAATACGTCATTGGACGTGATGAGACATGTTCAGAGAGCGGCCATCTTTGATGAGTCATGGGAAGTTTGTTCCACGAAGCCGATGTATCCATGGAGTCATCAAAACAAATGATGATCCAGAGGGCGGGGCCTACACTGACAAGTTGGAGACAAACTCGAGTATAGCATGTTATGTTCATTAGAGGGAAGTGTTCTTGTGAACACAGGATTGGGCTTGGCAAGTAAAATATCAACTAAACTTTAGTTTCTATTACTTCTGAAATACTTTTTAGAATCTTGGCTCTGTGATCAATAGCTAGGATGGGGGAAATAATTTTGCCACATTCTAGTATACGGTTTATGAAGCGCTCCTTGTCTATAGAAAACTGCTGCCAAGAATAATTGGGTTCGTCATTTTCATCATCGTGGATTGTTAAAACAATCGTTTCTTCACAAAAATGAACCTAGAAGAAACGAGACAATTTAATTTTAAAAGCCAGCAAAAACTTATAAATGAAAAACACTTTATAATAAAATATCTCTTCATAACTCTGTAGCTGATGTCATTTCTCTTTGTTTCCCTCTGTCTTTTCACCCCTCACGTTTTCAAGTTGGTACAAGTTATTACAGCGGTTCTCATAACAAGTCACAACATCCAAGTATTGGATATCTCTTTCGCTTCTCACCTAGTAACCTATTGTCCATGAGTCTCTTGGGTAAGTTAAACCTGCTTCTACGTAAAATTTACTCTACTCCACCTCAAGAGGATAACACTTCAAAGAATTTACCAGTATTAATATTATTCCACTTGTCTTTTTCTTTGATGTTACAGTTACTTCTTTATGGTATTAAGGATGAGTCCTTTATTTTTTCGGTTTCCTTTACTATAACGTCAATCATTACTAGCAACTAGTTTCAAAATTTTCATTACATGTGGAAATGTACTATTTATCATCATCAATAAAGATAATGTCTCTACTAGTTGTGTAATAACCCAGTAATAAAGATAATGAAGGCGAAACAGAATATCAAAATCAAAAGGTAAACTCGACTCCAAACCAATTACTTATCTTGGTAGCTCTATCGTTTAGAAAGGTAAACTCGACTCCAAAGCAATTACTTACCTTGGTAGCTCTATCGTTTAGTGTATCACATTGCTGGCTGCAAGCGTATTGTTCGTTCCACGTTGCATTAATGTGTTCAAAATAAATATCATGTTCAAAGATGTGTATATCTCTATTAGCAGTCGAGGAGTGGTTGTTAATTATTTCCGTTGAAATCTCCAGCCTTCCAGCTCCCTGATTTTGAGAGCCGGTGATGTAGGTGTCAGACGTTTCACTAGAGTTTAAAAACTTTTCATGTATATTTGTCTTTTTGAAAATTGAGTCTAAAGTTAAACCATTATTAAAATTACCACTAGGCCATATTGTCGTGGTTTGCGTGCTCATTGACAAATCACTATCTTCATCACTGTCTTCGTCTTCTGAACTTGAGTTTATTTGAAAAAGTTGATGAGCCATAAGGTATAAGTTTACCTCTACTCAATTTATAACCTTCTATTTTAACTACAGATAAATACGTTTTAACTTAACACTGGCTCTAGGTGTGTAATATACGATTGTTTCCTTGTTCTTATAGTTTGATGTGCTTATCTTCAGATTTATCTCTCAACCACCAAAATTTCACAACTTAATTAGGATGTCTTTAATGATTTTTGTTCCTTGTTATTGACACACCTATCGTGACAACATACTTTTCTATGACTGAGAATTCACTTTTCCATATTAATGTGAGAGTATTGGGTGAATGAGTACATGCATTCTAAATTGGTCACCAGTACAATGAGTATTCTGTTATTGCATCATAGGTCACAATCTATTTTTAGTAACTAATCAGGTATGGAATCAGAGATCAAAATCTATTTTTTAGTAACTCAACATCCCCATTATAGGGGAACTGAGTAACACCATCTCTTTTTGTTAAAATTTCAGATTTCAAAGCTGGAGCAAACCATTATTATTACAATCGCAGGCCTACTACAGGACAACCCTCATCATCAGTGTGAGGGGTGTCGTGACCTGGTAAACAATATTGTAAGGCAGTAACAAATGATGTGGGGTTACCAAACTTTTATTAGGGAAAATATATAAACTCACAGATAAACATTTCTAGGTAAAGCTCTTAATACCAAAGGCTGTTGCGAAGTAGAGTTCAAAGTGTTGTAGCTTCTTCGTTAGAGAGGTCTAGAAAATTTTCCAAACCACCTTCTTTTAGTAACCACTCTCCAAATTCTCTTCCGATGATAACACCGGCCCAAGTACCAAAGTCCTTCTCTAAAGCACAAATGTCGGAATTAGAGTTGAACATGTCTTTGACATGATTCTTAACTAATCGATAGGCGAGGGTATATAGAACAACAAGACGACCGAAATTGTGAATTCGGTCTGAAAGTATTTCGATAACGATGGTTACAAACGTGGCGTAAATATCATGACCACCGACTCTCTGAATTATTCCACTAAATAACAGCTTATTTCTCTCCGATAATGTATATACTAGGTTAGCCATCGCTTTATAAAACTTGGAATGTTTCTTACACGTCTTATCATATGTATGAATAATATCAACCCCCAGGAACATAAACTCCTTCATAAGTTTATCCAAACACATTCTATGGACCAGAAACGCCCACGACCCTCGATGAGAACCCGACCAAATCATTTACCTTAAGATGGAACTGGAACCGTTTTCAAAGTTACGCTCTACTATGATTGGTTAATCACTCTGCCGTTCATAGTAATGCTCTTTTCTGACTGGTTATAATACAGATATAAGTCATTTCTTTGCTCCGCCTCCCATGCTAATACGCTTCTCTGATTGGTTAATCCAGATGTCAGTCGATGTTGGCATAGTCACTCTCTGATTGGATAATGTATTCATTTGTTACCAATTTATATTTAAACTAGACCCTTCATGGCTTCATGGCTAGCATAAGTTTGGTTGCTTCAAGGAAGTTCATACTAGTGTTCAGTCTATCGGAATGACATTATATTTTACACAGTAAGTTGGAATATTTTTCTGTTTTCTCTTAAAGTACGTTAAGGCTTATCGATAAAAGGTTATTCAATTTTATTAATGTGTTTAAAGTAGGTATGATAAGTATTGTTGAGATTGAAGTTTAACTAGGTATGTTAAATATGGTTGACGAAAGGGTTATTGGATTTTCTCCAGACGGTTTCTCATAATGAGGTTTCTTCTGGTGAGCATCCGTGTCCATTGTGTTCAAAGAAGTTTAAATGGCACGGCGGTTTGTTGGAGCACACTCGACAATTACATACAACCATCATGGCACACTAGACAATCTACATACACTCGTCACGACACACTAGATACAACCTACATTCAGCCATCCCGACACACCAGACAATCTACATACAATCACCATGACACACTAGACAACATACATATAACCATCATGACACAGTCGACAACCTACATACAAGCATCATGACACAGTCGACAACCTACATTCATCCATCTCGACACAGTCGACAACCTACATTCATCCATCCCGACACAGTCGACAACCTACATTCATCCATCCCGACACACTAGACAACCTACATACAGCCATCCCGACACACTAGACAATCTACATTCATCCATCTCGACACAGACTACAACATGCGTGTCTGATACATAACGATATGACATACATGTCTGATGCAACAACATGGCAGAGAGAGAGAGAGAGTGAGAGAAAGAGAACGAGCAAGAGCGAAAGAGACAGCGATGGAGAGGGAGAGAGAGAGAGAGAGAGAGAGAGAAACATGCAGCCAATAAAAAGAGAGTTCAGTGGTTGAATATAGAATCGACTCTGAGCAATCGGCGCAAAATGTAGTCAGTAGCCAAACATTGAATATAAATTCGAAGGCTTCGAGATGCAGATGTGTAGAAGAATAGGAAGTATTGGTTGGAAAGAATATGCCCTATTGCCCTTCCGTGTCTAACTATTTTGACTTTGGACCTAGATTTTTAATGTTTTGAGTTCAACTTTTTAGTTATGAGACGAAATTTTGGGGTTTGGAACTAAGTTTTCTTATCTGTAAGGTTCACCATTACTGTTGTCTGTCATTCGTTGAAGTGCTAAAGCTATAGAACTCCAAAGTCTAAGTTTCCTGGGTTTGGGAGTAACGCTTTTGGCCTTTCCTTGTTGAGTCAGTCGAATAAAAGTCGTCGTCTGTTAATTTGAACGTCGTCCCCTGCTCTACTACAACTTTCACTACTACAACTTTTACACCAACTACGTCTACAACTACAACTTCCACAACCAACTACCTCTAAAACTACAATTTCTACAACCAACTGCCTCTACAATTACAACGTCCACAACCAACTACCTCTAAAACTACAATTTCCACAACCAACTACCTCTACAATTACAACGTCCACACCCAACTACCTCTACAACTACAACTTCCACAACCAACTACCTCTAAAACTACAACTTCCACAACCAACTACCTCTACAACTACAACTTCCACAACCAACTACCTCTAAAACTACAACATCCACAACCAAGTACCTCTACAACTACAACGTCCACAACCAACTACCTCTACGACTACAACGTCCACACCCAACTACCTCTACAACTACAACTTCCACAACAAACTACCTCTAAAACTACAATTTCCACAACCAACTACCTCTACAATTACAACGTCCACAACCAACTACCTCTAAAACTACAATTTCCACAACCAACTACCTCTACAATTACAACGTCCACACCCAACTACCTCTACAACTACAACTTCTAACCTACTACTACTACTACTACAACTTCCAACTTACTACCTCACCCCATCAAGCGACAGGTCCATTCTGACAACGTGACCACCTCCCCTTTATCCATTTAACACTATCATGTATAACACTTGTAAATAAACTACTTTGTTTCTTATGTATTATACTTGTCTATAATGTACAATAGTTAAAGAATACATTATTGTCTACCCCTGTGTTATCTATTGTGAGATATATACGAATAAAACAATAAATAAATAAACTTGCCACTGTTAATTTCCCCAAGCGTCTCACATTAAATCATCGGTATCGTAAAATTCCCCTGTTAAATGACACTCCAGCCGCTCAGATGATAAAAAGTCATTAACGTACCTCTGGCCAGTCTCGCACTCAAACATTCAATCGAAACTTTTCACAGCGAAACAGGGTCTTTGAACACGAAACAGCACAAACATATTAATTACCCCCAAGCGTCTCACATTAAAACATCGGTATCGTAAAATTCCCCTGTTAAATGACACTCCTGATGAACACTTACCGGCTACGGAGATTTCCACGCGGGTGGTGGACTCTCGCGGGTGGCGGATTCTTTGATCTCGCGGCGCGTCTAACGGGAAGTAAATACTCACCGGGCTCTTTGATCTCGCTTAACGTTATTAGCGCGGTGTTTCGCGTTTGGCGTGTAGTTACTAAGTTCATTAACGTAGCTTCGTGTAGCATGTGTAACGTTGTTGTAAGCTGTTACCTTTAGTTCTAAAGGAAGTTTTAAAACTTAAATAAAACTGTTTTGAAAGTCACTGTTTTTTATTGCCTGAAAACATAAAGAAAGAATATAATAGATTTATGAAAGTTATGACACCACCACCGCCCACCCCTTCACAGCACCACCACCACCACCACGAGAGGTCACCCGAGAGGTCAACGAGAGGTCACCACGGCCGGAACAAAAATGGGCGGGTAGACTCTCATATATGGAAAAAAAGGTAGACTCTCATATAAGGAAAAAAATGCGCGTTGATGCGCGTGTAAACTATTTATATAAGGATTTAGGTGCGTTTGAACGTACTTTTGTTGCATCTAATGCTGGATATACACTACTCACGCTATCCAGTATTTTCTCTCTTTGTCGTCCGCGATATCTCTTTCTTTTTTATTTTGCCAGTATACAAAGTATTCCAATTTTTTTTTTATGTGCCCGAAAAATGTTGATTGTTTCTTTCTGATGTTTTTTTAGGAGCTCCCCTTTTGTGTTGGTCTCTTTGAGAATTTCCTCATTGGTCTTTTTAGCTATCCAAGGAACTTTCAACATTCTTCTGAGAAATCCCATCTCACTGGCCTCTAATCGTCTTTCTATTTGTTTGTCTACTGTCCATGATTTACAGAGTAATTTTAATTTTTCGGCTGCAAGTGTAAAAATCCTGTAAAAAGCCATAAAAGCCACACACAAATTATTAAGCCAACAGCCTGCCTTAAAATAAATAAAGCCAGATTTCATGAATTTGGCCCTTTAAAATGCCAAGTGACAGAATCGCGTATATGTTTATATGTTTAGAAAGTGTTCACCGAAACGATCACTGACTGAATTCTTTAACCGTCTCATGTAGGACCTTCTGCAATGTTGTAAAATACTCAGATAAATAATGTTACTAGAAACATAGGTCAAATCTTCTCTGATCTCAAATTGCAATTAGGATAAATAACGTTTGGTTTCAAGAAAATACAGGTATTTGTTACAAACTTGGCAGCTACATGAAAAGGGTTGGTTATGTATGGAGTTGTGCAGGCGATTCTGAATCAACAAGTCTCAAATATTTTTATCAAGTGTAAAGGCAATCAGTAGTGGATCAGATGAGAGAAGTCACGTTCTTTGGCTGGAGCCTAGAGTGGATAACTAGAATAAATGATTCCGATAGCAGTCTTCGTTGTAAAGCCGATTGGAGAACCTGCTCAGGATAAAAAGGGCGGCGAAGGTAACTTCACATCAGATGAAGTAAACATTCCTCAAATCTTTTCCAAATGCATCGAAGGCTAAAGAAGAAACTGAAATTAATCGCGACAAAATATAGGTTAGATGAGCTGTAAAGGATTCAGGAGCTGAACTAATTACGACAAAATAGAAGTCAGATGAGCTGTAAAGGATTCAGGAGCTGAACTAATTACGACAAAATATAGGTTAGATGAGTTGTAAGGGACTCGGGAGCTGAAACTAATTACAAGAAAATAGATGTCAGATTAGCTGTAAAGGACGCAGTTGCTGAACTAATTACGACAAAATAAATGTCAGATAAGCTGTAAGGTACGCAGTACCTGAACTAATTACTAGAAAATAGAGGTCAGATTAGCTGTAAGGGACTCAGGAGCTGAACTAATTACGACAAAATATAGGTCAGGTAAGCTGTAAGGGACTCAGGAGCTGAACTAATTACAAGAAAATAGAGGTCAGATGAGCTGTAAGGGACTCAGGAGCTGAACTAATTACGACAAAATAGAGGTCAGATGAGTTGTAAGGGACTCAGGAGCTGAACTAATTACGACAAAATAGAGGTCTGGTGAGCTGTAAGGGACTCAGGAGCTGAACTAATTACGACAAAATAGAGGTCAGATGAGTTGTAAGGGACTCAGGAGCTGAACTAATTACGACAAAATAGAGGTCTGGTGAGCTGTAAGGGACTCAGGAGCTGAACTAATTACGACAAAATAGAGGTCAGATGAGTTGTAAGGGACTCAGGAGCTGAACTAATTACGACAAAATAGAGGTCAGATGAGCTGTAAAGGTCGCAGTAGGTGAACTAATTACGATGATGTCAAATGAGCCATAAGGGTTGTAAAGGACGTAAGAATGAGCAATAAGTAAACTTGTGGATAATGAGTGGAATCATCTCGAGAAATTGAAGGAAACAGCTTTGTCTAGGGATGTTACTCATGAAGTACAAATAACCGATATAAATTTTATTTTTTTTTAAATAATTATCTGTAAGGCATCATTCCAATTCTGATTTCTACTTGAGGGACCTAAGAAAGACAATGATATTTGTTCAGTGCAGTCGCCACGAAGTTTTCTGATCTGAAATTCTCTTTTACAACCTATCAATAAAACGTTTGACCGTACAGGGATTCGAGCGCGTCTTCTCCCGGGTTGGTGCACTGCAAATAATCATTTGGGTCACCCGCTCACCTGTAATTTTAATTGAAAGGAAGAAACAACCCAAGCAATATAAGAGCTTCTTAAAATCATGATTTAGCAGAACTAAAATCTTAAAAATCATGATCTAACAGACTTAAAATCATGATCTAGCAGACTTAAAATCTTTAAATCATGATCTAGCAGACCTAAAATCGTAAAATCATGATCTTCTGACTTAAAAACTGAAAATCATAATCTAGCAGAATTAAAATCTTAAAATCATCATCTAGCAGACTTAAAATCTGAAAATCATGATCTAGCAGACTTAAAATCTTAAAATCATCATCTAGCAGACTTAAAATCTTAAAATCATGATCTAGCAGACTTAAAATCTTAAAATCATCATCTAGCAGACCTAAAATCTTAAAATCATGATCTAGCAGACTTAAAATTTTTTAATCATCGCCTATATCTTAGTGATAAAGAGATCGGTTTGCAAAAGTCAAAGATGTGATGCTGTGAGGCAATAAAGAGACAAGTACAGCTAGGGTCGGTCTTTGTGGCAATATCGATATATTTTGCTTCCAGGTACATCAAGTTATATTCGTAGGATTCAGAATTTTAATTTCTTTACATCTTCGGACCTTGTTTCTTTTTAGACCTGTCTTCTGTTTTCTTTGCGTTTCATCCAACGGTGGAAAACTATTCACGGTCGAAACTTGTGTTTGTTGTATAGTCTTCTCTAATCTAGAAGGCTAAGATTTGTCTTTTCTGTTGTTGTAGTCCTTATTCATTTTAGTTGTTTATCGTGTTTTCAACATTTTTCTGAAGAACTAGATTTTGGTTGCCTTCGTTTTTATTTGTTTGTTTATTAATTGTCCAGAAACAAAAGAATAAGAATGGCAAAAAGTAATTTTAATGTCATTATATGGCCCTTTTCGTCTTGTCAGACGGTCTAGTGGAGGCTATTGCGTATTTTTGAGGTATTGTTTTTGCCGAACAGCTTCTCTCGTGGCTAATTCTACCAATGTTTGACAAACACACGCGGTCACATAATGAACAAGTCAGGCCCGCTGGTCCACAGGGTTTACCATCCTTTTTCATGAGTCTCTTCTCTTCTAAGTCCTGTCTTAGCACAGTCTCAAATGTTGTTATACCGTTCCTTATACGTGCTCTCCATGATGTGCGATCACTTGCCAGATGTTGCCAGTCGTTTTCACAGATGGAGAAGTCTTTCAGATATGATTTGCAGATATCTCTATATCGTAGTTTAGGTCTGCCGATTTGTCGTTTTCCGTGTTTTAGCTCGCCATATAGTATTTGCCTAGGAATGCGTTTTTCTTCCATCCGTTGGACATGCCCCAGCCATCTTAGCCTTCGACTTCAGAGCATCGACATGATTGTTAGGGTCTTAGCACGTTGCAGGACAGTTAAGTTGGTTATTTTGTCCTGCCATTTGATGTGCATTATTTTAATGTCATTAGAAATATACTAGCATCAAAACAAATAACATCAGGGCTAAAACTAAGAATAACAAAATTGAATATCTTCTCAACATTCTTATATGGTGCAGAAACATGGACATTAGACAAGAAAACAGAACAGAAATTTGAAGCCTTTGAAATGTGGATATATAGAAGAATAGGTAGAACATGGTTGGAAAGAAACGAAAACAAACGATGAAGTCTTAAAACAACTAAATATGAAAAGAGAGCTACTAAATACAATTTTTAAAAAGACAAATGCGATTTATCGATAGCTTAAGGATTTTGCTGTAGCATTTTGTTTTGAATAAGTCGATTTTCTTCTTTGCCGCTTGCGAGATAGCCCGTGATTAACAACCGTATATTGGTATCGGTCGGGAAGAAACAGGGCCTTAGTAATTTTAATTGTACTTCATTGCTGGTTATTGTGCCACATGTTCTTCGTGGCATTTAATTTGTGCGTTGCAATTGCTAATCCAGTTTTGAATAGTAGAATTGAAATTTAAAATTAAATACTATAAAACATAACTCAGTTACCTTGAAATTGTAATAACTTCAGATCATAAATGTACAACAGCAGAGATGAGGTGCAGAATAAAATAGGCAAAGATAGCATTTCTTAGGATCTAAAAGAAATTACACGACCAATCTTTTGCAATTAAAATTAGTGTTTGAATTTTGTTTGTGTTATATTATATCATTCTCTTTCATATGGAAGTTGGATAATAAACAATCTGACAACAGATAAGACAATATCTTAAAGCCGCTGAAAGAGAAAATGTAGTTTCACAGAAGCATGTTGAGAATACTACAGACAACCAATGAATAGCAATTACATAACAAAGAGCCAGGTAACAAAAAAAAATACTGTGAGCAGCATCATGAGAAAATAAACATCATTTGATCATGTAATGAGGAAATAAACGATACAAAAATAATCAGAATGCTGGAGAAAATAAATCAATAGCAAGGATCTGAGAATAATGAAAAACATGTATTGACAACAAACAGCAGTCATGCGAAATAGCAACCATATAGGACAGTTCCTATATATAAAACAAAGAGTCATACAATGTTGTGTTCTGACTCCGGATTTACTCTCACTTTACAGCTAAAATATTATGCGATAAATAGTAGACAAGAACGAAATTGAAGTCAAGGGTCACAATATAAATAATCTGCGAAATGCGGATGGCACAGTCTTAAAAGCATATGAAAAATAATATGAAAGATAATATGAAAGAGAATTAACTGCAAGGAATAATAGGTATAATAGTGAAAGAAAGCAACATGAAAGGTCTCAGCCTAAAAAGTAAGAAAATAGAAGTAATAGTCATATTAAAGAAACAACCTCCGCAAACATTCAACCTAAAAATAAGGGGTACAAATCTGAAATAATTTCAGAGAGTCAAATACTTACGTAAAATAATAACATCAATATTTAAATAGCATTTCAGAAGTAAAAAACGTCTCGTGCAACAAGTCAATATCAATAAACGTGAGAAAAAGTTCATCAGTGCTTTATAGTCTATTTTTACCTATACCTCATAGTGTTAGCTTTCGTTAAAAAGAATCCACATTTTCTATTTTAACGTGCTGTTAAACTGCTCCACGACGGCTGCCTTTATATCCTCGTTCTCCGTTGTGAAGAAATGAACTCCATTTTCTTTGAGAAACTTTAAGAAAGTTTTTTGACGAATTCGGATCCTTGGTCCGTTTGAAAATGTATCGGTTTGCGCTCGGCAAAAATTTTACTCATTGCCTCTAGTGGCGCTTTTCCCGTTTTTGACCGTATCGGAACTGACCAGGCAAACGTCAAAAAATATCGATACACGTAACGAGATATGAGTACCCATCGTTGTATCTTCTTAATTGTCTCAGATCGATCAGATCAGCCTGGAACTGATGGTTCATACCACCTACAATGATAGGTCGTCTCTTAAACCAGATTAAAAAGATCGGTTTGTGCAGAGTATAAGCATCCTGTCGACTCAGCCATTCTTTAACGATTTTGGCACCTACCTTGATACTGCGATGCAAACCATCCACACCAAAGTAGGCACCAGGACATTTCGGATCGTAGCAACGGTTTCTTAACATCTTATCTACTCATTTGGCCATATCTCCCAGTTTGGTGTCGGAATCTAACCTTCCCTTCTTTTCCCGCGTTTGTACGGGCGCACAATTCTTTGTCGGCGACGACCTTTTTTCGGCCTAGGTGCGCTTGGCGATGACAGAGGACATTTGTCGTCGACTTCATCTTTAATTACCGTGGTTGGTGGTTTTGTAATCGAGTCGTATGGTTGAGAAGGTGGTGGTGGCGATGGTGCATGTTTAATGTCCACTACGCCTAGATAGGGAGCCGTGATAGCTCAGTGGTTAGTGAACTGGGCTACAAAGGACAAGGGGTAGGGTTCGATCCCAACCGACGGCTTCCGGATTCACCCAGCTTTAAATGAGTACCGGATTTTTCTGGGAAAGTAAAGCGGCGCGGGCGTAATACCAATCATATTACCCTAAAAATCATGTGCCGAAGGTCTGTAAAATTAATGGTCACTAACACAATATTCCCTATACGCCACTTGGCGTGACGGGGGTACTTTACTTTTTTTTACGCCTAGATAGAGGTTTGTGTCTGTACTGATTGAGACGTTTCAGATACCGTTGCAATGTCTGCTAGAGTCTGGCTTTGTCGCGCGGTAATATGTCCTCTCTTTTCAAAACTTGTTGCATTTGCGCATCCATATCTCCCAGGCTGTCTTTTAGTCACTCGGGTGGTGTATACGGAGCTTGATTATGATTTACAGACTCTAGCAGTCGAGGATCGGTAAAACTCATTTTCTTGGCCATCGTTCACACTCCCAGGATATCGCTCAGGATACCCAGAACTAGTTTAATCAACGCGCCGATAATCCACCCTTCTGCAGAATCTGTTTTCTTCTCTTTTTTTTCGAGCGAGAATCCGCAGGCTGTGTTTATGGTGCCGCAACCGTCTCTTCTGAGCCAGTGTGAACCGAACGTTACCTTTTAACACGTGGCAGCATTAGCTCAGAGTTTCTATGATCAGGAGATGCCGTTTTTATCATGGCCTTTACCGCTGCTGGTTTAGCTGAGCACGGAAAACGCAACATATTGCCGTGTCTTTTCACTGACTCACCCATGTTCCTTACTTTGGGACGTACACAACCTGTTGTTCTTTAGGAAAAATATTGGCGCGCAGTCTTAGGTGATCTGACGTTTCCTGTCGTAGGTCCAGAAAAAAATACCCGTGTGGAGTCGACGTGGCGTCCTTAAAATTTTCCTGAATATACGACACGCAACCCGGGTACATATGCATAGTTAAGTGAGTAATCTGAGACCAGTCTCGTGAGTTTTTAAAGTGTACTATGTAGTGGCTATTGAGATTTACCATTCACTGCTCCTTATTTTTCCTGAACAGATTTTGTACAATATACACGACGCTCCTGTTCCGGTGGTAACTGCCTTTCGTAAATAGTTTCGTGACCCTATCGTGAGTTTCATCCATCAGATCGTCTATGACCACCAGTCATCTCCTATCTCCTCGACATTGCTCCATGTCGGGAAGCCCTTCGTTACACTGAACACCCTTCATCGTTTCGTACATCGGTTGCCATTCACCCTAAAAGTACACGATTTCCTCAGTTGCGGGACTGACCATTTCTGACACGTGTTCCATAAATTTCCTAACAAAGACGGCTTTTCCACATCCAGTAGGACCTGCGATTAGCGCGGCAAACAGACGTTTTCAGGTTGGATCCATACCTACAATTGTCGTGATGTAGATTTATGATTCTATTTTATAACTTATATCGCTCCTATCAACGTTACTATTATTGTTATTATAAATGTATATATATATATATATATATATATATATATATATATATATGTTTCGTAGAGCCAGTCTTAACATATGGATGCGTATCATGGATAATAGGACAGCAGACAAGAAAATCACTGGAGTCTGTAGAAATGTTGTTTTACAGAAGAATGTTGAGAGCACCAATGACAGCTAAGAAAAGAAATGATGATGTTGTGAGAGAGGTCAAAGCAAAAAGAGAGCTAATTTCCAATATTAGGAAGAAACAATCATCATTTTTTGGCCATGTAATGAGAAGAGAACAACTGGAATATATTGTAGCAACTGGAAAAATTGAGGGACGAAGAGATAGAGGGAAGCAAATAGAAAAAATGCCAGACAGCATAAGGGAATGGCTTGGCAGAAAGTCAACAACAGAAATGATAAAGAACTGTCGAGATCGAAAGTTGTGGAGAGACATGATCACCTACTCCAGCAGGCCCGGTACTTGATGATGATGATGATGATGATGACATATATGTGTGTGTGTGTGTGTGTGTGTGTGTGTGTGTGTGTGTGTGTGTGTGTGTGTGTGTGTGTGTGTGTGTGTGTGTGTGTGTGTGTGTGTGTGTGTGTGTGTGTGTGTGTGTGTGTGTGTGTGTGTGTGTGTGTGTGTGTGTGTGTGTGTGTGTGTGTATTTTTTCTTTAGTTACAGATATGACATTACGCATGCAGGTCACCAAGAAGGTATGGAGAGCCCTTATAAGCGACATCAGGATAATTTGCATTGGGTGCATGGACGACCAGCCAACCCAACTTGCACACCGCTGTTTGACAGACATCTTTGAGGACCATGTGGATTACCTGATAGCCGATGTGATCAGGCAGACCGTATCATACGATGACTTGTTGAACCTGAGAAATCACAAGAATACAACGGCGGGTTCTGCGTTATGATAAACAAAGGCGTGAAAACGGCATTACAAAGCACATGTCTATCACACCTTCCTCAGAGGACACCGTACACCCACTCGTTATGTCCGTTAGTGTGGTACCTATCCTCATTAATAACTCATCCCCTACATCTGATTGCATTAACTTGTCAATGAGGACACTGGCTGATTCCTAACACATCCCAGTTTACGTTCTGAGTAGACACATCATATCACATTTGGCAAAACTCGTCTAATATCCCATATACATACATACTCGTACATACATACATACATACATACATACATACATACATACATACATAGATACATACATACATACATACACACACACACACACATATATACATATATACATATATAAATATATATATATATGAACACGTATACTGTTGTGCTATAAAATAGCTTAGCTCAGAGCAGGAAATCTGTAATCCGTGCTGAAACAAGTCGGAATGACTAGGAGCGCAGAGAACGTGTCTAGAAAGCAACACGTGACCAAGACAAAAAATCAGAAAGACTGTGGAAAACTTTCTCTTGAACATCAAGTTGCTGGTGGTAAACGAACAGTTTTATATGAGGAAGTATGGTAAAGGTGTTGCTATCACCAAATAGGTTAAAGACTGCGTTCTTGTCCTGTAATAAAGGTTCTCAATATTTGCGTGATGGTGATATATTGCAAAACTGCTCATCAAGTAAGAAAGCAATTAATAATATAGGAAAAAAGGTGCCATTTTCATCTAAAGGTTATATCAGAAATCCACCTGGAAAAAAATTAACATAATGTTGAAGGTTCTCAATACCTTGTTTGTTAGGACAAATGCAAAACTGATCAACAAACAAAGAAAATGATGTAGAGTGGAAATATTAATAAAATTGTTATATGGGAAATCAATGCCCTCGTTTCCCACATATACAACTTCAGATAGATAACTTAAAAAATAAGTAAAAGTTTCGTTACTTCAAGGTAAATCACAAGTTAAGACTGTATTGTTTATAGATTGTAGTAAATTTTAAGGTCAGTCCATAAAATTCAAAAATCACAAATAATGCAGAAAAAAAGAACTATTACTTTCTTCAAAAACAACATCCAAGAGAAAAACTTGTAACTGTAACAATAGCGGAACTATATTTTTCTTTATTAATTAAACAGTATCTTAAGTAGGCAATAAAAGTCAGTCAGTTTGTCATTTATTTGACATTGATATACAATAAAGATCAACATGACAAATATAAATTAGAGTAGAGGTAAATTCTGAACATTTGAAGTGATGATGACAATGACAGCAAATGCAGAGACAACACAAAGCTGGAATATTCCACGTGAGATTTGAACATAGCAGATTCCTGATTTAGTTTCACTGTCTTGATAGTTCAACAAAAATGAAAGCTCACGTGATAAGGGAATGCAAGCCCGTCGTATTTCCATCACGTTTCTCAAAATCATAATTATCAGTTCAGATGACGCAGAGGTGATGCAAATAGATCAAATGCACCAAACTAGAAAGTATTGTACATGTTTCTAATATTCTTTCTACCGTCCTCTACATTCATATCATCATCATCAAATTCCGGGCCTCCTGGTGTAGGTTATACGTCTCTCCACAACTTTCGATCACGACAGTTATTTATCATTTATGTTGTTGACCTTCTGCCAAGCCATTCTTTTAAGCTGTCTGGTATTTTTTCTCTGTGCTTCCCTCTATCTCTTCGTCACTCAATTTTCCCAGTTGTTACAATATATTCCAGTTGTTCTCTTCTCATTACATGGCCAAAAAATGGTGATTGTTTCTTCCTAATATTGGAAATTAGCTCTCGTTTTGCTTTGACCTCTTTCAGAAACCACATTTCTACAGACTCCAGTGATTTTCTTGTCTGTTGTCCTATTGTCCATGGTTCACATCCATATGTCAAAACTGGCTCTACATAACATTTAAGAACTCGTTTTTCTTGTTTCTCTTGTCAAAAATGGATTGCAAAGTATCTTCCTCATTTTTTGGAAAGCTACCTTTGCCTGAGCAATTCTGCATCTCATCACTTTTGTACATATTTCGTCTGAGGTTAGCAAAGTTCCCAAATATTTAAATTCATTTACCTGTTTTAATATTGTTCCACTTGTCTTTATTTTGCACTGAGGTGATGCTTTTTTCATTGTTGTTACCATTACCTCTGTCTTTTTGCTATTAAGGCTGAGTCCTTTATTTTTTCTTTCTTTCACTATAATGTCCAACATTACTTGTAACTCATTTTCACTTTTAGCGATTAAGACTGTATCATCTGCATACCTTAGATTATTTATATTATGACCTCTAATTGTTATTCCAGACACGCCCCTTATAGATCTTAAAATAATCTCGCTATAAATATTAAACAAATCTGGTGACAGCACACAACCTTGTCTAATAACACGGTTTTATTTGTTGAAACATTCCCAATTGGTTTCCAGTTCTTATGGCTAGTTAATTTAAACATTATTTCACTCATAAATTAAACAGACATATAATGCAATAAACACAACACTAATAAACAACCAGTTTTACTGGTTGCAATCTCAGGATTTCTTTGTTAACTGACCTTTCCAATTAATGATCTTCATTGTTCTTTATCATCATGTGCCATACATGTTGTCGTAGGCGATCATGTCCTTTTATATGTTCTCAATGCTTCGTATTAATTCTATTGTTGACTTTTTACATAGCAATGTAACTAAGCTATCAAGTATATTCTCCTTTTTTTCCACTGGCGATCTCTCATTCCCTCCCATGTATATTGTATTGTTTAGCCAACTATCCAACTTTCCTCTTCTCATCACGTGCCCATCAGATGTTGATTGTTTCTTTATGATGACGTAGCACTCGTTTTGTTATCAGTAATGAGTAATTTGTGGTAGTAATGAATAAATGCTGCTTACCAATTATTATTAGTAATGAGTGATTTGTGTTAGTAATGAATAAACCATGCTTAACAACAATTATTAGTAATGAGTGATTTGTGTTAGTAATGAATAAACCAGGCTTAACAACAATTATTAGTAATGAGTGGTTTGTGTTAGTAATGAATAAAACATGCTTACCAACAATTATTAGTAATGAGTGATTTGTGTTAGTAATGAATAAACCATGCTTAACAACAATTATTAGTAATGACTGACATTTTATTAACCAACTTTTGTTATTTGTAATAAATGAATATTGGTTTGGTTTTTTTTTCCGCACATGGTAACGATAGTGACTGCATCTATTTTGTTACCATTGTTAAAGAATATCAACATAACTATAGAAGGCGGACAACTAAAATAAGTTGAGGAATTCAAATGCCTAGGAAGTCTAGCGACAAACGACAATTCACAAACAGCAGAAATAGACTCAAGATGCAACAAAGCTTGTCAAATCATTGGACAGCAATCACCACTATTGTCCATAATAACTCTAGAGGCAAAACGAGCACTTTACAATATAATCTTCATTCCAAATGTGTGCTACCAATGCCAGTCCTGGACCCTTGATGCAAGAAAAAATAGAAAAATAACCTCTACTGAAATGAAATGTATTAGACGAATGACAGGAAACAGTATCAGGGATAGGATCAAAAACGAAAAACTGAGAAAAAAGCTAGGAATAACTCCCGCCATAGAATATATAAAGAAACAGCAGATACAATTTTTTGCCACGTGACAAGACAGAAAGATCAAAACACAACACAGCGAGCCTTCAATAAATGTTGCGAGAACACCAGACTCAAGGGCCGACCACGAAAAAGATGGATTGACGAAATGTTAGAAACACAGGGGATCATAACAGCAGCAGGGGCGAACAGAATAGCAAAAGACTGCAGATTATGAGATTATATAATTATATTATGCACTGAAAGACAAATGAGGAAGGAAAGAAGAAAAAGAAGTTAAAGATTGTTACTCGAACTATTGTCCCAATACTCGCTAACGCTATTGAGTGGATCTTCTTTTTCAACACTTGGTTTTCAACGACATGGAATGAATCCTTTACCTGAACACATGAACGTATTGAGTTATTTACGGGTCGTCATCATTGCACTCCGAATATGTCCATATGTGCTCAGATCCACTCTCCAGCAAGTCCCGCAGTGTCCAACAACTGACGACTCCAGTTTTGTACTTGAAAGTAATTGACCTGAAAGATTTATATCAGCAATTGTTTACTTCTTCCTTCCAGCTCTCTGTGTTGCAAAGGTCTTCATCAAAGACTTCCTAAGCCGTTCCATATAATGCTATTTCTTTTAGGATCGTTCTATTTCGTTACCATCCTCTCCATCTCTACCTCCACCTGTGTTCTCCAAGTATATTTTGGCCCTCCTCTTAGTTTCCTCGCTTGTGTATTCCAAAAAAGTGCTTTTCATGTAATACTCTCAGTTAGCTTCCGCAGTGTGTGTCCAATGTAGCGCCATCAACTTTGTCGTATCTCTTTCTCCACTGTATTTGACTGGTATTTTCTCATAATTCTATGTTTATGATTCGTATTTTATGTTGCAGATGGTGTGTCGGAAGATGAAAACGGTTAATGCGTTTTTCTTGATTCCACGGGTAACATGCCAAGACATATTGAAAACAGTGAGCTGTAGAATAGAATGATGATTAATGAACGATGATATCGTATGACGAGGAACAGTTGGCTGTGTTCACCTTCTGACCGGTTTCGCCTTATGTCTTTTGGCGTGTGCTGAAATTGCTATGATGGGAACTACAGCTACCTTTCTTTATTTAGGTGATGATTCAGTAATTCGGATGATTCCACTGGCATGGGCGGTTGAGCAATTATGGATTTTAATTCGTTTTTCAGTTATACCGGGGCCTTTCATAACCATAACCATAACCATGATAGATAATGGAGGAAGGGGCACCAAATAGGAGAGGAATTATCCAAACTATATTTCAAAATGTAAACACAAAATCTAAATTAAATCCTAATAAGTTAATATACAAAGAACACACATTATTCTAATGAAATGTGTCATTAAATTAAAAAAAAAAGTAAAGTAAAGTACCCCTGTCACGCCAAGTGGCGTATAGGGAATATGGTGTTAGTGACCATAAATTTTACAGACCTTCGGCACATGATTTTTGGGGTAATGTGGTCGGTATTACGCCCGTGCCGCTTTACTTTCCCAGAAAAAAATCCGGTACCCATTAAAGGTTGTGTGAACCTGGAAGCCGTCGGTTGGGATCGAACCCTACCTCTTGTCCTTTGTAGTCCAGTTCACTAACCACTGAGCTATCGCGGCTACATTAAATTTAAAAGCTATTGTTTATTAACTGTAAAAATGGATTGAAATTTTCCTTACACTATTAAGATTTAATAACAATAGTTAATTTTACTAACATATATAACTTAAAAACTCTGTAGTAATGTTAAATTTATTGGCATTGCTTGATGCATCAGAACAGTTAGAAATATACTTGGAGAAGACAGGTGGGTGTAGAGCTGGATAGGATAGGGAAGACATGGAATAATGTAGCGTGACGTGGCGTGATGGGGCACTTTACCTTTTCTTTTTATCATGATGATAGTCGTGGGAGCCTCGGTAGCCTAGTTGGGAACCCCCCCCCCCCCCCTTTCCTATTTTCCTCGAGCTACCGACTTTCGGACAACCTGTGATCGATACCCGCTGGGAGCAGTGTAGATTGTACTTGTGGTTGGAAAAAAATATAATCCTGCGGTCGACCCAGCAGCTGGCAGAAATGGGTACCAGGATTCATATTCTGAGTAAGTGAGGAATGGCGCCTCGTCCGTGAGTTACGATGCTTGAGGCGACATAGACAGGAGTCTCCGAACATTTCTGGATATGCGGCCGAGCATATATGATTAAAAACCCGCATACTAAGAGGCCGATTAAAGTCTCGTACCTTTACCTTTTCATGATGTTAGTGCCATTTTCATTTCACTTATTTCTTCATAAGGACCTGAATATTATAGGTATTGATTACATGGCGATGTAGATGATCGACAGTGACTGATATTTCTACCAAACCTAGATAAGGAGCAGTTTACCGTTTGGCTATAGACAACAATCAAGGGAAAAGTCCTAGTTTAACGACATACATTTTTTACGTTTTCGGAAGAGTAACGTTCCCTCGAGTAACATTTCACTTTATTCGGTGGATCTGTAATATGTCATTAGAAGTTCTTTAAATGTAGAGAAACAGGAAACACGAGTAAAGTCTTGATTCATAACCCTAGCCCAAATTATCACCCAAACCTAAATCAAGAATAAAATAAGTTGTGTTAGTGATGAACGTAGAGATCATGTTTAGTATTTGAGAAACACTATAGTCTTGTTATGACGTCAACTAAGGGGATATCACTTTACTTTATGTTATTAAACTAGGAAATTACTGATTATCTTTTCTTGCATGTATAGTGTTCTCATTAACATGACTACATTCGACATTACGTAATATACAATCTATTTGTTGTGCTATTAGCAGTAGACGGATGTGTTGGACAGAAAGACGCACATTAGATGGCACCATGTTCATTTGCTCCTTCTTAAGTCCTTTACAGCCTCGGTGGCAGAGTGGTTAGTGTGCTCGCTTCCTCATCAGAAGTGGCATTTTTACGGATTGACAAGGCTCCGAGGCTCACCCAGCCTTTAAAAATGGGATCCAAAGATGATAGATTTTTTTCTGGGAAGCGAAGGCGCCTGGCGTGATACCGTCCGCATCACAAAATAATGTGTAGTGGTCATGGAAAAATGTGGTCACTAACACCATATATCCCATAAGCCTAGCTAGGCGTGAAGGAGACCTTTACTTTTGTATGTCCTTTGAAGGGCAGACGATAAAGAGGTCAAATAGAAAATGTATTTAAATGTCGAGTGAACACACACTAACAACAAAAGCCTTCTGATAAGTTATCCGGCATCAGTCATTGCAATTGATTTTTCTCACAATTTTTACAATTGTCATAGTGTTCCAGCTGTTCTCGTCGTATTACTTGGTTGGAAAAAAAAGAAATAAAACAAAAATAAATTATTTTTCAGTGCCTTGAATTAGCCGTTACAAAATTCATAAAATTGTTTGAATACATTTCTATCATCATCATGTGTCATACCGGTTGGCCGAAGCGATCATGCTCTTGTATAATTTTCTATCCACAGTGCTTCTATCAATTTTATTGTTGACTATTTTCCAAGCCACTACACCAAACTATCTATAATCTCCTCTCTTTGTCGTCCGCGATCTTTCTCTGCGTATTGCCAGTTGTATCCAAAGACTTGACAGAAGTCATGAGTGTCGCAAAAAAAGAAAAAAAAACAGAACATCAACATAATATATATACATATAGAAGACAGACAACTAAAACAAGCAGAGGATTTCAGATACCTAGGAAGTCTATTGACAAACGACAATTCGCGAACAGCAGATATATACTCAAGATGCAACAAAGCTTGTCAAATCACTGGACAGCTTTTACCACTATTGTCCAACAAGGAAATAACTCTAGAGGTACAACGAGCTCTATACAATACAATCTGCATCCCAACGTGCTACCAATGCAAGTCCTTGACCCTAGATGGAAGAACAATAAGAAAAATAACCTCTATTAAGATAAATGTGTTAGATGAATGACAGGAAACAGCCTGAGAGACAAAGTCAGAAATGAAGAACTGAGAAAAAAGTTAGGAATAACTCCCGCCATAGAATATATAAAGAAACAACAGATAAAATGGTTTGGCCACGTTACAATGCAGAGTGATAAAAATACAACACAGCGAGCCCTCAATAAACATTGTGAGAATACCAGACCAAGGAACGACAATGAAAAAGATGGATTGACGGAATATTAGAAGCACAGGAAACATTGCAACATCAGAGGCGAACAGACGGGCAAAAGATCCCAAATCATATCTCCCCTCGACGCTGAAAGGTAAATGAAGAATGAAAGAAGAAGAATAACCAAATACTCCATCTTTCGTCTTCTCATGCTGTGCGCAAAGTGTATGTGTAAACATGTATACATAAAATATAAAATAGTTTTAACTCTCTCGTATACAATGTGTTTTTAGAGAGAATAAAAATTAATCAAACTTTTGTGCCGTTTTCATGTCCATTTCTCCATGTGAGATGGTATCACAGTAACATAAGTAATTATTGAGCTTCTCTTATTAAGTTTCTTATGCGATGCATAAATAAAACAAAACCTCCAGCGGCCATTATATCACCTATAACGATCAGTATACTGTATTGTAATTGCTGGTTTATCTGATCCAAAAATGGAAACATAATTTTACTGCCAAAACTGACGGAGAAAATAAGAATTATTGTTGAAAACAATCGAGAATTGTAAAATGTATTAGTAATAAACATACGTGTAAATTTTATTATAGTTAATAAGACACAATTTGTGATCATGTTAAACGAAATATATCAAATTTATTGATGATAATAAACGAAAATATCACGTTTATTGATGACAACAATAATAAACTAAATATATCAGATTTATTTATAACTATAAACGACATATACTACATTTATTGATGACAAATATTATTAACTAAATATATTAGATTTATTGATAATAATAAACGTGAGATATAAAACTAATTAGTTTAGACTTGAAGCAAGCTTGATAATGGAATCTTCACCTTTTCCGCTCATTAGTGCTGCACTGTAGTCGACATTGTCAATAGACTATACCAACTTGCTTTGGTAGTTTGAGCCGCTAGTTTGAGTACTAGTCTTATTAGAGACGGACAGTGTTGAAGTTGAGTACTTGTCTTATTAGAGACGGACAACGTTGAGGTTGAGTACTTGTCTTATTAGAGACGGACAACGTTGAGGTTGAGTACTTGTCTTATTAGAGATTGACAACGTTGAGGTTGAGTACTAGTCTTATTAGAGACGGACAACGTTGAGGTTGAGTACTAGTCTTATTAGAGATGGACAACGTTGAGGTTGAGTACTAGTCTTATTAGAGACGGACAACGTTGAGGTTGAGTACTAGTCTTATTAGAGACGGACAACGTTGAGGTTGAGTACTTGTCATATTAGAAATGGACAACGTTGAGGTTGAGTACTAGTCTTATTAGAGACGGACAACGTTCAGTTTGAGTACTAGTCTTATAAGAGACGGACAACGTTGAGTTTGAGTACTAGTCTTATTAGAGACGGACAACGTTGAGGTTGAGTACCAGTCTTATTAGAGATGGACAACGTTGAGGTTGAGTAATAGTCTTATTAGAGACGGACAATGTTGAGGTTGAGTACTAGTCTTATTAGAGACGGACAACGTTGAGGTTGAGTACTAGTCTTATTAGAGACGGACAAAGTTGAGGTTGAGTACTAGTCTTATTAGAGACGGACAACGTTGAAGTTGAGTACTAGTCTTATTAGAAACGAACAAAGTTGAGGTTGAGTACTTGTCTTATTAGCGACGGACAACGTTGAGGTTGAGTACTATTCTTATTAGAGACGGACAACGTTGAGGTTGAGTAATAGTCTTATTAGAGACGGACAACGTTGAGGTTGAGTACTTGTCTTATTAGAGACGGAAAACGTTGAGGTTGAGTACTAGTCTTATTAGAGACGGACAACGTTGAGGTTGAGTACTTGTCTTATTAGAGACGGACAACGTTGAGGTTGAGTACCAGTCTTATTAGAGACGGTCAACGTTGAGGTTGAGTACTTGTCTTATTAGAGACGGACAACGTTGAGGTTGAGTACTTGTCTTATTAGAGACGGATAACGTTGAGGTTGAGTACTAGTCTTATTAGAGACGGACAACGTTGAGGTTGAGTACTTGTCTTATTAGAGACGGACAACGTTGAGGTTGAGTACTTGTCTTATTAGAGACGGTCAACGTTGAAGTTGAGTGCTAGTCTTATTAGAGACGGACAACGTTGAGGTTGAGTACTAGTCTTATTAGAGACGGACAACGTTGAGGTTGAGTACTAGTCTTATTAGAGATGAACAACGTTGAGGTTGAGTACTAGTCTTATTAGAGACGGACAACGTTGAAGTTGAGTTCTTGAGTTATTTGCGGGTCATCATCATTGCACTCCGAACATGTCCATGGGTGTTCAGATCCCCTCCTCAGCAATTCCCTCAGTGTCCAGCGACTGACGACTCCAGTTCTATGTTGGTTGATAAGTCTTCTTACACGGCCACTAAGTTTCTCATTTCTGGCCGTGCCCATCTTAACTCCCATTTCCATCATCCGAAGAAGTGACGTTGATCTGTGTTTGTCGAAGTCCTGTGCTCTTCCCACATCTCGGAGGACATTGATGTTGTCCGCCCGATCCATCGGTTGCCCGTCCTCAACGACAACGCAGCTCGCCAACCTGTCCGCTCTCTCATTTCCCCGTACTCCCGCATGTCCAGGGACATAGACAAAGGTGACCTTACATATTTTTGACTTCTGCAATGACTCTACCCATTGCATGCGTACAGAGCCCGCCTCCACTTTTTTTTATCATGCTCATCGAATCACTCAGTATACATGCGTGGGTGTAGTCTTGTGACTCTAACCATTTGAATGCCTTGGTCACTGCCATCATCTCCATTGTCATGCTACTCGTGGTCATGACGTATGCACCACTGTCTTCCTTGACTATTCTGCCTGCTGAGCATGCTGTAAATGCCTATGCACTTCTTTGGCGTCGTCTTACAGATCCGTCTGTATAGATGACTGCATCTTTCTCATCGGTGTTATCGCAGATGAGACCGTTGACTTCAGCATTAACCACGACCGGGTTCTGTTCCCTACTTTTCCTGTCGAGTGTGAGGATGAGTACCCGATCTTATTAGAGGCGGACAACAAAGAGTTCCATGTTCAGGATTAGAATATAAAATAGCCGCTTACAGTTGAATTGTTATCAAGAATTGACTTTAAAAAAGAATTTATCATGAACTTTGTTTCTTTAAAGAATATGTTTACAAATGCGGCATAAATGTATCAGCCATGGTTCACTTTCTATTGTCTGAGGAAATATTTGAAAACAAATATAAATTCTACAATTTCTTTCTCGATTAAGATGTTTACCCTGTTCACCAGCTATAGTGCCAGTACCTAAATGTACAAAAGTGCACATGCTGCATGATCAACAGCACCATTATAAAAATGTCAACTGAATCCCAGGTTTTGATACATATGTACGGAGGTCATTGTAC
The DNA here is from genome assembly GCA_032433765.1 of Megaustenia siamemsis. Taxonomy (NCBI): domain Eukaryota; kingdom Metazoa; phylum Mollusca; class Gastropoda; order Stylommatophora; family Ariophantidae; genus Megaustenia; species Megaustenia siamemsis. The sequence goes on from JAVIAB010000126.1 coordinate 32,588,978, forward strand.
AGGATATACATGTCGCGAGATCAGGTTTGTTTTTGATCAAAGATCAGTCGACGTGTCCCATAGGAAGGTTAAAGAATAGATCGTTAAAAATATTAAATATTTCCCATTGTGTAGAAATGAATAAACTAAAGATTGTTGACTAAGAAGTGTGGTTTTCAAAATGATAAAATAGTAGAGTCATTGACATCAGTATGATTTAACATATGTGCCGTTGTCATGGACTGTGGAGATTCAGAGGTTGTATAAGTAATGCAGATGTGGCTGGACAGATAAATAAAATCCTTATGAAGATGTTCACAACATTATACCCATATACATATGAACAAATGTTGTCTTGAATTTAGACAAGTCAAGTTCCTGTATTAATAATGAATGTTCAGAGCGAGGGCACATGATATAAAGCAATTCCAACTTAAGACTACGACGTCCTGATGAAGTCAAGACCTTTATGAATGATTGTAAAACCGACAATTGAGCTAAAAGTGACATTTTGCTTGAAATAGATTACATTTGGAAGTTAGGCTAGGGAAAGTATTGATGTGCTTTTTGATATAATTGTGAAGGTATGTTTCTAAAGTATCCCCACTCAATAATTAATTAATAAATGAGAATGAACTTGTTCCTATAAACCAGTGGCCTGGTTGCGAAGTCTTTAACCCACCGTTACCTGATCATATATGAATGACTTACAGATGGTATATTCAGAGGTTAATTGCTTCAGATGAAGAAACTATTTAAAGAGTGGGGCGAGAAGAAAAGCCAAGAAAAATAATGGAAACTATACCTTAGTAGGGGAAAAAGTTATAATTTTTATCAAAGAAGCTACACAAAACACTTGGACAGAATTATTGCAAAAGATAAGCAGGGACTTTAAGAAAGCTACAACAGACTTCTACAAAGCAGTAAAAACAACAAGAGTGAGACAAGATAACCATGATCCCATTGAATTCATAAATGACAAAGAAGAACATCAAATATCAAATAACTAACTTATGCCACAGAGTGGAAAGTATACGTCGAAAACCTAATGAAAATGACACCAACCACCAATGTCACAACAAAAACCACACAAGGATGCACAAATATTGAACCCAACTTTATTAAAGAAGAAAGCGAATAAGTAATAAAATATGCACCAAGAGATAAAGTACCAGATATAGACAGAATACCAGCAGAAATAACATCATCAGCAGCAGCAAGGGAAACAAAAATTACATGGCTGCACAGAATATTTAATACAAAATGGCACCAACAAGCCCCAGAAGACTGGCAACAGGCAATCATCGTATCAATATGGAAAAAGAAAGATAGCAAAAGAGACTGCAATCAATATCGAAGTATATCTCTCCTCAGCCATGTAGGAAAGCTATACGCCAAAATCGTGGAAAAAAGGCTAGGACCAATAATAGAACTACAGTTAAGCGATTTTCAAATGGGGTTCCAAATAAACAGAGGATGTACCGACACCATATCCACGTGAAAACAGCTAATAGAAAAGACGATAGAAAACAATCTAAATGTGTGTATAGCTTTCATCGACCAGGAAAAAGCATTCAGCCGAGTAAACAGAGAACTGTGGTAGAAACTAACAACAAACGGAGTAACCAACATCTAACTAACCTAATTAAAAGTCACTACATCAACAGCAGCTGCATAGTCAGCACAGCAGCAGGTTACACAGACCACTTCGAAGTTAGATCAGCAGTAAGATAGGGGTGTGTACTATCCCTCTCCCTCCCCTTTACTGTTTATTACATACAGGAACTGTATATGGAAGTTAGTCTACCCATTAGAGACAGAGGAGATCAATGAGCTTCTATTTGCAGACGATCAGGCACTAATATACTACTTACGTGGAAAAATAGAAGACCTACGAGAACACTTAAATTGACTTAACACCAAGGCACAGAATACAACATGAAAATCAACATCAACAAAACAGAAATCGTTAGTATCGCAAAAGAGAAACAAAAATCAACATAACTATAGAAGGCAGGCAACTAAAAGAAGTAGAGGAATTTTAATATCTGGGAATCTAGTTACAAACGCCAATTCTCAAACACCAAAAATCGACTCAAGATGCAACAGAGCTTGTCAAATAATTGGAAAACTATCACCACTATTGTTCAACAAGGAAATAACTCTAGAGACAATACAATCTTCATCCCAACGTTGTGCTACCAAAGCAAGTCCTGGACCCTAGGTGCAAGAATAATTAGAATAATATCCTCTACTGAGATACAATGTATTAGCCGAATAACATGAAGCAGCCATAGAGATAAGATCAGAAATGAAGAACTGATAAGAAAGCTAGGAATAGCCTCCGCCACAGAATATATAAAGAAACAACAGATAAAATATGGCAATGGGAAAAGCCAGAGTGATGAAAAGACAACATAAAGAGCGTTCAATGAACATTGCGAGAACACCAGTCCTAAGGGCCGGCCATGAATAAGATGAATTAACGGAATATTAGAAACACTAGAAAACATAACAGCAACAGAGGCAAACAAAAGAGCAAAAGACCACAAATTATATCTCCCCTCGACGCTGAAAGGCAAAAGACAAAGGAAAGAAGAAAGAAAAAAACATCCAATTATCACGTTATTTGGTTGACAACAAAGTCCAATGTAGAATAGTAAGTAACATTAAAAGTCTTTAATCCTAAATATTCGTCTCTGGTATCGTTGAATATTTTCTCTTCCAAACATCCTATAACAGTTCTGTCCTCATGGAAAAAAAACTTGTTGGCAAACAATTCCTTGGCTTGTACTAGTCTCGGCAGGTCTCCTGTAAACAGAATAGTTATGTTATATACATATAAATACACATAGTAATGGCAAACACACATTACTGAAGCCTGCGAATTAAAAGAACACGTACTGATACCAATGCAATCTTAATACATCTTTAAAAAAATGACATCTTTGTACCTTTTAAGTACTTCTTCACTTAACGGTTTTCATTTATTTTTTAATGTTGAGGACATCGAAATCCTGGCTAACAAAATGTGTGATCTGTGTGTGTGTACATTTTAAAGATGCGTGTGTGTACACACACACACACACACAAACACACACACACACACACACACGCACGCACGCACGCACACGCACACACAACACCACACACACACCACACACACAAACACACACACACCACACACACCACACACACACACACATATATATATGTAAGACCGCTGAATAATTACCGCAACTCCAAAAATAACGTTAAAATATAAATAAAGAGTAAAGTTTCTCCATATTCTTTGAATTTTATAAGTGAAATGAATAGACAGCTAAAACATGCACTATCAAATATGACAATGGTAACAAATTTAATACCAGAAGTGCTCTATTGCATTCACAAATGTTTGCTCTTTCACACTCTCAAATTTCTGAGCAATTACTTTTCTTGCATCTAGTTTATGAATGTTATCCTGTTGTTGTCTCAAATTTAATATTTTAACCACTGATGTTATATAGACTGCACATAGTTATCAAAACTATCACTTTCTTTGTTACTCTAATCAGTTTATTAATTACTGGTGTATCAAAAATATTTTTACAGTTTTACTGCATATTTATTTTATTTCACTCGCAAGAGGCATAGGCCCCTATATGTAATTGTTCATGGGTAGGTAACACATCCATTTTATTTTATAAGAAATTGCTTTAATTTTTTTCAGAACATTGGTTTCATAAACCCTTTCCTGTTGAAATCAGTATTTATACAATTATCCTTTGACATCTTCACATGTATTTCTAATCATTCGGAACAGATAATTGAATTGGGACAGTAATGTGTTGCAACTAAAGTAAAAAAGTAAAGTTTCCCTCCACATCATGCTAGGCGTATGGGGAGTATGGTGTTACTGAACATATTTTTCTATGACCCCGGGCACATTTTTGGGTAATGTGGTCGGTATCATGCAAGCCGCCTTTACTTGCCAGAAAAATCTCTGGTACCCATTTCGTGTTCCAACTACATACTTATTAAACATTATTTTTGTTACACATCCATCCCTTTAATAAAATATTGACATTTGCGTGTTTGAAGTATTTAAATAAATAACTTGCCCTATTCAGAATCGGAAGAGTTGAACAAAAAGATCACTGATGTCGGTTGAATGAAGCGCAAACCATCTTTCCACCAGTAATCTTCCTCCATTACACGGTCTTCACATTTGATTCAGTTTTGTTTGTCAATGTTCAAGTGGACAGTATAAGTAATCTCGTGTTTATCTGACAGTTTAAGGGTGTTGATTTCACACACCACTTTCCTTTTACCCAAACTAATTCTATTCTATTTTAATGTTGGTAGTAAGGTGCCAAACATTAAACACGCGTGACCATCCACCTGTATTATTTTGTTAATCTGGAGAGTTTTCATCATGTGTGATTATTTTTTATCTTCATCATCATCATCATGTACCATACCGGTTGGCATAGGCGATCAAGTCATTCCACAATCTTCTATCTACAGTGCTTCATGTCAGTTCCGTTGTTGACTGGTCGCCATGCCATGACACCAAGCTATCCAGTATTTTCTCTCTTTGTCGTCCGCGATCTCTCTTTCCTTTTATTTTGCCAGTTGTAACCAAGTATTCCAACTTTCCTCTTCTCATGATGTACCAGAAAAATGTTGATTGTTTTCTTTCTTTCTGATGTTTTTAGAGCTGCCTTTTTGTGTTGGCCTCTTTGAAAATTTCTCCAGTGATATTTTTAGATGTCCAGGGAACTTTCAACATTCTTCTGAGAAATCCCATCTCTGTGGCCTCGTACCGTCTTTTCTTTTGTTTGTCTACTGTCCATGATTTGCTTCCATAGGTCAGAATTGGTTCTATATAGCACCGATGAACTCTCTTTCTCACTTCTATTGACATAGATTTGTTGCATAAGATATTTTTCATTTTCTGAAATGCTGTTTTGGCCTGAGCTATTCTGCTTTTTATTTCTGTGGTGCATTTTCCACCTGATGTTATTATTGTTTAATATTATTATTTATATTTAATATAATTATATTGTTTGTTAGTGATTTTTTTTACGTGGCATTAATTCAGGCTAGATGTGAACTAGCATAAATCGATTAGCTCATTTGTTAGTCACGGTTTATAACTTATCTTTTGTAAATGACAAGTCGATGTCTTGTCTTAAATTGGAACATCATTATGGTAGGCAGCTTCGTCTATTACTAGACATGAGAGTCCATCCAGTAACAGAAATGCAGTTCCCTCAGTGCAACTTCTAAAAAAAAAAAATTTTTTTCACCTTTGTATGATAATCCCTAATATCTTTAGTTTTAAAAAATTGAATTCACCATTTTTTCAATAATCCATTTCGCCTGCTACCTGCTTGGGTTTTTATTAATCCTTGACCCTTGCTACTTTGTACAAATCTCTTTATAGTTCCATTCTACGGTTTACCATTCATTTGTATTAGTGTGGTGCACATTTATCTAACTGCTTCATCGATTTAAATAATGTCGTAATTTTCGTTAAGCAGTTCCCTAAATTGTCATAAATATCTACTTCTCAAAGCTACAAGCTGAGGCCTTTCACAAATGACACATCTACCTCCTGTATGTTTCCGAATGTTAAGCCACAATCTTTTACATTTTTCCCTAGAATGGCTTTGGATATGCCATTGTCATGGCTCTAAGTACAATTGCCAATTTCTATAGCGTACATAATTCTTTACCGTCGAAAATTAATAAATCTCTCGTTTAATCACTTCTTTGTCAAAGTTAATCAATTTAAATTTCCGTGCTAGTCATCTTTTGGTATCTGTAGAAACATTACAATCATCATTCAGCCAAATAGATAATACCTGGTCACTAATACAGGGGGAATGCTTTGTTCTTTAGTGTGCATGTGTGCTAGAAATACAATAAAATAGCTTCTCACATTGTCCAAAAGTGTACAAAATCTTTATAATTTAAATGTAACATTCCTGAGAGTGACAATTCTAAGTTTCAGCGCCATTCCAGTGAAACCACAAATTAATTTTGATTTTGAAACTCCTATGGAAACTGCAAGCACAGAATCTGGAAACAAGGCACTGCCTTAAATTTCGAAGGCGTCCAGATATTTACATTCAATATGTTGGGGTTCGTTTAGGATTCTCTTAAAAGAAATATGAAGCGTTATTTTTGAACGGTCATGTGAATGCTAACACAATGTGATCTGTAAAAGCCATAAATATTAATGAAACAAGTATTAATTAATTGTCTATATCTTATCTCGACCAAGCAAAAATCTCGCGTAATTACATGACACAATTAAGACATAAGGTTCATGATGATTTAAATATAATTTATTTTGAAAAAATAAATTACACAATAATGCTGCAATATAATTATTTAAACTAAAGGAACTATTGAACTTACCTATTGCCAAAATGCAGATGTTTCTGAGAAACCTTCCAGCACATGGATCCTTTAAAAAATCCCACATTTTGTATCGTGTTATAATTGGCCTTTCACCGCAACCATCTATTGTACCTAAAGGCGAGAGCATTTGACCAGACTTGATAACATGTTCATTTTAAGACAAGAACACAACACACAGTTGTTTATCATTGATACTTTAGTTGGTTGGATCATTTGTATATTTCCAAGAAGATAAAATAGATATGCTTCTTATATGATACATTAACATTGACTAGAGAAGGCTATCTTCAAATTTACAAACTCGTGTGGAAACAAATTGAATATCCCAACCGTGAAGATATCAGATTTGCAAATATGGGATCATTTTCTGTAACGAACATTAACTACTGAAATAGAATTCAAAACATGCATATTTACTTTAGTTAGAAATGTTACCTTTTGTGTGTGGTGTCACAAACTGAAACCACTTTCATAAAATATCAGATTTTAATCATGAATGGAATGTACAAGACTCAGAACATCTTCATAAATAAAGGCAGCAAAATTTCCAAATGTAAAACTAAAATGCAGCTTTGACATGAAAACAAGCAGCTGTGAAAAGATGACAAGCAGACACGAAGATAAAATATTCATTAATTACCACTAGAATCTCAACATAAAGTTGTCGACTTGACCTATCTACTATTCAGAACACAGAGGCCAGCTGGGCGTGGTCCCGTGGCTATATGTTATGTAGAGGGCGGTGAAGACAATTTTAGAATCAGGCACAATACTTCGGTGCATTTGACGTACTTGCATTACTTCTGCGTCATCTGAACTGGTAATTTTAATTTCAACAGAAGTGAGGGAAATAAGACGTGCTTGCATTCCGTGTTCATGTGAGCCTTCATTTTAGTGGCATCATCAAGATGGTGAAACTAAATCAGGAATCTGCTCTGATCAGATCTCATGTGGAATATTCCAGTTTTCTGATGTCTCTGCATTTGCTGTCATTTTCGTGATTACTTCAAACGTTCAGCGGTTATCTTAACTTTGATCATTTAGACATTTAGTGACTCTTATTTACCTCAATTAGACATTTAGTGACTCTTATTTACCTACCTAAGATGATAAAATGAAATAAAATAGAGAGAGGTTTTTTCTACGCTTGGTTAGGCATATGGGAAATATAGTGTTAGTGGCCAAATTTTTTCCATGAACAGAGAACAATTTTGGGTGATGTGGTCGGTACTACGTCAGGCCGTCTTTACCTCCCAGAAAAATCTCTGTTCCCATTTTCATAGGCTTAGTCGGTTCGCCACTTCTGGATATCGAATCCAGACCCTTCTGATCAGGAAGTGAGCACACTAACCACTCAGCCACTGAGACTTACTTTAGATGATGTATCTACCTTTTTTTAGTTCCGCTGTTGTTGCAGCTGGAATTCTCTCTCTCGGGTTTTGTTTTGAAGAATGTAATGGTTTTTCTCTTTTAATAGACAAATGGAAGCAGAGATGAAGATGATGGAGTAGGCATGGAATGATCTTAAAAGAATGGTAAGTAAACAGAGCAGCTTGGAAAGTGTTTGTTGAAGACCTATGATCCACAGGAAACTGAAAGATAGTAGAAGAATAGTTTTTTTAACGTTTTTTTCTGCACAATTTCTTTTTTTTGCTCGTTGTCTATCTATAAATTTATTGACAATTGAGTTTTTGCTGATTATTTAACTCGGAGAAATTATGAAACTTTTACTTTGAATTTAAACGATATATTTATGTTTGAAGTGTGTTTATTTAAAGAATTGGGAGGGGTGGGGCTTTTGATTTCGCCTTTAAACATGCTATGAATATTTTCTCAATACCTCATGTTTTCAATTGCTTTTTTTTAGCAGACAAGCAGTTTTGCACTATGTTGCCATCACCAAATTATTGAAAACATTTAGTTATAGGCACAGAAGACAGTCTTTCTCGATAACTTTGATAATCTGAGTAACTTAAACAAAACGTTACCATTCTATCTCATAAAAATGTTTGTTTAACAAATTCGAATTTTATTAGTAAGCCACAGTTCTCCACGGTTTCCTTTCTGTCTAAGAATAGAACAATTTTATTTCGATGTTTAAATGTTGGGCAAACATTATTATTTGATACCTCTGGTGTCACTGGCTCAGCATTCGAACATTGATATCCGGTTAGGGTAGCCTATAGCAGAAGGAAATGTGAGACTGAGCTCAGGTGGGGAAGAAGTGGAGGAAAAAACACAAGAAAACAGTGCAGAAGAATTAAGAGACAATTGTAGGTGTTAACAAACACAGTGAAGTGCTATACCTGAATATAAACAGACATAAAACTAAGATAACGCCAATTAACAAGACATAAATCAAACCTAAAATCATTATCAACAGTGAAGAACCTTAAAGTGTAGCAAACTGTTTATCTTGGATCTGTAGTAACTAAAAAAATCACTGAGTCTGGAGAAATGTGGTTTTACAGAAGAATGTTGAGAATACCATGGACAAAATAAGAAGATTAATGAAAACGTTCTGAGAGAGGCCAAAGTAAAAAGAGAACTAATTTCCAATATTAGGAAGAAACAATCATCATTTTTTGGCCATGTAATGAGAAGAGAACAGCTGGAATATATTGTAACAACTGGGAAAATTGAGGGACGAAGAGATAGAGGGAAGCAAAGAGAAAATATACCAGACAGCTTAAGAGAATTTCTTGACAGAAGGTCAACAACATAAATGATAAATAACTGTCATGATCGAAAGTTGTGGAGAGACATGATCACCTACGCCAGCAGGCCCGGTACTTGATGATGATAATGATGATAATGTAGTAACTATCAATGGAGACTGTCATAAAGAGATCACAAGAAGATTAGCAATAGCAACACAAAAATAAAATGCCATGAAGAAAGAACTTATGGCACAATACCAGCATGGCAGTACAATTAAAATTACTCAGGACATGTATTTTCGCGATAGCAACATACGGGGGTGAATCATGCTCAATCTCGCATACAGCAAGAAAGAAGATAGATTCATTCGAAAAAAAAATATTACTGAAAAATCCTTAAGATACCTCGGAGAATAAAAAGGAGCAATGAAGACATAATACAAGATTTCTACATTGAAAAGACTGGTTTATAAACATCATTCTACAGAAGAAATTAAAATACTTTGACCACGTCAAAAGACACAGTGGTTAAAATGAACAATAATGGAAGACATGGTTCCTGGGCGACGTATTAGGGGAAGAAAATGGAGAAGATGGTTTTAAAACACCAAGAAGACCTTAAACATGACAACAGAAGAAGTAGGAGATCTGACTAGAGACAGAAATTCTTCCAGACGAGCTGTGGTGAATGCAACGTTTCGCAAAGGATATGGGGACTGATGATTTATATTTGAAGTTTTTAGTAAAATAAAAAGGTGGGGGGGGGGGGGGGGAATTTATTTCTTCTTTGAACCTCCTATGAATATTTTCTCTGTACCGAAGGTTTGTAATTGATTCTTTTTAGCAGATAAACAGTCTCCCAATATGTTACCATCACTAAAATATTGTACTGCTTCAATTGTGGGCCCAGAAGACAGCCTTTCTTGACAGCTCGGATAATCTCTGTAACTTAACGTTACCATTCTATCTCATCAAAATGTGTGTTTACCAGCTGGATTTGAATTCGTAAGCCGAAGTTCTCCATGCTTTCTAGAAATAGCTTTCTGTCTGAGAATAGCCTAATCTTATTTCGATTTGTCGATGTTCGGCAAACATTATTATTTGATACTTACAACGTCACTGGCTGTGCAGTGAAGTATTTGTATCCGGTTAGGGTAGACTATAGCAGAAAGAAATGTGAAACTGAGCTCAAGTGGGGGAAAAGTGGAGGAAAGACCACCAAGCAGGGACGAGCGTGGTATTTAGGGAGAATAATATTAGTGTTCGTTCATTATTTGAGAACGTAATTATTCCCGTCTTTCTTTCGGAGTATAATCTAAGTCTCCTGAATCCAATTAAAAAAAATAAAGAATCAACAGTAACAAATGGATGATAGAAGAAATACTAGAACTAGTGGACGAAAGACGGAAACATAAGAAAGAAGAACGGACATACAAAATATTGCAGAAAGAGATGCAGAGAAGCTAAGGAAGGATGGTTTAAGCAGAAATGTGAACAAATGGAAAAACAACAAAAGAAAGACTTATCATTTATACACAAACAGTTAAATGAATTAACAGGAAGAAAAGAAGTCAAAGTTTTAGGATGTGTAAAATAAAAGGAAGGAAAATATAATAATGGGACAGGAGATGATGATGGAAAGATGGACATAATATATTAGTCAATTCTATGATGATGAAAGGCCAGAGCTATACAATTCAAACGAAGACACAGGCCCATCAATAATGCAGAGTGAAGTGGAGGACGCAATTAAACACATGAAAAGAGGCAACGCTCAAAGTCCCGACAATATAACAATCGAAGAGATAAATGCATTAGGAGAGCTGGGAGGACTAGTAATAACAAAACTACTCAATGACATATATAACACTGGACACATACCTGAAGATCGACTAAAATCTATCTTTGTAGCCATACCGAAGAAGTCAGGCGCCACTGATTGTGAGGGCCATCGCACTATTAGTCTCATGAGCCATATGACGAAAATATTACTAAGAATCATAATGAAACGTGTAAGGAACAATATAAAACCAGAGATAAGTGAGGAAAAATGTGGATTTGTAGAAGGAAAGGCACCAATAAAGCAAAATATACATCTTAAGAACATTGATAGAAAGAGCTATAGAGGTAAAGAAGGATCTACATATGTGCTTTAAAGACTACACAAAAGTAATTTGACATAGTAAAGGATGTGGAAAAAATCAATGTGCTGGAGAAATTAAACATTGATGGCAAGGATCTGCGAATCATAGAAAACATGTACTGACAACAAACAGCAGCTATACAAATTAACAACCAAACATGACAATTCCAATATATAAAACAAGGAGTCAGACAAGGCTGTGTTCTGTCACCGGATTTGTTTTCATTCCGTTTCAAAGATGGCGGATCTAGTCCACGTCCTCTCGATCGCTGCAGAAAATGCACCCATGGTCTGATTAATTTCGGATCTTCTTTGCACTTTTCTGCGTAAAAGTCAAAATGATGATATGCTTGATACATCTGTGTTGCTAAAGCGAGGTCGTAGGCCGACAACAGTCCGTTTTTGACGAATCAAGTGTTGTGAGTAGACCTTCCTCCGTCTAGACTTGATCTGCGCTTTACGTCACATTAGTGCTGTTCAAGACCGTTATTGGGATTCTTTGAGGCAAGTTAATTCCATGTTACACATTAATGTAAACTACTTCGTCAGTCGCAGTTTTGTCTCTTTGGGGAAGTTGCTTCGTGTTTTGTTCGTCGTAGGCTGCTTACACTAGAGTAATCAGACATAAGTCTAAAGGTATCGAGATTATGAGTTTGGCGACATTGTGTGCTACGTCATCGTATTGGTTCCCTAAACCGGCCGTGCGCAAATCTTACGGTCTGCTGTTTGATGTGCGACCAAGATAATTTGACGACTGACTGTGTGTCTATATGTTCGGAATTGGAGTCATCAACGATGGCCTAACATCATCAAGTGCTATGATGATCATCATTTTCAAGAGGACGTGACTTACCGGTATATGGGGATAGGCGGTGGAAACAAATGAAGGCTATGCATTAAAAGTGCTCCTTGTTGCAGTTTCCTCATATTACAAGTCACATGTCTGTGTTAGTCACCTCTAGTGACTCGGGCAGATGGTGCTCGTAAACCTGGGAAGGCCGACCATCTAAGGGCAGAATCCTCCGACAGAAAAGATCAACTGCTGCCTTGCAGGAAGATTGGGGACAATCAAAGGCTAAGGAAAGTAAACCTGAAAAAAATGCTGGCTGAAATCGGATGCACTGGGCCACTGGCGCAGAACACAGTGCAACGTTTTAACAGGTACTCAATCGAGGTGAATCTAACAGGCTTAAACAGCTGTCTTCGTATGAGGGTCTGGACGTCCTACTCTGATTGAGTCCTGATCGCAGAGAGAGAGAGAGAGTTTTCACTCTACAGCGAAAATATTATGAGATCAATACTACTAATACACAAAACAGGAATTGAAATCAACGGTCACAACAGAAATAATTTGCGATATGCAGATGACACAGTCTTAATAGCAGAGACAGAGGATGAACTACAAGAAATTATAGACATAATAGTAAAAGAAAGCAACAAGAGAGGCATAAATCTCAATAGTAAGAAAACAAAAGTAATGGTTATATCGAAGAAACAATCATCACCATCATGCAGCATAAAAATAAACGAGACAAATCTGAAACAAGTGCAACGTTTGAAATACTTGGGCACAATAATAACATAAAAAGCAGAATATCTCAGGCCAAAATAGCATTTCAGAACAAGAAAAATATCTTATGCAACAGATCTATGTCAATAGAAGTGAGAAAGAGAGTTCATCGGTGCTGTATAGAACTAATTCTAACCTATGTAAGCAAATCATGGACAGTAGACAAACAAATGAAAAGACGGTTTGAGGCCACAGAGATGGGATTTTTCAGAAGAATATTGAGAGTTCCCTGGACATCTATCTATCTATCTATCTATCTATCTATCTATCTATCTATCTATCTATCTATCTATCTATCTATCTATCTATCTATCTATCTATCTATCTATCTATCTATCTATCTATCTATCTATCTATCTATCTATCTATCTATCTATCTATCTATCTATCTATCTATCTATCTATCTATCTATCTATCTATCTATCTATCTATCTATCTATCTATCTATCTATCTATCTATCTATCTATCTATCTATCTATCTATCTATCTATCTATCTATCTATCTATCTATCTATCTATCTATCTATCTATCTATCTATCTATCTATCTATCTATCTATCTATCTATCTATCTATCTATCTATCTATCTATCTATCTATCTATCTATCTATCTATCTATCTATCTATCTATCTATCTATCTATCTATCTATCTATCTATCTATCTATCTATCTATCTATCTATCTATCTATCTATCTATCTATCTATCTATCTATCTATCTATCTATCTATCTATCTATCTATCTATCTATCTATCTATCTATCTATCTATCTATCTATCTATCTATCGTTTGCCTGAAGTATTGTCTATATCTGCAATGTCGTTTCCTGTATAAATGTTACTGTCTTTTGTAAATCTTGCAATGGCTCATATAGTTTTGTCTATAGTGTGGTATCTATGGACCAATGGATTTTCCTCAGTGTACTATACTCAGTACAATCTTGAAATATGTGTTCAGCAGTCTGGGGCGCCTGTCCATATGTACAAGTAGTTGAGGTGCGGATCTTGAATTTTGTAAACATCTGACTATGGAGTCGATTGTATCCTGTTCTGAGGCGTATAATGATAACTTGTTCATATATATTCATATTATGAAAGGTATCCTGATTTGGGACTTGTGGTCCTCCAATTGATTTGATTATCTGTTTCTTATGATCGTATGTAACCGGTGCATCTAGTTGTGGGCCTGTTGAATCTTCCTTTGCTAACTGATCTGCTATCTCATTTCCTGGTATTCCACAGTGAGATGGGATCCACTGCAGGACAACCCTGTGGTACCTGCAGAGTTCAGTCAATAAGGTCTGCAGATGTGGTAATTTTCTGGATTGTAGTGCCTGGAGTACTGATCTTGCATCTGTCAAAAACACTACAGGCTGTGGGCTAAGATTACTGTTCAACAGTTTTTCTATTGCCAACTTTATTGCTTGGATTTCTGCATCATAATTGTAACAATATTTCCCTGTTGTTATTTTATTCATATCCTTAGTGTTATTTTGGTACTCTATATATGCACCTGCTCCCCCTTCTTTACTGCATTCTGTGCTGCTCCATCTGTGTACACACGGATCCATAGGTCTTGTGGGTATTCTTCATCCAGGAAACTGAGAGTTATTGTTTTACGCTGTAGACTATTCTGTTCCTCTTTTTCAAGTATCCCTTTCACTTCTGTCCATATTTGTATTGATAATCCTGAATCCCCTGTCCAGGGAGTCTGTTCTGGTATGGGCAATAAGGGGTTAACAACTCTTGGCATGTCTGGTGTTTTGTCTACAAGTACGCTTGGTTTGTTTCTCTTTAGTCGTCTCAATGCAAGATTTTGGAATCGGTCCTTCATTGGATGTCTCGGCATGCATGAAAATGTTCCTGCCTGTATCAGCACCTTTGTGTCCCTCCATTCTCTCAGTGCTGGTATCCTCCACAATTTCTCCATCTCCAACATTGGTGTTGATTTCATTGCTCCTGTGATGACCCTAAGTGCCTGATTTTGTACTTTATCTAGTTCTTGCAGTGTGGTGTTTGATGCTGAGCACCATGCAGTTGATCCATATTCTAAATGTGGGCGTACTCTGTTGGTAAACTTTAGAGAGCATTTTCCCATTCGCACCCAATGTGGTTTCACACAACTTTCTTACAATAGCTAACTGCCTCCTTGCTTTTTGGGTTGCCTTATAAGGCTTATTTATCTGCTGTTCCCAAGAAAGTTTGTTATCAAATGTAACTCTGAGATACGTAGCTTGTATGTCTTCTTTCACATGCTCATTGTGTATGTAGATGGCTCCTGCTTTTTGTTTTGGGGAGAGAGTGAAAAGTGTAGTACTGTATTTGTCTGTATTGATGCTGATACACCATCTATTTGTCCATGAGTTCAGTGCATTCATAGCTCTTTGCAACAATTTGGAGGCCACTGTTGCATGCTCCTCCGTGAACCACATTACCAAGTCACCGTGTGAACGTCACCTTCCGTTGTCCTTCCTGATGTCCGGATGACCCTCTTGCTACAAGAGTGGATGGTCATCACCTAAAAGATCCTCTCGCCAGGGTCGAGTATAGTCTCCCGGAACATCTCGGTGCACCATGGGTTCTTGGAGACCGGGTTTGACCCTATTTTAAATTTGCTACTTTTTCTGGAGCCTTTGATTTTAAACTAAAAAATAAATAGTTGCTCTCTAAGGGGAGCAAAAAGTAAGAAAAAATAATATAAATAAAAAATTAATTCTAAAAAAATATTTAAAAATAAATTTTCTTGAAATTAATTTTAAAAATCTTAGAAAAAAATAAAAACAATATTTTTAAAAATATTTTTAAAATTAATTTTAAATAATATTTTAAAAATAAAAAAATAAATAAAAAATTAATTTTAAAAAATATTTTTAAAAATATGATGTACATAAATAATTAATTTAAAAAAAAAAAATAAAAATAAAAAAAATAATATAAATAAAAAATTAATTTGTAAACAAATATTTAAAAAATAAAAAAATATAAATAAAAGAAAAAATTAATATAGCAATACCATATACATTTTTAAAATATTTGTTAAAACTAACATTAAAAATGAAATAAAAAGTAAATTGTTAAAAATGTCTACCACAGTTAGTCCAATGTAAAGGGTGATAAGATTGTATTGAATTGAGGAAATGTTTTATCTTCAAGTGTTTTCTTTTTATACTGGTCAGGTTAATAATTTACCAATAAATTGGTGATTCCAAACAGCATTCTTCTTCAAGTTGAATCTCATCTCCTCTCCATCTCCAACTTTCTCCTTCTCCATATCTCTCTCATTTTCCCTATTCAGTGTTTTATCAAAGTTGCGTGATACAGAATATTTGAACAAATTTAAAGGGTAGCTTACAGCACACAGTGTAAATAAAATCCTATGCATGCAATAACCTCTATTACTAAACAACACAATAAAAAGAATTAATTCGTCGGTAAACGAAAGTAACACAATGAATATACAAGAATATGAAATGTTGTGGCCACAAAGATTAAAGATGCTACTTGTTTCAGTTTCAGTATTCAAGATTTAACAATTGGAGCGCATTTTACTGTTACTGTTTCCCCAAATGAACAGCCAGTTCAACTTTTAAAACATTTTCAACACAACAACGGAATAATATATTTGTTTAAGTGGAAGAGACGTTTACCATATTGGCAAAATTGGTTAACGTTTGTGTCCCTAATGTATTTTAACAACTCAGGGACAAAAGCTAAAATTCGGCCAAAATCGGGACAAACTCAGGACAGTAACAAATCCGGGACAGAGGTTGGAAAAACAGTAAAAAATCGGGACTGTCCGGGAAAAATCGGGACTGTCCGGGAAAAATCGGGACTGTCCGGGAAAAATCGGGACTGTCCGGGAAAAATCGGGACTGTCCGGGAAAAATCGAGACGTTTGGTTACCTTAGTTTTATATACTTTTATTATTTTATTTCATTAAAAAAGAGAATCATGTTTTACCTGTGTAAGTCCCTTTAATACCAAGCTGAGGGTTTGAGTTGAGAATAGCAAAGAATGTCTCATCAGGTATAATGGTCTTATTTGTCCATTCGAGTAAATCTTGGGCTGTTTTGTTGTGAAGGATAAAGTCTACAAAATATCTGTTCAGGATAAAAGAAAATATAAAGTCATTAGGCTAATATTACATGAGTATCACAGGCTTTCACTGATATTTTTTACTGCGAATATGAAACTCACTGGAACAGTTATACTTAGCCGAAGCCGCCGGTATCACTGCAGACGGACTAAAATCCACAATTGCTCAACCGGACGTGTCGGTGGAATTCTTTGTGTTAATATCTCATCTCATTGTAGGATCCAAACAAAAAAAATGCAGCTGCAGTCCCCACCATAGCCGCCACAACACACACCAAAAGATATAAGGCGTAACCGCACCAAAATTAAACGCAACCGAACTGTCCTTCGTCATACGATATAATCATTCATCGTAAGGAATAGGAATATAGAAACACGATCCAGACGGAAAAACACAGCGCACGGTAGGCACAGAAGCTCAGTAGCTTCAGCAGCAAGCCGAACTTGGAATATGAGGAAGCTGCAACAATGAACACTTTTCAGGCAGAGCCTCAAAGCTTCCTGCCGACTATCCGCCATATTAACCGGAAGTCTATATTGGGATACTAGCAGTCAGTGATTAATAGATGGAGATTTCTTCAAATCACCGCAATACAGGAAATGAAAAATTGTAACGATTTAATGCAGTAAATTTAATAAGTCACTGGACGGCAAGAAATGATAGTAAAGATTTTTTTTTTATAGAAAGAAAGAAGAATAGAAGAAAACAAATAATACAGATTTA
Source organism: Megaustenia siamemsis (assembly GCA_032433765.1). Classification (NCBI taxonomy): domain Eukaryota; kingdom Metazoa; phylum Mollusca; class Gastropoda; order Stylommatophora; family Ariophantidae; genus Megaustenia; species Megaustenia siamemsis. Next base: position 32,606,565 of record JAVIAB010000126.1, read on the forward strand.
ATGCAGTCACTGCATGGCACGAAATTGGACATTTATTACATTTACTGAAATGTCCGTCCAGTGCCGGGCCCTGACGGTGAGTGATGAATGCCCTGTTCCCTACCAGGCATGTTCGTGAGATGTGACTGAGGGTTAGGCATGGGACTGGCTATCCTTTACTGTAAAAGAAATCATCCATAAAAACTTAACAAACATGGACAAGTTAAAGAAAGGGAGAAAATGTAATTCTGCCATCCAAAACAAATAAGGGTTCTGTCTGAGTACTTCTCTATCTTCAGCAATTACCCGTCTCATTCTTAACTGCTTTTCACACCTCATGTTATCACCTTCCAATATCACCCGACTCTGCGTCTAATCACGTGACGAGTTTTATCCCCTTCCAACTCTCACGTCGGGAGCCCAGTCTGGTGGTCTTCCCAACTAGGCTACCGAGGACTCCCCCAATGGTCTTCATATGTTTTAGCATGTCGGAAATATATCACATGTGTAATCCTTCTTTCTCTGAGTTCAGCCGCTTGTAAGAGTTCTTTGAGATATTTTCCTTTCAGAAAAAAATGATCGTGTATCATTTAATCTGATTCTACTGAAACATACATGTTGATTTAAAGAAGCAAAGTGATTTTTAAATAAGTACATATAATTTTCATTAAGTAAAATGTACGATGAAATACTGAATATCTCACACCCGATCTTAAGTTTTCTTGTGCAACATTTATTCTTATAAAAAATGTTCTATCAGAATATCAATAACACAAACAACGATAAGCTAGAAAATGTACATAGAAATGTTAACTTTCATCATCAGAGTTGTATGGTAAACAGAAGTATCTATATATGAGGCCAATTTGTTGGGTTAGATTTAACATGTCATTTTCAGGCTGAGTCTTACAGTTGTGCTGAGTATGGATATGTGTGACTGTGTATGAATATGTGCGATTGTGTGTGAGTATCTGTGGCTACTTGTGATGTGTAATTGTCTATGAGTATAGGACTACATATTAATATTGATTTAAAAATATAAAGAATTGTGACAGCTAATGCCGTTATCCTCCAGAATTTGAAAGAGCGTCAAAGAGGAAGGGGGATCATTTTATACACTTGGGCAGGATCAGGAATGAGAAGCAAGGAGAGACGTTAAGCAAAACAGTTTAAGCAAGAGCAGTGATTTCCAACTACATATTATAGAATTTAGGTAAGTGAAACATAAAAACAAACATCAAGATAAGACGATTTAATACAAATGAAAACAAGAATAATTATGTTACATGGCTCAGACTTTTTTAAAGAAGTATTTGAGAAAATTCTGTGCATCGGATTGTGTGCCAAGATTAGATGAAGATATATGAGGAAGAACAGACTAATATCCATTCGAGCAACAGACTATGAATAGAAAATGGAGATGCATTGGACACACATTAAGGAAAACTGATGCCAAAATAGCAAGACATGCGCTGGCATGAAACCTGCAGGGAAAGTCAAAGCTGAGAAATCTCAGAAATGTAAAGAGAAGAGGAAATCCTCAAGAACATTGGGCTAGACTGGGGAGAAATAAAGGAAAATGATCAAGAATAGGGATTGAAGGAGAGAACTTGTTAGTGGTCTTTACTCCAAAATGTGACACACATAGCTTTGATTTATTAATTGATTGACGTGATTGTTATCATATTGATTGATATGATTGTTTGTGATTGCTTCTCCCTTTATAATTACTCTCTCTCTCTCTCTCTCTCTCTCTCTCTCTCTCTCTCTCTCTATGAGTGTTTTTGCCCCTATGTGCTCTTCATTCACGTTGTTTTCTCTCTTTCTCTGTCTTTATCTCTTCCTATGTTTCTAACTTATTGTTAGAAGTATTGTTACCTGTGTCTGTTTTCCTCATTCAACTCCCTCTCCCTCTTTCTCTCTCTCTCTCTCTCTCTCTCTCCTGTTCTCTCTCTGTCTTCCTCCCTTGTCATTCAAATAATATCACATAGAATTACCTGCTTGCAGCTATATGAACACTGCCTTTGGCAGGCCGAAGTCCATATGGGGGAACTAGTCCATTCCATCTATGGGGCAATGCACTGTAGGAACATAATACAGCCATTGTAGAATACCACAACAAATTAACATAATTCAATACAATTCATTCATATATCATTTAATGCGTTTCATCTGCTGCAATAAATTTCTATGTAGTTCTATAATAATATTACATTTTGTCTTGCATTATTCCTCTTTATTAATGTAATGTATAGGACCGTGTGCATTTCATTATGTTTTATTTAAGTACAACGTTAGTCTGGTAACTAGTAGATGATGGGTTGTGGTCAAGATAGTCTTTCTCTGACCTTTTATCGTGTACGCTTTTCTTTATATTCCTACCAATACAAACATGAATAGTTTTACATGTTTTTATATATTGGCACACAGACAGGTCGCTTTATGACTTGTCTTGTGAAGAAACATATGACGTCCATTAACATATTTGCTCTTTAAGCATGAGTCCACTAAATTGACTCTCAAATTCCGTAGCTCCTTCTTATGCCCTTATCTTCCGTCAATAATATTATCACTTTCTTAGAACGTATGCCATGTTGTTCTAACTGAAAAACATCAGCAACATACTTTTCGCTTCTATTCAGTTCCATTTCAACTTATTCATTTTGTTAAATCAGTTTCATTGCAGTCGAGGCATCTCCATATCCGCTCCACTACCCATCTAAGCATTTCTCGTATACAGAAAGTGCCTGTAAGGCGTTGACTGTAGACACATCTACCTTTCCCACTACGCATTCCAGGTTGACCAGATCCCTATTGCACCTTTAGACATATCAGTCTCGCAATATATACATCCTTGTCTCACTATCAACATTATCTTCTCTTAAGGAATGAAGAACAAACTTGGGCGATGTCAACTTTGTCCAAAGTCATGCCACACTCAGTGCCAGAACTGCCAAAGAGCCTATTGTTTGTTTATTTCATTGCCTTACACATCAGCATGTCTTGGACAGTACACCCAAGTCAACGCACTCACTTTAGTAGCATCCACTCATACCGTAGAGAATGTGTTTCAACCTTCGATAGCATACTTTGTGAGTCTGCCACCAAGACTATATGATCCACTTCCTGTGCAATCAACCGTACTATCGCCATTGTTGCTGCTTCGTTTCCATGCCGGGTACTGTAATAAAACAACAGCCAGATTCCTTAACCACTACTCTGCCATGCCGGGTACTGTAATACAACAACAGCCAGATTCCATAACCACTTCTCTGCCATGCCGGGTACTGTAATACAACAACAGCCAGATTCCATAACCACTTCTCTGCCATGTCGGGTACTGTAATACAACAACAGCCAGATTCCATAACCACTTCTCTGCCATGTCGGTATGAAACAAAACCCCAACCGCTGAGTTCCCTGGGAGACACAGAACCGTTCTAATAGATAATGGAGTTGTGCCATTATTTTCTAGGTAGCCCCTTATCATAACCTCTGAAGGCCCAGTTACGACACTCACTGTCGAGCTGAAAAGATACGTTGTTTAACCTCATTTCTCCTCTTCTACTTGAATCCAATTGTTGCCAGCCTCAATGTCATTCAGATCATATCCTCACCTTATGTACACTTCCGCCTCGGCCATCCAGGATTTCCCCCACATAATGTGATTGCCCAGTCTAATGAATGAATTGGGGGTCTAATGAATGAAAACTAGGAAGCCTAGATGGGAAAACCACCCGACTGGGCTATCGACGTTCGGACAACCCGTGTTTGATTCCCGCTGGAAGCAATGTGAGTTATACTCGTGGATGGAAAAAAAAATACTCCCCGCGGTCGACCCAACAGCTGGTAGAAATGGGTACCATGGCATAGTATTCTGGAAAGGTGAGGAATGCCGTTTCGCATCGTGAGTTTCGATGCTTGAAGCAAAACTATCCAGAAGTCATCGAACACTTTTGAATAGGCGGCCGAGCACATATGGGTGAAAACTTGCTTGCTAAGACGTCGGTTCAAGTCTCATACTCCACCTTTACCTTTATGTAATTGTCCTTGGTCTCACCTAGATCCAAATTTAAGCGATGATAATTTATTTGTCTTGCTTTGCTCAAATACGCAATGTCCTTGCTGTACTTATGCCGCACTATAATGCTCAATAAGACAAGTAGTTACAGTACTGGACGGGTAGGTGTATCAATGATGCATATTAACTCTATAAGTAGGCCCTCGTTCTGAATACAGTTTTGCTATCTGCGCTGATGAGAGAGTGAGCAAACCAAGGACGTTATAGAGTTTGTTAATGGACTGAGATCTTCCTACATTGTCAGGAACTGGAGAACAAATTGATAGTCTGTGTGTGCTGTATTCGTGGCTCTACAAACAAGAACAAAAACAAAATAAATGTTGCAGGAAAAAATAGTTAGCCTGGATCAGTAATTAAATATACATCCATCAACACAGCACTTAGCCTTCAGACAAGGGTGTTAATTAACGCGGTCAACCTAATCATCTCCAACAAATGTGCACCACTGTTGATTAGTTTATTCTGGTATCATCACTCTCATTAATGGCGTTGCTCTTTAGTACTTTTATCTCAAGTCTTTTATTACAGGGGCGTAACGTTTATGTTTGGTAGTAGTACTTTCTTTTTTAATGTGGTTATGCCAGGGACGTACCTTTCATGAGTAGTAATAATTTTTTAATGGGATATGATAAGAGGTGGTGACCCTCAAGATTGGTAGTACCAATTTCTTTTAGTTTGGCTACGACAGAGGCATAACTTTTATGTTTTGTAATACTTTCTTTTATTGGGGTTATGACAGGGGCGTAACTTTTATATTTGGTGGTAGTACTTTCTATTAGTGTGGTTATGCCAGGGGGGTAACTTTTATGTTTGGTGGTAGTACTTTCTTTTAGTGTGGTTATGCCAAGGGCGTAACTTTCATGAGTTGTAGTACTTACATATAGTAGAGTTAGGACAGAAGGGTGTAACCCTCATGATTGGTAGTATCATTTTCTTTTAGTAGGGTTATATCAGGGGCGTATCATACTTGACTCAGGCCAAAATAGCATTTCAGAAAATGGAAAATATCTTATGCAACAAATCCATGTCAATAAAAATGAGAAAGAGAGTTCATCGGTGCTATATAGAACCAATTCTGACCTATGGAAGCGAATCATGATCAGTAACAAATGGAAAGGCGATTAGAGGCCACAGAGATGGGATTTCTCAGAAGAATGTTGAAAGTTACCTGGACAGCTAAAAAGACCAATGAGGAAGTTCTCAAAGAAGCCAAAACAAAAAGGGAGCTCTTAAAAAAACATCAGAAAGAAGCAATCAACATTTTTCGGGCACATCATGAGAAGAGGAAAGTTGGAATACTTGGTTACAACTGGCAAAATAAAAGGAAAGAGAGATCGCGGACGACAAAGAGAGAAAATACTGGATAGCTTACTGTCATGGCATGGAAAACAGTCAGCAACAGAACTGATACGATGCACTGAAGATAGAATATTGTGGAGGGACATGATCGCCTACTCCAACCGGTATGGCACATGATGATGATGATGATCATACTTGAGGAGTTCTGGGATTAACTTTTTGGACTTTGTGACTAAATATGTTGATGAATTTAACAACTGAACGGTAGAATGCCATTAGTGGAAAAAAAGGAGATGGAATCATCCAGTACATGGAATTTATCAATGACCAAATTGAGCGCTTGACCAACTGATCCCTGTCAAGAGAAATACACGGGGCGTGCACTTTAACTTTCACTTTTCATAGCTGTCTTTCTTCAGTGTTAGTGCTAATAATCATGCTCTAACTTTCCACATTCGCTCATTCAGTATATAGAGGAAAGACGTATCAAAGTTTATATTTTTTATTCAAATATAGTAGACAATTCTAATGCAGAATAAATTTATAGGAAAAGTAGTTTATTCATTTCTGACTATAATGTTCTTTCATTACAAACAACGTTAATATTATCCCAACGTTCTTGAGGTTTTTGACTACACATGATGGAATATGGGGGCTAATCACCCCAATAGGGAAGTCATGTATGTGGAATAAATGAAAACTAGTGGCGGGAATGCTCTCCACCACCCATTTAGTTTCGGATCTGTTGAGTTGGGCAGTGTCTACGGGATTGTGTTCCTTTAGAAAGTCGATGAATCTGGTGAAATCTCCAAATGTACTGACTAAACGGGGGAAGCCGAGAACAGCAGTGTTATTGGGGAAGCGTTGAAGAAGCGTAGATCACCAGTGTCTCTGTGTGTGAGAATAAGATAGTGGTTATAGTTAATTTTTAAAACGGGTTGTTTGACTATCAAACACGTCCATTAGAACAGCAGATCAATCTGTCGTGAATTGGCGAGCAAGTGAGTGGAAGAAAGTATATGTGGAAATTGTCTGGTTTCCAACGTGGGTGTTTATAGCCGACCAGTTTTGTTGATATACATCAGGCACATCAGCTGGTAGTATTGACAAAGGGTCATCGTTCTTGTGTTATTTACTCTCAGGAGATTGTTCCTCATCTATCTTTAGTTTGGTGGATGATCAATAGCCACCGGTAAAGCTGGTGTTGTAGACGGTGCTGATGGTGAAGTGGGTGATGTATTAATAGGTGCCGATAGTGAAGCTGGTGTTGTAGACGGTACCAAAGGCGAAGTGATTAGTGTAGAAGGTACCAATGGTGAAGTTTATTCCTCCGCTGAATGTTTTAGGCTTTTATGTTTAGCTAAGGATCCTACTTCTCATATACGAGTGTTGACAAATGTCACAAATCTATCCCCGATAAGCCGATGAGCAGCACGTGTATGAGGCAGCAGATCTTTACGTCATTTAAACTTCTTTGGACACAAATGATACAGATGTTCTACAGAAGATGCATCATTAGGAGAAACCATATGTCGGATAAAACAAATACAAATGAATAATACTCTCAACAATGCTTAACATGCCTACTTTAAGCACATTATTATTAATAAAATTGTAAGAATTTTATCGATAAGCCTTAACATACGTACTTGAAATGAAATCAGAAAAGCTATCCCAACTTACAGCGTAAAATATAGTCTCAACACAAACCCTGACTGTACAGTAATGTGAAAATAAGCTTCTTTGAATCAGCCAAACTTATAGTGCGACATCTTTCATGGGTCTAGTTTAAATATAATCTGACAATAAATGTGGATGACGTATAAATTAACCAATCAGAGAGTGGCTATGACAACGTGAATGACATCTGGATTAAGCTATCAGAGAAAAACATTAGTGTTAAAGTGAACACTGTCCTCAGTTTCCGCTTGAAGTGCTATCTAGTCTGTCTCATCGAGGGGTAGAGAACTAGGAATGGTGGTGAAATTTCAGCATCCTCCAAAACAAATGCAGTGCCCGTCAGGTCAGCGGTAAGGTCAGGTAATACTGCTGATGGTGGTGATTATTGAACTCGATTTCACCACTGATGCTATACCAGAGGGGTTCCATGACCTTGATTTTACTTATCAAGGCTGCAATACCAATGTTTCCCACTTCAACGAATGACAGGCAACATTAAAAGTGGTCATTGTAGGTAAAAAAATCTTAGACTTAAAAGTCAAACAAGTTTGACGCAAACGCAATAAATTAAGTCCCAAAGCCCAAAAAGTTAGTCCAAAAGGCAAACATGTTGGACACAAACACAAAAATTTAGTCCCAAACCCAAACAAAATTAGTCCAAAAGTCGAAATATCTAGGTTCAAAACCCAAAAAAGTTAGTCCCAAAGTAAAAAATATTGGATGCATAAAGTACATTACTTTGCCATGGGACTAGCTTTTTTGTCTTTGGGTTACATTTTTTTTACTTTGGGACTAAATATTTTGTGTTTTCAGTCTAATTTTTTTACTATGATTCGAACTTTTCGTGTTTTGGGACTAACCTTTTTTTTAAATTATGAAGCAAACTTTACCTGTTTTTGAACTAGCTTTTTAGCCTTTGAGACTAATTTTTTGGGTTTTGAGTCTAACTATTCTGCCTTTGGGACTAACTTTTTTGCATTAGGTGTAACATTTTTTGTCTTTGGATCTAACATTTTGGGCTTTGGGTCTAACAATTTTGAATTTTGGGTCCAATTTTGAATATACATCTAAGATTGTTTACTTTGGGACTAACTTTTTGGAGTTTGGATATAACTTTTTGACTATGAGACGAACTTTTTGGGTTTTGGAACTAAATTTGCGGGCTTAGGGATTAATTTTTTTGGGTTAGGAGTCTAACCATTTTGTCTTTGGGACAAAATTTATTGCGTTTGCGTCAAACTTTGTTTTACTTTCGGGTCTAAGACCAACTTTTTCGACTTTCGGACTAAATGTTTTGGGTTTGGGACTAAATTTTGGGGTTTGTATCTAACATTTTTATCTGTTGGAGAAAATTTTGGGCTTTGGGACTTAATTTATTGGGTTTTCGTCATATTTTTTTTTACTTTTGGGTCTAAGTTTTTGAATATCTATCTATTCTCCTTTCGAGCCGAAGACGGCACATAGGGCAGAATCACAATCTCAAAAACAGAAACCTTGCGTGCCAAAGTGGCACATATTGCGGAGATCACTGCTTCTAAAATCTATGGCTCTGTTTCCATAACAACACTTTTTACAATGACAGCTTGTCAAGCCATCGATCAACCTCCTTAGTCGCCTCTTACGACATGCCTGGAAGGTCACAGTGTCACTATTCTTTTGAATATACATCTAAGATATTTTACATTGGGACTAACTTTTTGGGTTTCAATCCTAGCTATTTCGACTTTGTGACAAATTTGTGTAATGTTTGGGACTAGGTTTTTTTAATTTGTGCCTAACTTGTTTGCCTTTTGGACTAACTTTTTAGGCTTTGTGAGTTAATTTATTGCGTTTACGTCAAACTCTTTGACATTTTGGTCGAGTATTTTTACCTACAATGAGCATCTTTAATAATGCCGGTCATTCGTTTAATTGGGAAACATTAGTATTGCAGCCTTGAGAGGTCAAATCAAAGTCATTGAATCACTCTAGTATTGCATCATGAGTCAAATCGAGTTCAAGAACCTCACCACTCTCAGCAGTATTACCTGGCCGCACCGACGAAATGTGAATTTTACCACCATTCCTAGTTCTCAACCCCACCCGACGAGACAGAATCGACCGAACTTCAAGCGGAAACTGAGGTCAGTGTTCACTTTAGCATTAATGCTCTTCTCTTATTGGTTAATCTAGATGTCAGTCAAGTTGTCATAATCACTCTCTGATTGGTTAATTTATACGTCTTGCACATTTGTTACCAGATTATATTTAAACTAGACCCATGAGATTTCATGCTATACGTTGAGCTGATTCAAGGAAGCTTATTTTCACATTACTGTTCAGTCTATAGGTTTGTGTTGAGACTATATTTTACGTTGTTGGTTGGAATTTTCTGTTTTCTCTTAAAGTACGTAAACTAAGGCTTATCGATAAAATTCTATTCAATTTTGTTAATTATAATGTGTTTAAATGAGGTATGTTAAGTCTTTTTGTGCATATTATTCCTTGTTTTTTCATATGCTTTTTCTTATTGGTTGTTAAACGTAGTATTTTAACTATTGTTGCGATTTATATTAAATCTTATTAATATGTTTAAAGTAGGTATGTTAAGCATTGTTGAGAGAATTATTCATTTGTTTTATCCGACATATGGTTTCTCCTAATGATGCATCTTCTGTAGAACATCAGTGTCCATTGTGTACAAGAAGTTTAAATGGCGTAAAGATTTGCTGCTCATCGCTTTATCCGGCACATTTGTTACATTTGTCAACACTCGTATATGAGAAGTAGTTTTTTAGCTAAACATATAAGCCTTAAAACATTAAGCGAGTGAATAAACTTCACCATTGGTACCTTCTACATAATCACTTCGCCATTACTACCGCCGATAACATCAGCTTCAACATCGGCACCTGTTACAACAACACCCACTTCACCATCAGCAATGCCTACAACACCAGCTTCACCAGTGGCTATTGATTATTGACCAAACTAAAGATAGACGAGGTACAGTCGCCTGAGAATAAAAATACAACAACGATGACCCTTTAGCAATACTACCTGCTGATGTGTCTGATGTATATCAACAAAACAGGTCGACTATAAACACCCACGCTATTATCAACAAGACAATTTCTACTTACACTTTCTTCCACTCACTTGATCGCCCATTCACGACAGACTGATCTGCTGTTCAAAGGGAGATGCTTGATAGTCAGACAACCCATTTTAAATTAACTAACGCCTTCTTCCACTCTTCCTTCAATAACACAGCTGTTCTCGACGTTCCTCGTTTAGTCAGTAATTTTTGAAATTTCACCAGATTCAATGACTCTCCAAAGAAACACAATCCCGTAGACACTGCCCTACACAACAGAACCGATAGTAAATGGGTGATGGAGAGCATTCCCGCCACTAGTTTTTATTTATTCCACATATATGACTTCCCTATTGGGGTGATTAGCCCCCATATTCCATCATGTGTAGTCAAAAACCTCAAGAACGTTGGGATAATATTAACGTTGTTTGTAATGAAAGAACATTATAGTCAGAAATGAATAAACTACTTTTCCTATAAATTTATTCTGCATTAGAATTGTCTACTATATTTGAATAAAACAATATAAACTTTTTACGTCTTTTTCTATTATACTGAATGAGCGAATGTGGAAAGAGTGAGCATGATTAGTAGCACTAACACTGAAGAAAGATAGCTATGAAAAGTGCAAATTAAAGTGCACGCCCGTGTGTTTCTCTTGACAGGTATCAGTTTTTCAAGCACTCATTTTGGTCATTAGTAAATTCCATGTACTCGATGATTCCGTCACCTGTTTTCCTCGCTAATGACATTCTACCGTTCAGTTAAATTCATCAGCATGTTTAGTCACAAAGTCCAACAAGTTAATCCCAGAACGCCTCAAGTAGGTTACGCCCCTGATATAACCATACTAAAAGAAAATTGTACTTCCAATCATGAGGGTTACCCCCTATTGTCCTAACTCTACTAGAAGTAAGCACTACTACTCATGACAGTTACGCCCCAGACATAACCACACTAAAAGCAAGTACTACTACCAAACATAAAATTTACGCACCTGTCATAACCCCAATAAAAGAAAGTATTACTAAACATACAAGATATGCCTCTGTCATTGCCGAACTAAAAGAAATTGGTACTACCAATCATGAGGGTCACCACCTCCTGTCATATCCCACTAAAAAATTACTACTACTCATGAAAGTTGCGGCGCTGGCATAACCACACTAAAATAAAGTACTACTACCAGACATGAAAGATGTGTCTCTGTCATAGCCACACTAAATGAAAATGACTGCCCTGCTATAACTCTACTGAGTTGTCTTTCCATCCACAAGTCCATTAATTTGCCATTCAGGTCTCTTTAAAACCAACGGCACGCTAGTATTTCTTCATTAATGTTAAACTCATTAGCGCGCCCCGTGAGTTTCCCTAAGCAGGTGTCAGTTGGTCAAGCGCTCATTTTGGTCATTAGTAAGTTCCCTGTTTCCGATGATTAGATGTAAAGAAACTTTAGGGAGGAATACATACATTAAAGTTGTCTTGAATAAAAATAACTATGAGAGAATAAAAATCACTATAAGAATATTGTCTTGAATAAATGTTGTGAGGAAAGAATGTCACCGCGACACAAAAAATGATCGAGACCCCCTTCCCCCCCCCAAAAAAAAAAAATGATACTGAGGGCGGCACACCGGAGTCAGCGGGCAGTAACGTGTAACCTGAAACGAATACTATACAACTCATGTCTCATCGCTGGGGCCAATAATTCGTCGCCTAATGGAAATTTTTCCCAAGCTTGGAGTGGTTACAATACAACGGAGCCACTACAGAATTGTTATTCTTCACCCTCAATTATGGATCTATGCTAGAGATTTCTTGCATCTTTGAGCACCTCACAATTATAAGTTAAGCTTGATATAACAAACACTCTGACGCATTTTTCTGTTGCACATTTTTCTCCATTTCCAATAATACTATCTATCTATTGACCTTTCGAGCCGTAGCCAGTCCATAGGACGAAGACCAAGATACTCCTTCTCTTATCTGAATTTTTGTTCTAGCAGTTTTCAATTCTTTTAAAGATATTTTATCAAAGCTCGCCATTTGTCTCTGTTCTGTGCAAGCAGCTCTATCTCATTGAGGGAGCCGAATCCTGCTGCTCTTGCCTCTCTCATCAATGTTTTTCTCAGTGTCTCTCTGGGTCTTCCTCCTTTCCTCTTACCTGTTGTTTCCCATATGAGGGCTTGCTTTGCTATTCGGTTATTATCTCTTCTCATCACATGTCCAACATGTGACCATCGTCTTTTCTTTATTACTGAAGTAATAGTGGTTGATTGGCGATTTCTCTAATTTCCTCGTTTGTTTTGAATTCGTTCCACGCTACACCATGTATTTTCCTTAGACATTTATTTTCGAATGCGTTCAACTTTGTTTCTATATCTCTTGTTGTTTTCCAGCTTTCACACGCACACGTAAGGGTTGATAGTACATTTGATTTGAATAGCCTAAGTTTTGTGTTTGTGCTAATGAGTTTTGCTAATAATTTAGCACCTAGGCTTACCTAAAACTTTATTTTAGACATCCCCATACCAAAAATGTACTTAAAAATCACTTTTATGATTGTTACCCCCTTACCATTTTTGGGTAATGTCACGTAAAATCGTGGGGATGTCTAAAATAAAGTTTTTTGGAATGAGTTATCTTCTGATGAACACCAGACAGAAAACAAGGAGGGAAGGTTAGAATTCTAGGAGGGAAGGTCAGAAATCTAACAGGAAAGGGTAGAAACCTTGGAGGCAAGAACAGAAAACTATGAAGCAATGGCAGAAACCTAGGAGGCAAGGTCAGAAATCTAACAGGAAAGTGTAGAAACCTTGGAGGCAAGGACAGAAAATTAGGAAGGCACTGGCAGAAACCCAGGAAGGCAATGTCAGAAATCTAGGAGGGAAGGGTAGAAACCTTTGAAGCAAGGACAGAAAACTAGGAAGCAATGGCAGAAACCTAGGAGGCAAGGTCAGAAATCTAACAGGGAAGGGTAGAAACTTAAGAGGCAAGGACAGAAAACTAGGAAGGCAATGGTAAAAACCTAGGAGGAAAGGTCAGAGATCTAACGGGAAAGGGTAGAAACCTAGGAGGCGAGGACAGAAAACTAGGAAGGCAAGAGCAGAAAAGTTGACAAACACAGAGGGGTTGTTGTGTCCCATAACATAAATCAAACAGTACTCCAGATTATAAGAAAGGAAGAGAAAAGAAGAATAAGAAACATAAGACTAACTCACCAACTTTGCTTTTGACCCTAAATGTTTGCTTTGTGACTAACATTTTTGAATATTCATCTAAGATTTTTGATTATACACCTAATATGTTTGACTATCCATCTAATATTTTTGACATTAAGTCAAACTATTTTGCTTTTCTAGACGTACTTTTTGGGGCTTTGGGTCTAAAATTTTGGGTCTAAGATTTTAGTCTTTGGTTCTAACTGTTTTGATTATGGTACTAAGTTTTTGACTATGGAACTAACTTTTATTAAATTTGTTTTTATTTGACTTGCTTTACCTTGAATGTGAAAGAGCGAGCGAGAGAGAGAGGGAGAGAGAGAGAGATATCATCACTATTTAATATTGCTGTTAGCACATTACCACCTTACTATAAAACAAGCCAATCGCTACACCTGTTATTTTCTAACCATTTACCTGAGACCAGAGATAATCCCCCACGAAACACTACCGGAAGATCCGGGTCACGCGTCCGCCCGCTCGAGGGGTCACATGCCTAACAATGACCTACATTCTTCATAACAAACAAACTTTTAAAATAACCTTCACTAACAAGCTAGCGTCATCATTTGCCTGTCGTCATTTGATCCCCGCCCGAGATAAACCCCCGCCGAGGTCACGGGACACGCCGACCGTCACCCGCAGCCGACGAGGGGTCACGCCGACCGCCGCCCGCAGCCGACGAGGGGTCACATCTCCCGCCGCCGCCGCTGGACGACCGATTAACTCCCCCTGCGCCTAGAGTACATTAGACGCTAAAGGCATTTCCTATTTCTATATAAAAAAAAATGTAGCTGCTGATAACGTCTCGACTACGCCTCTAGATATTTAACTCTTTACACTACCAGCTTAGACTAACCAGGAATCTCTAACAGTGTTCACCCCTTATGATTCATTTATGACATATAGTTAAGCAGACACCCAACTATATAGCTATAAATAAATGTTATCCTTGTACTATATATTTATTCAGTGTACTAAATATTTTTTGTAATGTTATATACTATCCACTGTATGCTATATATCTACTGAGACAATAAAAGAATAAAATATATCTTTTGATTTCTGTTTTATATTTAATGCTATTGTTTTTTTAATTGATGTTGTATAATCCACTAACCTGTCACGTTCGATCAACTACATCAAGAAACTCCAAAGTCAGCACACACCAGACATAAACAGGTCACTTCCGGGGTCACCGGGACTAGAGGTCAACATCCCGACACGAGCGGTCATGGTTAACTCCCCCTGTCTCTCGTGTACATTAGGCGCGAAATGCGCCTACTATATATCTTTGTTAATTTAGGGCAAAATGCGACATAATTACAACATTGTATACTACTTGCGGTGACATTAATGAGTAAAACCTGCAAATAAGAATGCAAGCAATGAGCTTTATAATCCTTCAGTACAAACGGCAACTATCGGTGAACAAACTAATAAGATTATCAGTATGGCATTTTCATTGAAAGGACCGACTGAATATTACAAACCTCAATCTACTTAGTCTGCCTTTTGTACCTGCACAACTCTACAACAGCATCGAGTATCAATTGCTGAGACTTCCAGAAGAGTAAAAACCAGAATTTTGAATTTCTCTGGACGTCCAAATCGGTAAATGAGGAAGAAAAGATGAGAAGGAAACGTGCACACTTCAACATTACTGCCAATGAAGGGGCAGGCACACTGGTAAATGAAATGTTTCCCTCCAACATGAAAATCACAAGGCATCATCTGAGAGAGCAAATATCTGTGGATACACCCTCAATAGACTTTGTCCAGCGCGTCGAAGAAAATTAAAGTGACGGCGCTGGTTTCTTTATACGAAAAATTGTATATGGTATAAAAGTGATACTACTAGTCTTCAAAGAAATAAAGAAAGAAAGAAAGACCAACCAAAGTAAGTCCTGTTACTTCCAATGACGACATAGATCAGACGTCCTAAAAAACACTTAAATTATCTAATTATCAAAGAAAAATCAACTCACCATTTGAACATTGTGTTAACGTCGCTGGCTCCACGAAAGGCGGTTAAAATGTGGACAATCTCGTAGTTTGTCTTCAATGGAAACTCTTGTCCTGTCAAGTTAATAAAATATTTCCATTTGGGATATTTCCACAGGTCTCGCATACACAACAATTCTGGCTCCAACACCGTGAAAGTTCCCCAGACAACGTCGATTCTCCGACTGGCTATAAACACGTTAGGAAAACATCTAGCAATGGCTGAAATAGCTTGGTTGAAGTTCTCTGACGCCTTCTTGTCCACGTGTATGCAGTAGTAGTTTTGTGGACGGTAAATTGATCTCAAAAGTCGCTCAACCATCTCAGCGTCTTTGTAGACAAGTATAGAAAACGCTAAAGGAAAATCTTCCTCCTCTTTAGTTAAGGACGACATGATGTACCCCCTAGATGATTGGAAACGTTCACAATCCGCGGTTAAATTCACATAAACTGTATCGTTTAAAGGAGAATCTGTTCTATTCGCTTTAGTTGATATCTTCGCTTTATCCAAACTCACTCCTGTAAACAAAGCGTTACAGCTTATGCCTGGAACCTTCACATTATCGGAAATTTCCATTAGTTTCTCACTTACGTTCACGTCACGATCCTTTTTAGATTTCCATTTCAGGAAGTGAAATTCATTGGTTTTTTTATCATTTGGAGACTTAGTGCCCCTGACTGACCAGGGTAAGGGGATCTCTGGCAACTTAATGTCCATGTTGAAAGCATAATTAAAACTTTGTTGCAAGTACGTTGGTAAGTTCAAATAGAAAATGATTATCATTACCGATCCAATTAAAACAAATAGTGCAACATAGCGTAGTTGGAACATTTCTTTCCTATTCATTTTCGTATCTAAGAAAGCAAAGTTGATGTCAAAATAAATACTTGAGGTTTACAAAAAAACAACACCAACACATATGTTCCCATAATGCCCTGAAGATGGACTGGACAGCGGCAGGCTGTGATCGAAATCACGTTTCCTGTATAGCCATACTCTCTTCTCGCCAATATGTCAATACAGAAATGCTGCTACTTATATCTATGAACATATTTGATTTTACAAAAGCGTGACATGTTGTAAATATACTAGATCTGATAAAACTGAGTGATTTAGTGTGCGACGGGATATAGGTAGCTAAAGCTATTCCCTGTACTTGGGGAGGAAATGAGAATGAAGTCGTTCCAAAAATAATGTTAACTTTATTGCAAGTACGCCTCTATGGGCAATGCTGCACCTTCACTACTAACGGGCGTCGTAATAAGGGAATTCATTGAAAAAGTGTTATCACTTCCCATCATTTACAAAGACGGTTCTATGTGGGGCATAGAAAGCCGATTGAAGAACCTGCACAGGACGGCGAAGTAAACTTCACTTCAGATGAATTAAACATTCCTTAAATCTGTTACAAATGCCGGTAACATGTAACCGGTATGGCACAAGATGGTGAAAATAGATGTCAGATGAGCCGTAAGGGACTCAGTAGCTGAACTAAATACAAAATGATAAGGAAAATACAAGGTGATAGTGGCAGAGGCACCACCAAGACTAACATGGACGAGTAACATCAAAAGATGGACAAGTCAGCCTATGACAACGTGCACCATCAAAGCAAGAGACAGAGCAGAATGGCTCTCCATGGTAGCCAACCTTCGATGTGGAGATGGCACTCAATGATGATGATGATTAATTGTCCATGAATGTCGAATATATGGAACCCGCTGTGGAGTAGTAGATGTCGAATTAGTTTACAGACGACAGTGGGGTCTGATTGAAAACTTAGAAACAATCCAGGACTTGGAGAATAGTTGACCACGTAGCCTACATATGTGCATGTGACCATAAACAAATAAGTGCCAGTATCACACTCTCAATGATAGACATTCCAGGTCCGACTGTATTTTCCCGCTTCACTTTTGTATGACTACATTTTAAATACGAGAGAAACGGTTTTTAAAAAAGAAAAAAGAAAGAAAACACATATCTTCTAGATGCAGCATTCAAGTAAATAGTACAACATTTAAAACTAGGTTTAAACATCATCATCTTCATCATCAGGTCGCATTTCTTTTGCATAACATTTCATTCGCTATAGCCTGTCTGAAAGAATCTATGAATCTAACCTGATCTCCTACTTCTTCTGTTGTCATGTTCAAAGTCTCTTTTATGTCTTAAAACCAACTTCTTCTTGGTCTGCCCCTGATGCGTCACCCATGAACCATGCTTTCCATTATTGTTCTTTCCAGCCCGCTGTGTCGTTTGAAGTGGTCATAGTATTTTAATTTCCTCTGTAGGGTAGTGTTTATGATACAGTTCATTTTAATGTTTAAATCTTTTAATATGTCTTCCTTGTTTTATTTCATTATCTTATTTTGTTTTCTTTATCTTATCAGTAGCTTAAGGATTTTGCTGTAGCATTTTGTTTTGAATAAGTCGATTTTCTTCTTTGATGCTTGCTAGATAGCCCATGATTAACAACCGTATGTTGTTATCGGTCGGGAAGAAACAGGGCCTCAGTAATTTTAATTTTACTTCATTGCTGGTTATTGTGCCACATGTTCTTCGTGGCATTTAATTTGTGCGTTGCAATTGCTAATCCAGTTTTGAATAGTAGAATTGAAATTTAAAATTAAATACTATAAAACATAACTCAGTTACCTTGAAATGGTAATAACTTCAGATCATAAATGTACAACAGCAGAGATGAGGTGTAGAATAAAATAGGCAGAGAGAGCATTTCTTAGAATCTAAAAGAAATTACACGACCAATCTTTTGCAATGAAAATTAGTGTTTGAATTTTGTTTGTGTTATATTGTGTCATTCTCTTTCATATGGAAGTTGGATACTAAACAATCTGACAACAGACAAGACAATATCTAAAAGCCGCTGAAAGAGAAAATGTAGTTTCACAGAAGAATGTTGAGAACACTACAGACAACTAATGAATAGCAATTACATATAAAAAGAGCCAGGTAAAAAAATAGACTGTGAGCAGCATCATGAGAAAATAAACATCATTTGATCATGTAATGAGGAAATAAAAGATACGAAAATAATCAGAATGCTGGGGAAAATAAATATTGATGGCAAGAATCTGAGAATCATGAGAAACATGTATTGACAACAAACAGCAGTCATGCGAAATAGCAACCATAAAGGACAGTTCCTATATATAAAACAAAGAGTCAGACAATGTTGTGTTCTGACTCCGGATTTACTCTCACTTTGCAGCTAAAATAATGTGAGATCAATAATAGACAAAATAGAAATTGAAGTCAGCTGTCACAACATAAACAATCAGCGAAATATGGATGGCACAGTCTTAATAGTATATGAAAGAGAATATGAAAGAGAATTAACTACAAGAAATTGTAGATATAATAGTGAAAGAAGGCAACATAAATGGTCTCAGCCTAAATAGTAAGAAAACAGAAGTAATGGTCATATTAAAGAAACAAACATTCAACATAAAAATAAAGGGGACAAATCTGAAATAAGTTCAGAGAGTCAAATACTTAAGCAAAAAGATAACATCAAACACATTATGAAAAGAGGAAAGTTGGAATACTTGGTTACAACTGGCAAAATACAGGGAAAGAGAGATCTCGTGCGACAGTTTGAGAAGATATAGGGTAGGCTGGTGTCGTGGTGGGGGGGGGGGGATAATCAACTACAGAACTGATACTATGCACTAAAAACAGAGAACTGTGGAAGGACAAGATGGCCTACGCCAACCGGTATGGCTATCAAAATGTATGATAAATATGAAATAATGTATTGCAATACTACCTTTATCTGAAATAACTATAAGAATTAATGTTAGAATATGAAATAATGTATTTTTAGCACAACCACTATCTGAAATAGCTATCAAGATTAATGATAAAATTGGGAATGATGTATATTTAGTACTATCACTATCTGAGATAACTATCAGAATTAATAAGCAAATGTGAAATAACGTGTTTTAGTAATACAGTCGAACCTGTCTAAGGCGACCATTCACGGGACTTTCAAAAACTGGTCCCATAGGACAGGTGGTCCTGCCTCACAGGTTTCACATAATAAATAGAGCGATAAAAAAATTTTTATCCTAAGCACTATGAAAACTAACCTGCAAATCAGCGTAATCCATGAGTAGAACATAGTGCACATGTCGGTCTACAATAGCCACTGGTTGGACACTTTTCATAAAACACGATAGTTAAACACACAAAAATAAAACACACATACACAGATTCCACTTATACTGTACATGTATCACTTTTGACTTGAAAAAAAATCCAATATGGTAGTCTGTTGTTTGACAGATGAAATAAACGATAAGTTCAATTTTTCTCTCAAGTCCATGATAACGTCTAGTATGTCAGATCTCCCGTTTGTTATTGAATAGGTGCGCAGAAGCTCCAAAGCATTATGTGCATCTGCGATAGTGTATGTTTTCTCAATGTCAGTAGAATCTTGTTCGTTGTCTGATTCACTATTCACATCCTCAGCAGCTAAAATTGCAGTGGCAGGAAGATCCCAGTTTGTTTCTATTGTGTTGCAAGTTTGGAGCCCTGAATCAATCATGGAGATGTCTGTCAATTGGTATCCAAACAATTCTTTTGAAAGGTTATCCAAAGCAGTAGAAATTGCAGTAGAAACAATTTGCACGTCGGTCTTTGATGCAGATTCCATGTGCGTCAGAGAATATGCGTGTGTTTCAGCAGGACAATGAAAACCTGCTTTACAGAAACACTTAAGGATGGTTGAGTTGTCCACTTCTTTCCATGCTGCAGCAATCCAGTAGACTACATCCAGTAAATTGACCTGTTTCATGAGTTCGGTTCCGGAAGCATCCTTGTTTGATTCCATGACTGTGATAAGATGTAGAAGCTGTTTTTGTCTAAACTTTAATTTAAATGTCTGAATGACACCCTGGTCTAGGGGTTGAACTAATGCAGTTGTGTTGGGTGGCAGAAACTGCAGCTTAACATTCTGTAGTTCGATCTTGGGATGACAGGTAGCGTTGTCAACAAATAAAATAATGTGGCGCTTTTTTTTCTGCATCTTACGGTCAAAACTTTTCAGCCAATCTTCAAATATAGCTGCAGTCATCCATGCCTTTTTGTTGTTTCTGTAAATCACTGGCAGTGTGTTTATGTTGATGTTTTTAAAAATCCTAGGGTTAGCTGCTTTCCCAATCACTAAAGCCGGTTCTCGTTCCCCCAACATGTTAGTGCATAGCATCACTGTTATTCGCTCTTTGCTTTTTTTACCCCCAGCGCATTTTTCTCCTTTGACAAAAAATGTTTTGTCCGTAGTCGCTTTGAAAAATAACCCGGTTTCATCTAAATTAAAAATGTCTTGAGCAGCGTAACCATAGCATATCTCGGATAATTTAGAAGTCCAGTCAGCCGCAGCACTCATATCTGAATCACCGACTTCGCCACATTGCTTACCAAACACAAGATTGTGTCTTTTAATGAAGGCTTCTAACCAGCCGTTCGATGCTTTAAAGACTGAGTTTTCCAATTCTTTTGCAAACTGTAAAGCTCGTTCTTTGATCATCGGCCCAGATAACGGAATTTTTCGTGCAAGTGCTGATTGACACCATTTCCAACAAAGTGTATTTATGTCTTCATTTCCCGTTTTCCTGCTATTCCTTCTTTTCATACTTGGTGCATTATTTTCAAAGTCATTCATATACTCGGCTTTTCTCTTTAACGTACGTAAAATCTGTGTCTTTCCCACTCCAAACTGTTCTGCCAATAATCGCGAACTTTTACCTTGCTGATTTTGTCGAATCACTGATATTCGTTCTTCCAGCGTTAATGCTTTTGGTTTTACACTTTTGACACTGGCCATTTCCTATATTGTGTGTAACACTTTTAAAATCCACAAAAATAATTCACTGAGATACTGTACATGTACATGAATACACTCTAAGCGGGCAATGACTAATTCTTTAGTTAATTCCTGTAATTTATACGGGCCACGCAATTGTCTACTCTGGTCTAGACGGAACCGCGAAGTGATGTCACTTCACGAATCATAGATCTGTGTCTGCACCAGTATTGACTGATAAACGTAACAC
Organism: Megaustenia siamemsis; assembly: GCA_032433765.1. Classification (NCBI taxonomy): domain Eukaryota; kingdom Metazoa; phylum Mollusca; class Gastropoda; order Stylommatophora; family Ariophantidae; genus Megaustenia; species Megaustenia siamemsis. Next base: position 32,627,986 of record JAVIAB010000126.1, read on the forward strand.
GTCCCACTGTAATCTGGGACTCACTAAATACGGGAAAACATCAACACCTGTAGACACCTGTGTCGATCGTTTATGGCTCCTAGCGAGACGAAGGACTGGCTGGTCGTCGTAAACGGGATAAATAACATTGGCGGCGGTTAATTAGCCTGGTCTCTGGTCGCGTCATACGGTGAGCGCCGTAATCAGTGTTAGCATATAGTAAAAAACTCGGGGAAATTGTAGACCCGGTCCTATAACCAGGGAAACGCTTTAAACAGGTGGTCCTAAGACCAGGTTCGACTGTATTACTAACTGAAATGGGTATCAGAATTAATTATACAATTTGAAATAATGTGATTTAAGCACTATTACTAGCCGAAATGGCTATTAAACGTGTTGATAAACTATGAACAAATGTATTTTTAGCATTTTCAGTGTCTGAAACGGGTATCAAAATTATTACTATAATAAAAAATAAATAATGTTAGTATATCACTATCTGAAATGGGAGCCGTGATAACTCAGTGGTTACTGAGCAGGACTACAAATAACAAGAGGGGTTCCGAATTTTTTCTGGGAAAGTAAAGCGGTACGGGCGCAATACGAACCACATTACCCGTTGTTGTTGTTGTTGTTGTTGACGGATTGCCAGGAGTTGATGCGGGCAGGTTACTCTTTTAATCATTTGATGTGGCAGGTCTTAATGCCTTTCTTGACATTCCCGGCTCTCACTGGAGAAGTTGGTTTCGTCTATCCCAGGCTATGCTGGGAAACTACTAGTCCAGCCCAGAGGTACTGCAATACTGGGTCCTCTATATCAGCAACAGCCACCACTATAGGGAACACGACGATCCTAGCTTCTGTTAGGCAGTCTGTTTTGACGCAGACTGTTACCATGGGAGACAACGAGGAGGTAGAACTGTTAGGTCTTGGTCAGCTGATGGTGCGCCGACCCTGCTATTGCGACCGCAAGTCGCAGGCGCTTCTGCTCCCCTACCACATTACCCGAAAAAATAATGTGCAGAAGGTCTATAAAAATTATGGTCACTAACACCATATTCCCTATACACCACTAACACCATATTCCCTATAAACCACTAACACCATATTCCCTATACACCACTAACACCATATTCCCTATAAACCACTAACACCATATTCCCTATACGCCACTAACACCATATTCCCTATAAACCACTAACACCATATTCCCTTACGCCACTAATACCATATTCCATATACACCACTAACACAATATTCCCTATACACCACTAACACCATATTCCATATACACCACTAACACCATATTTCCTATACAACACTAACACTATATTCCCTATACACCACTAACACCATATTCCCTATACACCACTAACACCATATTCCCTATACACCACCAACACTATATTCCATATACACCACTAACACCATATTCCATATACACCACTAACAGATATTCCCTATACACCACTAACACCATATTCCCTATACACCACTAACACCATATTCCCTATACACCACTAACACCATATTCCCTATACACCACTAACACCATATTCCCTATACACCACTAACACCATATTCCCTATACACCACTAACACCATATTCCCTATACACCACTAACACCATATTCCCTATACACCACTAACACCATATTCTCTATACACCACTAACACCATATTCCCTATACGCCACTAACACCATATTTTCTATAGACCACTTGGTATGACGGTGCTCTTTACTTTACTTACTATTTGAAATGGCTATCAATATAAGCTATAAAATATTAACTAGTATACTTTAAACGCAAGTATTTTATTTAACTAACAAAACGGTCAGCATTAAATTCAAATTATACGGTTTTATCAGCTGTAATCAAACTACCAAACAAAGCTGACGTGTCGAAATATTATGTATTTTACTTTCTAACACAATATTTGATTTAGCTAACACAATATTTGATTTAGCTAACACAATATTTGATTTAGCTAACACAATATTTGATTTATCTAACACAATATTTGATTTAGCTAACACAATATTTGATTTACCTAACACAATATTTGAGTAAGCTAACACAATAATACTATTAAACTGTGAAACTATTCTTAACTCCAGTATTTGACCTAAAAACAATCAGTAATGATAAAATATATAAACATGTTTAGCCTAAATGATAAAATCTTACGGCAATGCCTATTTGACGGGGCGGATGTGAAAGAATTATCATACTCTCTCTCTCTCTCTCTCTCTCTCTCTCTCTCTCTCCCTGCACCATCTGCCCGAGTCACTGGAGGTGACTAACACAGACATTTGAGACATGCACACACAAAGATAGGAGATGTGACCAACACAGACTTGCACACAGCGATACGAGGCATGACTAACACTGACACACATCAAGATATATGACACATTACTAACATAAACATGCACATAAAGATATGAGCTATGACTGACATAGACATGCACACACACAGATATGACACGTGCCTAACATAGACATGCACACAAAGATATAAGATTGGTTATTGGTTATTGGTTATTGGTTATTGAAGGCCTCGGCATCACAGCAAACGAATTAAAATCCATAATTGCTCAACCGCCCGTGCCAGTGGAATCATCCGAATTACCAACTCATCTCCCAAACAAAGAAAGGTAACTGTAGTCCCCATCGTAGCAGTCTCAGCACACGCCAAAAGACATAAGGCGAAACCGCGCAGAAAGTGAACACAGCCAACTGTTCCCTGTCATACGATATCATCATTCATCGTAAACAAGCGGGATATCGAAGCGGGATCAAAACGGATGAGACACACAGCTCACGGTGTGCACAGAGCACTTAACTCAGTAGCTCCTGCAACAAGCCGGACTTGGAATATGAGGAAACTGCAAGAAGGAACACTTTTCAGACATAGCCTTCAATGGTTCCTGCCGCCTATCCACCATATACCATGGGAGTTCACGTCCTCCCGAAATTGATGATCGTCATAGCACTTGATGATATTAGGCCGTCATTGATGACTCCAATTCCAAACATATAGACACCCAGTGGTGGTAATTTGTCATTTCCAATCCAACAGAAGCCACATGACCTGTAGTTAGTAAAACCACAGAGAGAATATGATTTTGTGACCTTCACTGATTCACTCTTAGATGTGAATGTGTAGTTTACACAAGAGGAGAAGTTTTCAACTACAGTGATTCCATTTAAGGCAATTCTGGGATAGCAAGGCAAGTCTCCTTTATAGCAGCAGAACTTGATGTTCTCCGCTCCCTTCTTGTAGCTCCTGCCACACGATTCTGATGTCTCATTAACTTGGACATCATTCAAGAACAATGTTAGATTAACATTCCATAGATATGGCTCTGCTGATGAAGTGCTTGGTGCAACAGTTGTATCAATCATACTGGAGGCTCCTGGTCTGTGGTCATTAATATCACAGACGGCACATGGTGTTGTTATATTCAGTATTTCTTTCTGGGGTGTAAATATGTGGCACACACATGGAGAGTGGTTTGTGGTCACAGTAATCCCATTAAAGTCAATTCTAGGGTAGCATGGCATAGCTGTTTCAGAACAGCACAATCCTGTGATGTTTTCTGTGTTCGCTATAAAGCTGCTGCTGCTACACAATCCTGACCAATTATAGGTGTGGACATTATTCACTTGCAATGACAAAACTGCTTTGTTTACATCATAAACCTCTGGAAGCGAATCATTTATGGGACTAATAGTACAATTTATTCTTCCATCGGGGATATCTGCATTGAGTCCCCAAAAAAAGGTCTTTGGTTAAAAAGCACATATGCGTTTGAGTTAAACACACAATGAGCCCACTTCGTAGATTCAAAATGATTCTTGCCAATGCCATCGGTTTGCACTAGTTAGGTCCTTAGCTACCAACGTCAAAAATGTCTGAAACGAAGCCATCCAATTAACGACTTTATCTACAGCAAAGGTTAACGAACTGTGAACAAACACTTATGTTCAAACCCTTGAAAACATTTTCAAAAATCTGCCAACTCGCAGCAATAACATTTATCGTGTTGTTCAATGTAAACATTGCTTAGTCCATAGCTCGAATATAAATAAGCTGCCATTTTGGTGCGTCCCATGACGTAAGATATGACTAACATAGCCAGGCACACACAAGGATATGAGAAGTGACAAACACAGACATGCACACAAAAAGATATGAGATGTGACTAACATAGCCAGGCACACACAAGGATATGAGATGTGACTAACATAGCCAGGCACACACAAGGATATGAGAAGTGACAAACACAGACATGCACACACAAAGTTACACACAAACTGGTTAATATGGTGGATAGGCGGCAGAAACATTGAAGGCTATGTCTGAAAAGTGTTCTTTGTTGCAGTTTCCTCATCTTCCAAGTTCGACTTGTTGCAGGAGCTACTGAGTTAAGTTCTCTGTGCACACCGTGAGCTGTGCGTTTCATCCGTTTTAATCGCGTTTCAATAATCCGATTGTTTACGATTAAAGATGATATCGTATCACAGGGAACAGACGGTTATGTTCACTTTCTGTGCGGTTTCGCCTTATGTCTTTTGGCATGTGCTGAGACTGCTATGATGGGGACTACAGCTACCTTTCTTTGTTTGGGAGATGAGATAGTAATTCGGATGATTCCACTGGCACGAGCGGTTGAGCAATTATGGATTTTAATTCGTTTACAGTGATATCGAGGCTTTCCATAAACCATAAACATTCAAAGTGATTAGAAGAAATTATATCTTACAATTCTAAAACTTGGTTAAACATTGAATATTGAGGTTTATTTTTGTGTGGGTCACCATCACTACACTCCGAACATGCCCATATGTGCTCATATGCCTCCGCAGTCTGTCCCGCAGTGTCCAGTGACTGACGACAACATTGAGTATTGCAGCACAGGAAATTCTTTGATTTGAAAATCGTTGATCTTTGTTACGAGCATTATTCAACTGAAATATATTTCATAAACATGGACTTTAGCTACAATGTTGGACATTTTGTGTGTTTCGTGTCACAAAGTGAAATTACTTCAATACATTTTCAAATTTTAAGAACGATGGCAGTATATGTACTGTGCTCAATCCATCTTCACACTTCTATCTATCTATCTATTGACCTTTCGAGCCGTAGCCGGCCCATAGGGCGTAGACCAAGATACTCCTTCTCTTATCTGAATTTTCTTCCACTCACTTGATCGCCCATTTTGTTCTAGCAGTTTTCAATTCTTTTAAAGATATTTTATCAAATCTCGCCATCTGTCTCTGTTCTGTGCAAGCAGCTCTATCTCATTGATGGCGCCGATTCCTGCTGCTTTTGCCTCTCTCAGCAAAGTTCTTCTCAGTGTCTCTCTGGGTCTTCCTCTTTTTCTCTTACCTGTTGTTTCCCACATGAGGCTTGCTTTGCTATTCGGTTATTATCTCTTCTCATCACATGTCCAACATATGACCATCGTCTTTTTTTTTATTACTGAAGATATCAGTGGTTGATTGGCGATTTCTCTAATTTCCTCGTTTGTTTTGAATTCGTTGCACGCTATACCAAGTATTTTCCTTAGACATTTATTTTCGAATGCGTTCAACTTTGTTTCTATGTATCTTGTTGTTTTCCAGCTTCCACGCGCATACGTAAGGGTTGATAGTACATTTTATTTGAATAGTCTAAGTTTTGTGTTTGTGCTGATGAGTTTTTATTTCCACAACTTTTCAAGGCTTCTGAAAGACATTGCTGCTTTAGCTATTCTGATTCTAATTTCTTTGCTTGTATCCCCTTCTCGATCAATGTGACTTCCAAGATAGATAAAGTGATCGATCTCTTCCACTGGTTTGTTTTCCATGTATATTCTGTCGTCTGTTGGAATTAAGATTTTTATGACTAGTTTTATTTTTCATGATTGATCTCAAGCCCAATTTTGCTGGGTATTGATGATAGTTCATTTGTGTTTTCCTGTATCGTTTTTATCTCACTGCTGATGAGAATTATGTCAAGACCTCCAAATGGTCTCCTTGTATCCATTCGATACCTTTATTACCAGTGCAGTATTTCTTCAAACAGGTAAATGAATTTAAATATTTGGAAACTTTGTTAACCTCAGGCGGAAGATGTACAATAGAGGTGAGATGTAGAATGGCTCAGGCAAAAGCAGCGTTCCAAAAAATGAGAAAAATACTATGCAATCCATTTTTGACAATAGAAACAAGAAAAAGAGTTCTTAAATGTTACGTAGAGCCAGTCTTAACATACAGATGCGAATCATGGACAATAGGACAACAGACAAGAAAATCACTGGAGTCTGTAGAAATGTGGTTTTACAGAAGAATGTTGAGAATACCATGGACAGCTAAGAAGAGTAATGAAGAGGTTCTGAGAGAGGTCAAAGCAAAAAAAGAGCTAATTTCCAATGTTAGGAAGAAACAATCATCATTTTTTGGCCATGTAATGAGAAGAGAACAACTTGAATATATTGTAACAACTGGAAAAATTGAGGGACGAAGAGATAGAGGGAAGCAAAGAGAAAAAATAGCAGACAGCTTAAGAGAATGGCTTGGCAGAAGGTCAACAACAGAAATGATAAATAGCTGTCGAGATCGAATGTTGAGGAGAGACATGATCACCTACGCCACTAGGCCCGGTACTTGATGATGATGATGATGAAAATTTCTTCATTATGAACTCCATAACAACTCCAAATAATAAGGGCGATAAAATATATCCTTGTTTAACCCCAGTTTCTATTGGGAAACATTCGCTCAGTTAGACGATGTAAAATGTTTTGATGCGCTGAAAATGCAAGTTCATTACGTGCAAGTTCGTTCAGGATTTTCTTAAAATAGACCTGAGATTGTTATTGTTATTGGTTATGGAAGGCCTCGGTATCACAGCAAACGAATTAAAATCCATAATTGCTCAACCGCCCGTGCCAGTGGAATCATCCGAATTACTAACTCATCTCCCAAACAAAGAAAGGTAACTGTAGTCCCCATCGTAGCAGTCTCAGCACACGCCAAAAGACATAAGGCAAAAGTGAACACAGCCAACTGTTCCCTGTCATACGATATCATCATTCATCGTAAACAAGCGGGATATCGAAGCAGGATCAAAACGGATGAGACACACAGTTCACGGTGTGCACAGAGCACTTAACTCAGTAGCTCCTGCAACAAGCCGGACTTGGAATATGAGGAAACTGCAAGAAGGAACACTTTTCAGACATAGCCTTCAATGGTTCCTGCCGCCTATCCACCATATACCATGGGAGCTCACGTCCTCCCGAAAATAATGATCGTCATAGCACTTGATGATGTTAGGCCATCATTGATGACTCCAATTCCAAACATATAGACACACAGTGGTGGTAAGTTATCATTTCCAATCCAACAGAAGCCACATGACCTGTAGTTAGTAAAACCACAGAGAGAATATGATTTTGTGACCTTCACTGATTCACTCTTGGATGTGAATGTGTAGTTTACACAAGAGGAGAAGTTTTCAACTACAGTGATCCCGTCTAAGGCAATTCTGGGATAGCAAGGCAAGTCTCCTTTATAGCAGCAGAACTTGATGTTCTCCGCTCCCTTCTTGTAGCTGCCGCCACACGATTCTCATTAACTTGGACATCATTCAAGAACAATGTTAGATTAACATTCCATAGATATGGCTCTGCTGATGAAATGCTTGGTGCAACAGTTGTATCAATCATACTGGAGGCTCCTGGTATGTGGTCATTAATATCACAGACGGCACATGATGTTTGTTATATTAAGTGTTTCTTTCTGGGGTGTAAATATGTGGCACACACATGGAGAGTGGTTTGTGGTCACAGTAATCCCATTAAAGTCAATTCTAGGGTAGCATGGCATAGCTGTTTCAGAACAGCACAATCCTGTGATGTTTTCTGTGTTCGCTATAAAGCTGCTGCTGCTACACAATCCTGACCAATTATAGGTGTGGACATTATTCACTTGCAATGACAAAACTGCTTTGTTTACATCATAAACCTCTGGAAGCGAATCATTTATGGGACTAATAGTACAATTTATTCTTCCATCGGGGATATCTTCATTGAGTCCTCAAAAAAAGGTCTTTGGTTAAAAAGCACATATGCTTTTGAGTTAAACACAAAATGAGCCCACTTCATAGATTCAAAATGATCCTTGTCAATGCCATCCGTTTGCACAAGTTAGGTCCTTAGCTACCAAACGTCCGAAACGAAGCCATCGAATTAACGACTTTATCTACAGCGAAGGTTAACGAACTGTGAACAAACATTTATGTTCAAACCGTTGAAAACATTTTCAAACATCTGCCAACTCGCTGCAATAACAAATATCGTGTTGTTCAATGTAAACATTGCTTAGTCCTGAGATGCACATATTGAACGGCCGTGTGGTTGCTACCAAATATGGTCTGTAAAATTCATAAAGAATTAACAGAAATAGTAACCAAACGAAGATTCATAATAATCATCATGTGCCATACCTGTTGGCGTAGGCGATCATGTCCTTCCACAATCTTCGATCTACAGTGCATCGTATCAGTTCTGTTGTTGACTGTTTTCCATGCAATGACACCAAGCTATCCAGTATTTTCTCTCTTTCTTGTCCGCGATCTCTTTCCCTGTATTTTGCTAGTTGTAACCAAGTATTCTATCTTTCCTCTTTTCATGACTTCCCCGAAAAATGTGATTGTTTCTTTCTGATGTTTTTTTATCCATTTTTGTGCTGACCTCTTTCAGAATTAAGCGAAGATTACGATACATTTCTATATCCCGAAGAAGAAACAATTGTTCCTATTTCTCTCTCTCTCTCTCTCTCTCTCTCTCTCTCTCTCTCTCCCTCTGCGATCAAGACTCAATCAGAGTAGGATTCCAGACTCTCTCAAGAAGTCAGCTGTCTGTTTAAGCGAATCGATTGCCCTATATAGTTTTTTTTTTTTCCAGGGAGGTGGGCGTGGACCACATTGCTCTTCTCAGGTCTGTGTACTGGGGGCAATCCTGTAGAACATGTTTTGTAGTCATATTGTCCAGTGTACACTGGCATAGGCTGGTTGTACCTATTTTGAATTTGGTGAACATGTGATTTCTCATTCTATTGTGGCCAGTGTGTAGGCGAAGTATGATGACTTGATCCCTCCTTGATAGTTGATGGTATCCGTCACTCTCGTTATGCTTTGGGTGTTCTCGTTTCCATTTTTCATGAAACTGACCCTTGAGGATGGATTTGGCTTCATCATAACTCAGCGGATGGTTCTCTTGTGGTAATCTCCCTCCCTCTTTAGCTAATTTGTCTCCCGTGTATATTACAGTGTGATGGTATCCACTGAATGACTACTCTCTGGAAGTTATTGCATATTTGGTCCAGGGTTGTTCTCAAGTCATCTAGTTCATTGTTCTTGAGGCTTTTTAGAGCTGATAGTACTGACAGTGCATCAGTCAGAATAACCAATTTCTTGTGCATGTTATTTTTGTGTTGAGTAGCCAGTGTTGCAGCATCTCTGATTGCATCAGTTTCTGCCTTAAAGTTGTTTGAGAATTTTCCAGTAGCTATTGACTTGGTGATCTCGTCGTGATTATTCAGCGTCAAGAACACACCTCCCCCTCCATTTCTGGTGGCATTTGTAGCAGAGCCATCTGTGTATATGTGGAATCAAGAGTCCTGTGGGTAGGTATCGTGTATGTGTTTTTTCTGCTACGTGCTTTCTTTCTGTGTCTGATTGGGTGCCTTTTTTCATGATTCCTGTTATATTTTCTTAAGTTCTGGTATTTTATGCTTTCTATGAGGAGACATATCAGATGGGCCCAAGGGTTTGGGTCTCCAGTAATTAGTACATTGGTAACTGCAGCGAAGTTGCTCCTCCTTAGTCGTACATTTCCGGAACCAGTTATTCTTTGGTGCATGGGGTGGCTAAGGAGCCTTCTATATTTCTCAGGTTGTTGCAATACTTTAGTGACCCGTCTGTCATCTAAGGGTTGTAAACCTCTTAATGTTTCTAGAGTCTTGATGGGTGTAGATTTCATAGCACCAGTGATGATACGGGCAGCTTGGTTCTGTGTTCTGTTAATTTTGCTAAGGTGTGATTTGGAAGCCATAACCCAGGCTGTGACTCCATACTCTAGAACTGGTCTAACTCTTCCTACGTATAGTCTTTTCAAAATATTGCTGTCTTCCCCCCCCCCTTTTCCCAGTCCGTTCCTACCAATTTCTTCATGATATATTTGTTCGTTTTCTGGCTTTTATCCTTGCTCTGTCTATCTGATTTTTCCAAGTCATTCTGCGATTCATGGTGACACCAAGATATGTTTGGTTAGGGTTAATAGGGAGTGTACGGTCTTTTATCTTCAAGTTTGCAGAGAGTGTGTTTCTTGATAGGCTGAAAGTTGTATATGTAGTTTTTTTTTTCGTTGATTGGTAAGAACCAGGCTTTCGTCCATTTTTCAAATTCACCTAGGGCATCTTGCATCCTGGGTCCAGCCACCGACATACTTTCCTCGCGAGCCCATAACGCCAGATCATCTGCGTATATTGCTGAGTGTATTCTGGGTGAAATGTCCATTACGATGTCATTTAAGAAAATTAAAAAGAGTGTTGGGGACAAGACCCCGCCTTGTGGGACACCTTGTTCGATAGAGATCTTCTTACTTAGTTGACCTTGAACTTGTATTCTGGCCGTTCTATCCTGAAGGTATTGAGAGACCCAATTGAATAAACGACCCTGGATGCCAAGTCTAAAAAGCCTGTTTTTTTAAACCCTCTCGCCAAACCCTATCGAAAGTATTCTCCATGTCGACCCACACTGCCAGTGTGTGTTTCTTTTCTTGGAGAGCATCCTCTATTTCCTGTGCAATGTAGGTGACCAGGTCTTCAGTTGATCTGTGCTGACGGAAGCCACTTTGTTGTGGTACGATTTGTTGTTTTGTCTCCAAATGCCACATACGTCTTCTGTTAACCAGCCTTTCAATGAGTTTACTCAGACAGCTCAGTAGGCTAATTGGTCTATAGCTACTTGGGTCTAGTGGGTCTTTTCCACGCTTGAGGATGGGCACCATAATAGCTTCTTTCCAGATTGCCGGCACATGACCTCTCTTCCAGCTAGCATTTATTATCCTTAGAAGCTGGCTCTTGGCTTTCTGTCCCAGATTTAGGAGCATTTCGTTGGAGATTCCATCTTTACCAGGGGAACTTTTGAACTTCAATCCTTTGAGGGAACATCTAACTCAGTTGGGGCAAAGGTGGTCGTCTGATGCTCTTCTGGTGTTAAAGGCATGTGGTTTGTGTCTTGGTTTTCCCATCTTGCAGCTTTCTGTTTGTCTATTAGAATGTTTATTCCACTAATGTTTTTGTAAGTCTCTATCAGTAGATTTGCTGCCCTTTTGCCTGTGAGGATGTTCTGATTGTGTGTTAATGATATTGAAGGTCGACAGTTGTTTTCGTCGCTCAGAGCTTTCACAAGTTTCCATAGTTTATGACCATTTTTGTCTAGATTAAAGCTCTCTGTTTTGTCTATCCAGCTCTGTCTTGCTGATATTATGACCTCACGTCTGTATTTGGCAGAGGCTGCTTTGTAGGCAATGTTGCTCTCTGTGCTGTGTCATGTTTCAGCTAGTTCTCTGGCAGAGTCCAGTTCCTCTTCTAGTCTTTGTATTTCCTTGCTCCAGTATGGCTTGTAGTTTCTTCTTGCTCCTCTAGGAATGGATTCTTTAGCAGCTCTCAGGATTCCATTTGTTAACCGCTCTATCATATTATTGACCTTCTTTTCGTGGGTGTTGATAGGCGCTGTATATGCATCAGTGAGCCTGACAAACTTTGTCCAATCTGCTCTCTTATAGTTCCAGCGGGGATGAGATATTTGCAACTCCTGTTTGTGAGCAAGATCCACTGAAAGTTTGACTGGTCTATGGTCACTATCTCCAAGTTGGTTCAGCACTTTTCTGGTTATTTTGATGGGTATGTCTCCAGTTGCAAATGCTAGGTCGGGAGTGGAAGTTGTTTTCCATCTACTTGAGTAGAAGGTTGCGGGGTCCTCTCTAGAGTTTATGAGGAATAGGTTGTTGTCTATTTCCCATTATTCCACTTCTTCACCTCGAACATTGGACTCCCTATATCCCCATATTTCAGAGTGGATGTTAAAGTCTCCTACTACCAGACACTTTGATGGTGTTATTTCCATTGACTCCAGCTTCAGTAATTTGTCATTTGGACAGTATATATTAAATATCCTTATACTAGCGGAGTTAATGTATAGGTCTGTACCAATGATCTCTGCCTCTCCGTTTGTGACTACCTCTACCAGTTTTGCTGGGATGGAATTTTTAATAAGTATAAGAATTCCACCATTGTGACCTTCCCTGTCTTGTCTAAATGTTTGGTAGCCCCTGAACATAAATCTGTGCTGAGGATTAAGATGAGTTTCCTGGATGCAGGCAACGTCTATCTCTTCCTCTGCTAGTCTGATTGTTAGAGCTTGTTTTATTGTGGTATATGCCCTCCGCATTCCAATGTATTATATTCAGCTGTTTCTTGAAGCCTTTCCGGTCAGCGGTAGTTTCTATCATAATTAGAGTCTGCTAGATCCAGTCTGATTGATTACTTGTTAAAACGTTGCACTGTGTTCTGCGCCAGTGGCCCAGTGCATCCGATTTCAGCCAGCATTTTATTCAGGTTTGCTTTCCTTAGCTTTGATTGTCCCCAATCTTCCTGCAAGGTAGCAGATTGTCTTTTCTGTAGGGGATTCTGCCCTTAGATGGTAGGCCCTCCCAGACGTACGAGCACCATCTGCCCAAGCTTGATGTAGTAATTAGTTGGTGATTCACCATCACACATCAAACAACAGACTATAAAACCCTCCTAACTATCACGAACTTCCGGGAGTCTCACCGATGCTGACAAGTCATGTTATGACAAGTATTTTAAACTAAAAGTTCTACCAGATATATACAAATATATGATGAAACATGTAATTTACTATTTGGATAGTTTGTCAAAGAAGGTGTTGATCTCCTCCTGCGTTAGTGGACGCATGGTTGTTTACTAATTTGGTTCATTTAAGACAGCGTCCACAAGAGTCAGAGTGAAATGAATCTCCATTGTCGCCAACCTTCGATGCAGGGAGAAAGCACGACAAGATTGTGTTCTGAGCTTATACTCCAGGCATTGTGCTAGTAAATCCTGTTTATCTGACAGGAGAGAAAAACTGGTGACAGGGGCTTGACGATGCTACAAATATAAATATGTATTTTCAACTATTTTTACTTCACTAATTTTCATCTTGATCTTTCCTGCGCTGCTTGACGTCACGGAGGGCTCGTAATGTTTTTTTTTTTTTTGTTGTTTTTTTTTTGGCCACCAATCCATATTCTGGCGAGATGTTCGATCTTATATAATGAGTTTATGCCAGCCAACTTTGAGTTATTGAGTTATTGAGTTATTTGCGGGTCATCTTCATTGCACTCCGAACATGTCCATAGGTGCTCAGATCCCCTCCTCAGCAAGTCCTGCAGTGTCCAGCGACTGACGACTCCAGTTCTACGTTGGTTGATAAGTCTTCTTACACGGCCACTAAGTTTCTCATTTCCGGCTGTGCCCATCTTAACTCCCATTTCCATCAAGAAGTGACGTGGATCTGTGTTTGTCGAAGTCCTGTACTCTTCACACATCTCGGAGGTGAATATGGCGCCCTGTTCGCTGGCTTCTTCAGAGGACTCACAGATAAGTGCTGATTTCCAGTGAACGTTTATGTTTATTTGTTTGTTTTTATTTATATTTGAAGGGATCATGTGATTGTACGCTCTTTCTATTTGATGTAAATCACTTTGCTTCTTTTGCTTCATTGCATTTTGTTACAATTCCTTTATTTGATCACTTATACTCGTCTTTGCTGTTGAATGCGCTAGTGAATGCGGTTTTGAAACTTGAATATGAGGAAACTGCAAGAAGGAACACTTTTCAGACATAGCCTTCAATGGTTCCTGCCGCCTATCCACCATATACCATGGGAGTTTACGTCCTCCCGAAAATGACGATCGTCGTAGCACTTTATGATGTTAGGCCATCATTGATGACTCCAATTCCAAACATATAGACACACAGTGGTGGTAAGTTATCATTTCCAATCCAACAGAAGCCACATGACCTCTAGTTAGTAAAAACACAATTGATGATGTTCTCCGCTCCCTTCTTGTAGCTGCACAAAATCGTATGTCTTTCTCCTCTTATGTTTCTTTTTCCTAGACCATGAAACCCCATTCCATTTTTATATCTTTCTTTTTCTTAATTTAGCATTCATGTCACCCATTACAATTAAATGGTCAGATGATTCCACTTGCTTCGACACTTTATTTTTTTAGATCGTAATAGGATGTCTCTCTTTGTTCATCTATGTAGACGTGGATGGGTTCATATTTCTGTTTTATTAGTATGTCAAGTGGTTTTGCTTTAATTGTGAGTAGTATAATATCATATCAGGGTTATGTTAAGTCATTGTCAATGGAGCAGGTGGTGGATAGATAGTGTTGTGGGAGCAGCCGGCAAGTAGTGCCGTTTATGGTACCCACTCCGCGATGGCAGGTAAGAGTATCTCATGTATAGAGACAATGGCTGCGATTTCCGATTAGTGCAGTCACTGCCAAGTAGGAAAGGAATGCAAACTACCTTCTTAAATTGCCTGGAATAATCGTGTTATAACATAACTTAATATCTACAGCTAGCGACGTTAATGGGGACTCCACAGCCACCTCGTCCGGTAGGGAACGTCATGTGCTACAGGTGACACCCGATCGTCATCAAGCTACTGTATGCAAGATAAAAAATAAAGATACACTAGCAATAAAAACTTGGAACATTAGATCAGCATTCCAAGTTGGCAAACTAGAAAACATCAGCCAAAAAATGAAGAGAATAAAATTGACCATATTGGGACTATGTGAAATAAAATGAAAAGTAGCAGGATTATTACAACGCAACAGTGGAAATGTAATTTCCACTCTGGGGGAACCACACACGAAAGAGGAGTAGGCACCATGTTAGATAGAGAAAGAAGCAAAACAGTGAAAGGAGTTTGGCAAGTATCAGATAGAATTCTGCTAGTAAAATTGAAAGGTAGACCAATGGATATAAACATAATTAAAGTTTATGCACCAACGAGTAATAGCGAACAAAAAGACATTGATACTTTTTACAACGAGCTAGAGATGACCATGGAACAGTGTAGATCCCAAGAAATAAAAATTATATTAGGGGATTTCAATGATAAGGTAGGAACAGCTAAAGTGCAAAATGTGACTGAATAACATGGCCTTCGAGAGATGAATAACAGAAAGAATAGATTGATTGATTGGGCAAAGACACATGAAATGATTATAGATAACACATGGTTCAAACAACACCCTATGCGACTATGAACATAGCAAAGCCCAGACAAAAAAGTACACAATCAAATTGATTTTATAATAGTACAGAGAAGATTTAGGAATGGGCTAACATCTGTTAAAACAAGGCCAGGAGCAGATTGCAATAGTGACCATGTACCAGTATTTGGAAAGGAAAGAATAAACTGCGGAAGACATTGAAATACCCTAGAAATATATAATTAGAACTAGACATGTTTAGAGTAGATAGACAGATAAGTGATAAGTACAGTACAATAGTACAAAATAGATATAACGCTATTATAGAAAATACAGGACATCGAGGAACAGTGGGAAATGCACAAGCAATCGATTCAACAAACATCAAAAGAAGTAATACCATTGACTAAAAGAATCAACAAAAAGAAATGGATGACAGAAGAAATAGAACTAATGGACAAAAGACGAAATCATAAGAAAGAAGAACGGACACACACAATATTACACAAAGTAATCCAGAACAAATGCAGAGAAGCAAATAAGGATGGTTAAAGCAGAAATGTGAAGAGATGGAAAAACAACAAAAGAAAGACTCAAAATTTATGAACAATCAATTAAATGATTTAAGAGGTAGAAAAGAAGCCAAAGTTTCAGGATGTGTGAAATCAAAGTAAGGGAATATGATAATGGGAGAGGAAAAGATAATGGAAAGACGGACAGAATATATCAGTCAACTCTGTTATGATGAAAGACCAGAATTAAACAATTCAAACAAAGACACAGGACCACCAATAATGCAGAGTGAAGTGGAGGACGCAATTCAACATATGAAAAGAGGCAAAGCTCCAAGTCCTGACAATATAACAATCGAAGAGTTAAATGCATTAGGTGAGCTGGGAGTACAAGTCATAACAAACTACTCAATGATATAACACTGGACACATACCCGATGATCTACTAAAATCTATCTTTGTAGCCATACCGAAGAAGTCAGGAGTCACTGATTGTGAAGACCATTGCACTATTAGTCTCATGAGCAATATGACAGAAATATTACAAAGAATCATCCTGAGACGTGTAAGGAACAAAATAAAACCAGAAATAAGTGAGGAACAATGTGG
Source organism: Megaustenia siamemsis (assembly GCA_032433765.1). Classification (NCBI taxonomy): domain Eukaryota; kingdom Metazoa; phylum Mollusca; class Gastropoda; order Stylommatophora; family Ariophantidae; genus Megaustenia; species Megaustenia siamemsis. The sequence continues at coordinate 32,644,450 of JAVIAB010000126.1, forward strand.
ATTTGTGGAAGGAAATGGCACCAACAATGCAATATACATTTTAAGAACATTGATATAAAGATCTATAGAGGTAATGAAAGATCTATATATGTGCTTACATAAAAACATTTGACAAAGTAAAGCATGTGGAAATAATCAATATGCTAGAGAAATTAAACATTGATGGCAAGGATCTGCGAATCATAAAACACATGTACTAGCAACATACAGCAGCATACGACGTAGCAAATAAACAAGACAGTTTCAATATATAAAACAAGGAGTCAGACAAAGCTGTGTTCTGTCGACGGATTTGTTTTCACTTTACAGCGAACATATTATGAGATCAATAGTAGACAAAAAAGAAATTGAAGTCAACGGTCACAACATAAACAATTTTTGATATGCTGATGACACAGTCTTCATATCAGAAACATAGAATGAACTACAAGAAATGATAGACAGAATATTAAAATAAAGCAATAATGAAGGTCTCAGTCTGCATATTAAGAAAACAGAAGTAATGATCATATCAAAGAAATAATCATCACCTACACGCAGCATAAAAATATACAGCACAAATCTGAAACATGTGCAACGAGTCAAATACTTCTGCACAATAATAACATCAGATGGAAGATGCACCACATAAATAAACAGCAGAATATCTCAGGCCAAAATAGCATTTCAGAAAATGAAAAATATCTTATGCAACAAATCTATATCAATAGAAGTGAGAAAGAGAGTTCATCGGTGCTATAGAGAACCAATTCTGACCTATGGAAGCGAATCATGGTTAGTAGAAAAACAAATGAAAAGATGATTAGATGGGAATTCTCAGAAAAATGTTGATAGTTCCCTTGACAGCTAAAAAGAGCAATGAAAAAATTCTCAAAGAGGTCAACACAAAAAGGAAAAATAGAAAAAAAAATAAAAAATGGTATGTTAGAAGCTTTACGTGATTAATAGACGACACAGATTCGAACGACGTTTCGGCTCAATAGGCCTTCAGCAGGAACAAACAAACAACATACACACACAGATATGTGAATAAATAAACTAATCCTACATAGCTAACTAGTAATGAAACATCAAAAACAAAATAATCGAAATATGTTGACTTCCCTGTGTGTCGTGGACAGTGGTCAGGCTATGAAAGGAATTACTCACGGGTGTAGCTGTAATTTATACCCTGTGGTCAGTGGTGAAGGGTTCTAAAAATACACGAGTGGGGGGAACGCTATCTAGGTACGTCGACTACAAAGGCACAGGCAATATCTGAAAGTATCTAAGGGCCCATAAATACATGTATACACACACACAGATGCGTGTATACATATGTACACGTGCAAGAAGAAGTGCACATACTAATACATATCAACATACACATACATATCCACACACATACATGTGTATGCATACAAGCAAGAGCACATATACATGCATGTATATGCGTATACATATATATACCAATACCCGTGCCTATGGACACATACATGCATGTGCACGTCCATACGGGGACAATCGTATGTGTGGAAGGGTTCAAACCGGGGTCAGTGTGCAAACTCGAAGGAGAAAGAATAGAACAATGGAATGACAGGTATTCAAAGGCGGAAAGAGTGAGATGTATGAGGGTGTGGTGCAATAAAAACATATGAGGGCTGAGTAGCGCAGAAAAAAGGTATATAGGAGAACACCGAAGTGCCTCAACGGGGACTAGTGGAGAAGAACTAAGAATAGCGTGGCATAGTAGATAGACTAAAGAGCCACCACATGGGTGGTAGAGAGGGCTATGCAAGAGGGAAGGAGCAGCCGAAAGGAAACTATGTGTATGAGTGTGATACATTCATGCCTCGTGGGGTCAGCGAACCATACTGGACTATGAGGCGATTTTCCAAAGTATAGCGGCTGCGGTCGCCAGAGTGACAGAGGACAATATCAGTGACACGGATGTCGTCTTTGCCCTTGTGATCTGGGAGTTGAAATGGGAAGACACTGGAGTGCCAGTATTCTGTTGGACATCACGTAGATGTTCACAAAATCTTTCCGCTAATCTTCTACCAGACTCGCCTATATAGGTCATGTGGCATCGTTGGCATATAATGGCATAAATGATGTTGCGGGACACACATGTGAAGCCATGCTTGATCTCGAACCGTCCATTGGGGAATAATTTATGTGCACTTCTTCTTGCACGTGTACATATGTATACACGCATCTGTGTGTGTGTATACATGTATTTATGGGCCCTTAGATACTTTCAGATATTGCCTGTGCCTTTGTAGTCGACGTACCTAGATAGCGTTCCCCCCACTCGTGTATTTTTAGAACCCTTCACCTCTGACCACAGGGTATAAATTACAGCTACACCCGTGAGAAATTCCTTTCATAGCCTGACCACTGTCCACGACACACAGGGAAGTCAACATATTTCGATTATTTTGTTTTTGATGTTTCATTACTAGTTAGCTATGTAGGATTAGTTTTATTTATTCACATATCTGTGTGTGTATGTTGTTTGTTTGTTCCTGCTGAAGGCCTATTGAGCCGAAACGTCGTTCGAATCTGTGTCGTCTATTAATCACGTAAAGCTTCTAACATACCATTTTTTTATTTTTTTTCTATTTTTCCTCGAATTCAGCTTTACTGCAGCTTCGCATTTTTATGCATTCATTTGCATTTCATTGCCTTAACCCCTTACTCAACACAAAAAGGCAGCTCCTAAAAAACATCAGAAAGAAAAAATGAACATTTTTTGGGCACATCATGAGAAGAGGAAAGTTGGAATACTTGTTTACATCTGGCAAAATAAAAGGAAAGAGAGATCGCGGACGACAAAGAGAGAAAATACTGGATAGCTTGGTGTCATGGCATGGAAAACAGCCAACAAAAGTACTGATACGATGCACTGTAGATAGAAGCTTGTGGAAGGACATGATCGCCTACGCCAACCGCTATGGCACATGATGTTGATGAGTATAATTCTGTCATTGTATGTCAAGTTAGTACTTATGTATTCTCGTTCTCTTGTTGCTAGTCGATTTAATCGATTCTAACACATCTTTTATGTCTTGGATTGCCCGAGCATTTTAATGAATATTTTGTTCCTCCCTGTATGTAATGGAATTATTTCCATCTTGTCTTTAATATGCCTAAAATATCATTTTTTATGTGTTTTCTTTCTGTTTCTACACATGTTTCTCATTCTGGTAAAGAGTCCTAAAGTAAAAAGTAAAGTTCCCCCGTCACGCCAAGTGGCGTATAGGGACTATGGTGTTAGTGACCCTATATTTTACAGACCTTCGGTTTAACATGATTTTTGGGTTAATATGGTCGGTATTACGCCCGTGTCGCTTTACTTTCCCAGAAAAAAAATCCGGTACCCATTAAAGGCTGGGTGAATCGGACCCCGTCGGTTGGGATCGAACTCTACCTCTTGTCCTTTGTAGTCCTGTTCACTAACCACTGAGCTATCACGGCTCCCAAAGAGTCCTAACGTTTCATGTAATTATTTTTAGAATTTTCATTATAACATTCACGCTCTTATAATTTGTATAAATAACAGCTTTTTTGGAGTAATACATATTCAACTTTCGTGTCCAGAATATGCCTTCCGCGTACCACACGGAATCGCCTGTTTTCGCTGTCTGGGCCGTTGATCATTTATGAATCTTCCGTCTCATTCACTGTCACAAAATCCATGTAATTGGGGATATACATTCCCAGTAGAAGTTGTAGCAGTATCAATGTCGACAAGATTGAGTGTTTTTGTCTATGGGACAGTGATCATATTAATCTACCGGTGATATGTCGATAAAGAACAATGAAAAGGGGAACAAATATAATTTCACAGAAGCTTAAAATAAAAATAGCACTGTTAACATTTCCTTCAGAAATTAAGAAACAACAACGGGTATTAACAAAAGCACAAATTTCAACACAGTCAGCCTCGCGAAATCACTATAACACTCTCATTCGTTGGAAATCAGGAAGTACTTTTTGCGCACCGGCGCCATGACATCAACTATCTTTTTCAGATAATGTAAACTTATACTAAGGTAAGAAATAACAAACCACTGACGCTTATTTACTCCAACATAAGAGAACACTTCTGTTCAGACGGCCAGATAATACTAGAATAGTCGAATTGTGTCCACACACACAAAATCAAGCCAGTGGAAGAAATATTTGTAAAATGACGGTGGGGAATAAATAGGACCCGGTATTTAGAAACCAGTTGCAAACGTTATCAGGTGGGTTCTTATCTTAACAGCTCAGACCTAAAACCACGTGACGACAAAACTTTGGGACAGATACCGAAGACGAACTTTGTCTTCAGAAGACTGTAAACAGTGAAGGACAGAAAGATAGAATGAAGATCTTGTTGATGTATTATCCAGAAATAAAAGGCAAGAAAAATGCAAAACCTGTTTAATTGATTAGGCTCCTTATAGATGTGATCTTGAGAACAAAACATAAAAGGGAGTGTGCTCTAGCCAAAGTTACAGCAGGCCAACTTTTCTGTTCTTACATTTTTCTAGACTTTAGACTTTAGATCGGAATGTCTTCACTGCATGTGGATCATTGACATATCTGCTCAACCACTGTTCCTTGTTATCTTGAACCACCTTAATTGTTAGCTTAGACTACCATCATTGTTAACTTTAACCACCACCATTGTTAACTTTAACAACCACCATTGTTAGAATTAATTAATTAATTCTTAAAAAACATAAGAAAGAAGCAATCAACATTTTTCGGGCACATCATGAGAAGAGGAAAGTTGGAATACTTGGTTACAACTGGCAAAATAAAACGAAAGAGAGATCGCGGGCGACAAAGAGAGAAAATACTGGATAGCTTGGTGTCATGGCATGGAAAACAGTCAACAGAACTGATACGATGCACTGTAGATAGAAGATTGTGGAGGGACATGATCGCCTACGCCAACCGGTACGGCACATGATGGTGATGATGATGATTGTTAGAATAAACCACCATCATAATGTTTAGCTTAGACCACCATCATTGCAGGGGCGTATTCCCTATGCTACCGCCGGTAGGCTGAACATATTAACGAAATACATAAGGAATTGATAATTTATTATATATTATTTTCATAATTATATTACAAATTTTCGAATATTCTATTACACATTCCGTAGGCCAATATGATTTATTTGCTTTGATTTGCATATATTAAAGCAAGGTTTTCCTGTGGCCACTATAACGTATGTGAATGAAGCCGAAACTATTATTTTTAAAAAAATAGTAAATTAAACCGCTAATCAGCAGCGGTTCATTTCTCTTCATTCCGACTTAGAATTAATGACCTTGGTTCAAAAATTACCGTCAAAATTATACGGGCAAGAGCTACCTATACAAAATGCGGTTTCATGGGTTATTTTTAGCTCTAGCCAATCAGAAGTGTCACAAAGTGAAAGTGAAACTGTGACTAAGTACTGGAACTTCCTAACCTATTTATAACTATGTTATGCGCATCAGCATCTGTAGAAAGAACTTTTTCTGCTCTCAAGAGAGTCAAATCTTATTGTCGCTTTGACAATCATTATTATTAGCTTGGACCATCACTATTATTAGCTTGAACCACCATCACTATTAGCTTAGACCAACATCATTATTAACTTGAACCACCATCACTATTAGCTGGGACAGCTATTATTATTAGCTTGAATTATTACTATTTTTAGTTTTGTCCAATTATTATTAGCTTGAACCACCATCATTATTAGCTTGGACCATCACCAATTATTAGCTTGGACCAACATCAATTATTAGCTTGGACCATCATCATTATTAGCTTGGACCATCACCAATTATTAGCTTGGACCATCATCAATTTTTAGCTTGGACCATCATCACTATTAGCTTGGACCATCATCAATTATTAGCTTGAACCACCATCATTATTAGCTTGGACCATCATCAATTATTAGCTTGAACCACCATTATTATTAGCTTGGACTATCATCAATTATTAGCTTGGACCATCATCAATTATTAGCTTGGACAACTATCATTATTAGCTTGGACTATTATCACTATTAGCTTGGACCATCATCAATTATTAGCTTGGACAACTATCATTATTAGCTTGGACCATCATCACTATTAACTTGGACCATCATCAATTATTAGCTTGGACTATCATCACTATTAGCTTGGACCATCATCAATTATTAGCTTGGACAACTATCATTATTAGCTTAGACCATCATCACTATTAGCTTGGACCATCATCAATTATTAGCTTGGACCATCACCAATTATTAGCCAAGACCATCATCAATTATTAGCTTGAACCACCATCATTATTAGCTTGGACCATCATCAATTATTAGCTTGGACCAACATCACTATTAGCTTGGACAACTATCATTATTAGCTTGGACTATTGCTATTTGAATTCCTCTCCACGGCTTCCTCTGGACTAGTACGTGATGAGGCACCAATCTCTTTCACGGTGGTCAGCCACATTCGTCTTTCGTGCCATGAACATGCCTCTTTTGCATATTAAACACAATTCAAACAAGACAAATTTTTGGGCCATGTTAAAAGACACAACAGCCAACTAAAAGTAATCCTGGAGGGGAAAATACAAGGACGAGTAACAGACTAACATGGACGAGTAACATCAAAAGATGGACAAATCAGCCTATGACAACCTGCACCATCAAAGCAAGAGACATAGCAGAATGGCGCTCCATGGTAGCCACCCTTCGATACGGAGATGGCACTCGATGATGATGATGATTACTATTATTAGTTTTGTCCGGTTATTATTATTAGCTTTCACCATTATTATTATTAGCTTGGAATACAATGATTCTTAGCTTGGACCATCACCAACATTATATTTCACCATTATTATTATTAGCTTGGACCATCGCCAACATTAGATTTCAACATTATTATTATTAGCTTGGACCATCGCCAACATTAGCTTTCACCATTAATATTATTAGCTTGGACCATCACCAACATTAGCTTTCACCATTGTTATTATTAGCTTAGACCATCACCAACATTAGCTTTCACCATTATTATTATTAGCTTGGACCATCACCAACATTAGCTTTCACCATTGTTATTATTAGCTTGGACCATCACCAACATTAGCTTTCACCATTATTATTATTAGCTTGGACCATCGCCAACATTAGATTTCACCATTATTATTATTAGCTTGGACCATCGCCAACATTAGATATCACCATTATTATTATTAGTTTGGACCATCACCAACATTAGATTTCACCATCATTATTAGCGAGTTGGAACTTAGGAAGTTGAGGTCATTCAGACTACAAGGCTTCATTAGATACTCACTATAATGTCCCATTTTAGTTGAAAATGCTAGTAGTATACAATGTTCCAACTGGTTATTATTGTGGTGCTAAATTAACAAAGATATATAGTGTGGTGCGCAGCGCACCACATGTACACGAAAGACAAGGGGAGTTAACCATGACCGCGCGTGTCCGGATGTTGACCTCTACTCTCGGTGACCCCGGAAGTGACCTGTTTATGTCTGCTTTGTGTTGACTTTGGAGTTCTTGATGTACTTAATCGATAGTGATAGGTTAGTAGATTATACAACATCAATGAAAACCAATCAATATAAAACAAAAAACAAAAGATATATTTTTATTCTTTTATTATCTCAATAGGTGTATAACATACAGTGGATATAATATAACATTACAAAAAAAATATTCAGTACACGAAGTAAATATATAGTACAAGGATAACATTTATTTATAGCTATGTAGTTGTGTGTCTGCTTAGTTCTATGTCATAGATGAATCATAATGGGTGATACTGTTAGAGATTACTGGTTAGTCTAAGCTGGTAGTGTAAATATGTTCCTCGGTGTTAGTGGTTCGCTATCTCTCTCTCTCTCTCTCTCTCTCCGTCTCTCTCTCTCTCTCTCTCTCTCTACTATTCCAGCCTAGATTTCCCTCCATTGAAACACTTACTCATTCTCTCCATTTATCCCTATCATCGCGCCTTCCTTCTCTCTCTCTTTCTCCCCTATCCTCTCTTAGACTTCTAACCTATCAGTCCACCCTCCGTCTCTCCCTTTAGCTCCCCCGCCCTCCCTCATATTTTTAGCGTCCCTCCTATTGTAACACTTGATTATTCTCACCATTTATACCTAACATCTCCCCTTCTTTCTCATATGCTTCTCTCTCTCGCTCTCTCTCTCTCTCTCTTCTAACCCCTACTAGACTTCTCTCCTACCATTCCACCTTTCTTCCTTTCTCTCTCTTTACCTCGCCTAGCGTTCCGCCTTCATTCGTATTTTTACCTTACCGCCAGTGTAACACATTAATAACATTGAATATCAATTACAAAAAGACTTGAAATATCTACTTTTTAAAGAACCAATAAGATAAACATATGAAAAACGAAGGAATAATACACGCGACAAGGCTTAACATACGTACTTTATACACATCACCATTAATACAACTGAAATTCCTTTAATGATAACCTATCACATCGTTATGAGCTAAGAGAAAAACAGAAAAAAATTCAACTTACACCGTAAAATATTCCACTACAACACAGACCGCTAGACTGAACAGTACTATGAAAATAAACGTCCGTGAATCAAGGGCGCTTATAACACGAAGTCTCACATCCGACTAGTTTAATCTGGTAAATAAAAGTTAGGAGACAAGGGCAGAAACCTAGGAGGCAAGGGCAGAAACCTAGGAGGCAAGGTCAGAAACCTAAGAGGCAAGGGCAGAAACCTAGGAGGCAAGGACAGAAACCTAAGAGGCAAGGGCAGAAACCAAGGAGGGAAGGTCAGAAACCTAGGAGGCAAGGTCAGAAACCTAGGAGGCAAGGTCAGAAACCTAGGAGGCCAGGGCAGAAACCTAGGAGGCAAGGGCAGAAACCTAGGAGACAAGGACAGAAACCAAGGAGGCATGGTCAGAAACCTAGGAGGCAAGGTCAGAAACCAAGGAGGCAAGGGTAGAAACCTAAGAGGCAAGGGCAGAAACCAAGGAGGGAAGGTCAGAAACCTAGGAGGCAAGGTCAGAAACCTAGGAGGCAAGGGCAGAAACCTAAGAGGCAAGGGCAGAAACCTAAGAGGCAAGGGCAGAAACCTAAGAGGCAAAGACAGAAACCTAGGAGGCAAGGTCAGAAACCTAAGAGGCAAGGGCAGAAACCTAAGAGGCAAGGGCAGAAACCTAAGAGGCAAGGGCAGAAACCTAAGAGGCAAAGACAGAAACCTAGGAGACAAGGTCAGAAACCTAGGAGGCAAGGGCAGAAACCTAGGAAGCAAAGGCTGAAAACAAGGAGGGAAGGTAAGAAATCTAGGAAGCTGTGTTAGAAAACAAGGAGGGAAGGTCAGAAAGGACACACCATTAATACAACTGAAATTCCTTTAATGATAACCTATCACATCGTTATGAGATAAGAGAAAAACAGAAGAAAAAAAATTCAACTTACACCGTAAAATATTCCACTACAACACAGACCGCTAGACTGAACAGTACCATGAAAATAAACTTCCGTGAATCATGCGCGCTTATAACACGAAGTCTCACATCCGACTAGTTTAATCGGGTAAATAAAGTTGGACGACACTATTCCACCCTCGACTAACATCTAGGTTAACCAATCAGAGAGAGGATTTCTATCGGACACCCACCAACGAAATGACTGACCTCTGGATTAACTAATCAGAGAAAAAGATTACTGTTATCGTGATAACTGACCTCATTTTCAACTTGGAGTGCTGTCGAGTCTGACGCGTGGGTTACTTTAAATCGAGTCGGCCCTGATACAATCCACCTAGCGGGTCAATGGTGGGAGGAAATAATACAGGTATGGGTTACTTGAACGCACTTTGACCCCTGATGCAATACCAGAGGAGTTGCATAAGGCCCAAAAATTACACCAAATCGCAGACATTTTACTACCAGAACACACAAAATTTAAACTCATAAGCGAAAAAGTCGACCTCAAAACCCTAAAATCTACTTCCATACTGATACTAGTTAGACACATCGAACAGATAGTTACATCCAAAGTCCCGCCAAATCGAAAACATTATACCCCCAGAACACAAAAATTTAGGCTCATACTCAAAAAGTCGACATAAAAATCCCAAAAAGCTACTCACATAGTCGTAATAGTTAGACACAACGAATAGGAAGTTATATTCTAGGTCCAAAATGTTAGACCAAATCACTAAGATTTTACCACAGGAAACACAAATTTAGGCTCATATTCAAAAAGTCGACCTAAAAATTGTAAAAAGCTACTCACATAGTCATAATTGTTAGACACATCGAACCGCTCGTTATTTCTAAAACCAAAAAAGTTTGGCCAAAAATCGCAAATATTTTACCTACAGAACACAATAAATGTAGGCTCATATTCAAAAAGTCGACCTAAAAATCCCAAAAAACTACTCACATAGTCATAATAGTTAGACACAACGAGTAGAAAGTTATATTCAAAGTCCAAAAACGTTATTTTAGACATCCCCATAGCAAAAATTTACATAGAAAACCACTTTTAGGATTTTACCCCCTTATCATTTTTGAGGGTTACGCCAATTAAATCGGTAAAAAATCGTAATTTTAGCACGTAAGCTTACCTAAAACTTTATTTTAGACATCCCCACACCAAAAATTAACTTAAAAATCACTTTTGAAATTGTTACCCCCCTTATCATTTTTAAGGTTACACCATGAAATCGATAAAAAATTGAAATTTAACCTCAAGCCATACCTAAAACTTTATTTTAGACATCCCCATACCAAATATTAACTTAAAAATCACTTTTGAAATTGTTACCCCCTTACCGTTTTTGAGGGTTACGCCCATGAAATCGGTAAAAATCGTAAATTTTCACTCTAGGCATACCCCAAACTTTATTTTAGACATCCCCACACCAAAAATTAACTTAAAAATCACATTTGAAATTGTTAACCCCCTTAACATTTTTTAGGGTTACGCCCCTGAAATTGATAAAAAATTGAAATTTAACCTCAAGGCATACCTAAAACTTTATTTTAGACATCCCCATACCAAATATTAACTTAAAAATCACTTTTGAAATTGTTACCCTCCTTAAAATTTTTTAGGGTTACGCCCCTGAAATCGATAAAAAAATTGAAATATAACCTCAAGGCATACCTCCCACATAATTTTTGACACCCCTACATATCAAATTCCATCAAAAAAACAACAAAAAGCTAGTAGTATATATGGCTGTGAACATACACTAACATACTACTTCTCGTGCGGTTTTGGTGCAGTTTCGGTGAATGTACGTGCACTTTTAGGATTCACAGCCACATATACTACTAGCTTTTTGTTGTTTTTTTAATGGAATTTGATATGTAGGGGTGTCAAAAATTATGTGGGAGGTATGCCTTGAGGTTATATTTCAATTTTTTATCGATTTCAGGGGCGTAACCCTAAAAAATTTTAAGGAGGGTAACAATTTCAAAAGTGATTTTAAGTTAATATTTGGTATGGGGATGTCTAAAATAAAGTTGTAGGTATGCCTTGAGGTTAAATTTCAATTTTTTATCAATTTCAGGGGCGTAACCCTAAAAAACATGGACCCTTTCTAAATCCCATTTAAGAAAGATCAATACATGTGAGATGCGATGCTTGAGAAAGTAACAAACAACACAAGAAGAGATAGAATACCAAATGAAACCATAAGAAAAATGGTAGGAACAAAACCCTGCCAAGAATATATAGAACAACAGCAACTTAAATGGTTCGGCCACCTGGTCAGAATGAATCCTCACCAATCACCATCAAGGGCGTTCTTCTCGAGAATGCATGGGAAAAGACCAAGAGGAAGACCCAGAAGAAGATGGATAGATGCAGTGACAGAGACATGTAACAACAAAGGAAAATCACTAATTCAGACAATTCGAGCAGCACAAGAACGACAAATGATATAAATCACGACACCTTTTAGGTATCAGTGAAAGAGAAAAGAAGAAGAAGAACCCTAAAAAATGTTAAGGGGGTTAACAATTTCAAATGTGATTTTTACGTTAATTTTTGGTATGGGGATGTCTAAAATAAAGTTTTAGGTATGGCTTGAGGTTAAATTTCAATTTTTTATCGATTTCATGGGCGTAACCCTAAAAATGATAAGGGGGGTAACAATTTCAAAAGTGATTTTTAAGTTAATTTTTGGTGTGGGGATGTCTAAAGTAAAGTTTTAGGTAAGCCTACGTGCTAAAATTACGATTTTTTACCGATTTAATTGGCGTAACCCTCAAAAATGATAAGGGGGTAAAATCCTAAAAGTGGTTTTCTATGTAAATTTTTGCTATGGGGATGTCTAAAATAACGTTTTTGGACTTTGAATATAACTTTCTACTCGTTGTGTCTAACTATTATGACTATGTGAGTAGTTTTTTGGGATTTTTAGGTCGACTTTTTGAATATGAGCCTACATTTATTGTGTTCTGTAGGTAAAATATTTGCGATTTTTGGCCAAACTTTTTTGGTTTTAGAAATAACGAGCGGTTCGATGTGTCTAACAATTATGACTATGTGAGTAGCTTTTTACAATTTTTAGGTCGACTTTTTGAATATGAGCCTAAATTTGTGTTTCCTGTGGTAAAATCTTAGTGATTTGGTCTAACATTTTGGACCTAGAATATAACTTCCTATTCGTTGTGTCTAACTATTACGACTATGTGAGTAGCTTTTTGGGATTTTTATGTCGACTTTTTGAGTATGAGCCTAAATTTTTGTGTTCTGGGGGTATAATGTTTTCGATTTGGCGGGACTTTGGATGTAACTATCTGTTCGATGTGTCTAACTAGTATCAGTATGGAAGTAGATTTTAGGGTTTTGAGGTCGACTTTTTCGCTTATGAGTTTAAATTTTGTGTGTTCTGGTAGTAAAATGTCTGCGATTTGGTGTAATTTTTGGGCCTTATGCAACTCCTCTGGTATTGCATCAGGGGTCAAAGTGCGTTCAAGTAACCCATACCTGTATTATTTCCTCCCACCATTGACCCGCTAGGTGGATTGTATCAGGGCCGACTCGATTTAAAGTAACCCACGCGTCAGACTCGACAGCACTCCAAGTTGAAAATGAGGTCAGTTATCACGATAACAGTAATCTTTTTCTCTGATTAGTTAATCCAGAGGTCAGTCATTTCGTTGGTGGGTGTCCGATAGAAATCCTCTCTCTGATTGGTTAACCTAGATGTTAGTCGAGGGTGGAATAGTGTCGTCCAACTTTATTTACCCGATTAAACTAGTCGGATGTGAGACTTCGTGTTATAAGCGCGCATGATTCACGGAAGTTTATTTTCATAGTACTGTTCAGTCTAGCGGTCTGTGTTGTAGTGGAATATTTTACGGTGTAAGTTGAATTTTTTTTCTTCTGTTTTTCTCTTATCTCATAACGATGTGATAGGTTATCATTAAAGGAATTTCAGTTGTATTAATGGTGTGTCCTTTCTGACCTTCCCTCCTTGTTTTCTAACACAGCTTCCTAGATTTCTTACCTTCCCTCCTTGTTTTCAGCCTTTGCTTCCTAGGTTTCTGCCCTTGCCTCCTAGGTTTCTGACCTTGTCTCCTAGGTTTCTGTCTTTGCCTCTTAGGTTTCTGCCCTTGCCTCTTAGGTTTCTGCCCTTGCCTCTTAGGTTTCTGCCCTTGCCTCTTAGGTTTCTGACCTTGCCTCCTAGGTTTCTGTCTTTGCCTCTTAGGTTTCTGCCCTTGCCTCTTAGGTTTCTGCCCTTGCCTCTTAGGTTTCTGACCTTGCCTCCTAGGTTTCTGACCTTGCCTCCTAGGTTTCTGACCTTCCCTCCTTGGTTTCTGCCCTTGCCTCTTAGGTTTCTACCCTTGCCTCCTTGGTTTCTGACCTTGCCTCCTAGGTTTCTGACCATGCCTCCTAGGTTTCTGTCCTTGTCTCCTAGGTTTCTGCCCTTGCCTCCTAGGTTTCTGCCCTTGCCTCCTAGGTTTCTGACCTTGCCTCCTAGGTTTCTGACCTTGCCTCCTAGGTTTCTGACCTTCCCTCCTTGGTTTCTGCCCTTGCCTCTTAGGTTTCTGTCCTTGCCTCCTAGGTTTCTGACCTTGCCTCTTAGGTTTCTGACCTTGCCTCCTAGGTTTCTGCCCTTGCCTCCTAGGTTTCTGCCCTTGTCTCCTAACTTTTATTTACCAGATTAAACTAGTCGGATGTGAGACTTCGTGTTATAAGCGCGCTTGATTCACGGACGTTTATTTTCATAGTACTGTTCAGTCTAGCGGTCTGTGTTGTAGTGGAATATTTTAAGGTGTAAGTTGAATTTTTTTCTGTTTTTCTCTTAGCTCATAACGATGTGATAGGTTATCATTAAAGGAATTTCAGTTGTATTAATGGTGATCTGTATAAAGTACGTATGTTAAGCCTTGTCGCGTGTATTATTCCTTCGTTTTTCATATGTTTATCTTATTGGTTCTTTAAAAAGTAGATATTTCAAGTCTTTTTGTAATTGATATCAATGTTATTAATGTGTTACACTGGCGGTAAGGTAAAAATACGAATGAAGGCGGAACGCTAGGCAAGGTAAAGAGAGAGAAAGGAAGAAAGGTGGAATGGTAGGAGAGAAGTCTAGTAGGGGTTAGAAGAGAGAGAGAGCGAGAGAGAGAAGCATATGAGAAAGAAGGGGAGATGTTAGGTATAAATGGTGAGAATAATCAAGTGTTACAATAGGAGGGACGCTAAAAATATGAGGGAGGGCGGGGGAGCTAAAGGGAGAGACGGAGGGTGGACTGATAGGTTAGAAGTCTAAGAGAGGATAGGGGAGAAAGAGAGAGAGAAGGAAGGCGCGATGATAGGGATAAATGGAGAGAATGAGTAAGTGTTTCAATGGAGGGAAATCTAGGCTGGAATAGTAGAGAGAGAGAGAGAGAGAGAGAGAGACGGAGAGAGAGAGAGAGAGATAGCGAACCACTAACACCGAGGAACATATTTACACTACCAGCTTAGACTAACCAGTAATCTCTAACAGTATCACCCATTATGATTCATCTATGACATAGAACTAAGCAGACACACAACTACATAGCTATAAATAAATGTTATCCTTGTACTATATATTTACTTCGTGTACTGAATATTTTTTTTGTAATGTTATATTATATCCACTGTATGTTATACACCTATTGAGATAATAAAAGAATAAAAATATATCTTTTGTTTTTTGTTTTATATTGATTGGTTTTCATTGATGTTGTATAATCTACTAACCTATCACTATCGATTAAGTACATCAAGAACTCCAAAGTCAACACAAAGCAGACATAAACAGGTCACTTCCGGGGTCACCGAGAGTAGAGGTCAACATCCGGACACGCGCGGTCATGGTTAACTCCCCTTGTCTTTCGTGTACATGTGGTGCGCTGCGCACCACACTATATATCTTTGTTAATTTAGCACCACAATAATAACCAGTTGGAACATTGTATACTACTAATGCTCTACGAAAACATTTTTAGATAAACATGAAAATTAAGTGCTTTTCGCAGTGAAAACATTGCATTTTCTTATTTTTAGTGATATTCAAACAACAAAATATTGGCACGGTGCAGAAATGCAGGGTTCTCGGAGCTAGGCTCTGTGCAAGAGCAGTTACAGGTTCAATTATACCTCGGGTCGTCTACTGAATTCTGTGTGTTTTTTTTTTTGGTGATATTTTTCCGAGTGTTGTAAACATGCCTTTCTCACAAACATATTTTATTTAACGCCCCGGGAAATTTTAATTCGCAATAACATTCAAATATTACTATTATTATTATTATTATTATTATTATTATTATTATTATTATTATCGTTATTTGTCTTCAAATGTAATTGAACAGTTTTGGGGCAGTATATGCGGCTGCGTTAAAAGAGCTGATTCGATGTCATTAAATGGAAGTGAGTTACAACTTCTAACTAGTCTTTGTATAGTCTCTGGGAAATATAAATCTGGCACAGAAACAAACATTGTAAATAATGAAAACAGTGTACTGTAAATATGGCACAAATGATTTATTGCATGTTTGACATATAAATGTACACAATGGCAGATCAACATCTCAAAACGGTTCTGTGAAACAAATTATACATTTTTTTGTAAATGTTAAATGAAGGCACATGAATGAATCAGTAAGGCTAAAAAGATATGCAGAAACTAGCTACGATATTGGGACAGCATATAACCTTACTTGTGATTACAATTATGGCAAAGGTTGTGTTCATTACGCAATGAGAAGAGAACAACTTGAATATATTGTAACAACAGGAAAAATTGAGGGACGAAGAGATAGAGGGAAGCAAAGAGAAAAAATAACAGACAGCTTAAGAGAATGGCTCGGCAGAAGGTCAACAACAGAAATGATAAATAGCTGCCGAGATCGAATGTTGTGGAGAGACATGATCACCTACGCCACTAGGCCCGGTACTTGATGATGCTGATGATGTGTCCATTAAACTGATGCATGTTCGGGGGAATGAGAAAAATCACTTTATGTCTTCATCAACATCATCATCGAGTGCCATCTCAGCAACGAAGGTTGGCTACCATGGAGCGCCATTCTGCTACGTCTCTTGCTTTGATTGTGCAGGTTGTCGTAGGCTGGTTTGTCCATCTTTTGATGTCACTCGTCTGTGTTAGTCTTGGTCTGCCTCTGCCTCTTTTACCTTGTATTTTCCCCTCCAGGATTACTTTTAGTAGGCTGTTGTGTCTTTTAACATGGCCCAAAAATCGCATTTGTCTTGTTTGAATTGTGTTTACTAGTTCTCATTTCTTTTTTAGTTGTTTTAAGACTTCATCGTTTGTTGTCATTTCCTTCCATCCAATTCTACCTATTCTTCTATATATCCACATTTCAAAGGCTTCCTGACATGTTCCTTTTAATACCATTACGACTATGCAACCATTTTCGGATATCCAAGCAAAAATCTGATTTATCTTATAGAACTACCATGACTTCCACGGTTAAATTCACACTTGATTTTACAAATACCATTTCACACTAGATCAAATAAAAATGTATAAATTCAATGAGCTTATGGATAATTATGGCCCGATGAGGAATGTATAGTTTCTATCGGAATGGAATGTTTGTAAGAATTTTGTTCAAAATACATGGATAATTATATATCACATAGCAACACATTTTATACTATTATTTGTAAAAAAAAACTGTATGTAAATATAACATGAATCAAACGTGTTAGTTTTTTTTAAAGCTTAAACAAAAATATGAAGATGAAATTGCAAATACCAACACAGTGATTCTACGAGATAAACATCACAGAATTAATCACAATCAATTTTCAAGTTATCTGGTGAATCACATACTCTAGTTTTGAATAAAAATCAGTGTTAAACGTCTTTAATCCTAAATATTCGTCTCTGGTATCGTTGAATATTTTCTCTTCCAAACATCCTATAACAGTTCTGTCTTCGTGAAGATAAAACTTGTTGGCAAACAATTCCTTGGCTTGTACTAGTTTCGGCAGGTCTCCTGTAAGCAAAATAAAATATTTATATTCTATGCAACCACTTACGATACAAATGCATTTACATACATAAAGACATGCTTACAAATGTTTAAAATATTAATAACCTGATCTTCGTTGCTGTAATTCTGTGTATATGTGAGTATGTGTATGTGTATTTCATCATCATCGAGTGCCGTCTCCGCAACGAAGGTTGGCTACCATGGATCGCCATTCTACTCTGTTTCTTGTTTTGATGGTGTAGGTTGTCATAGATTGACTTGTTCATCTTTTGATGTTACTCGTCCATGTTAGTCTTGGTCTGCCTCTGCCTCTTTCACCTTGTATTTTCCCTTCCAATATTACTTTTAGTAGACTGTTGTGTCTTTTAACGTGCCCCACAAATGTCATTTGTCTTGTCTTAATTGTATTTAGTTGTTCTCTTTTTATTTTTAGTTGTTTTAAAACTTTATCCTTTGTTTTCTTTTCTGTCCATCCAAATCTGCCTATTCTTCTATAAATCTACATTTCAAAGGTTTCAATTTTCTGTTTTGTTTTCTTGTCTAATGTCCATGTTTTTGCACCATACATGAATATTGAGAAGATGTAACATTTTGCTATATTTTTGCTTCAGCCCTACTGTTATTTGTTTTGTTGTTAGTATATTTTTCATGGCATTAAAATTACTTTTTGCCATACCTATTCTTTTGTTTATTTCAATTTTACATTGTTTATCATTGGTTATAGTATGTCCAAGGTAGTTGTAGTTCTGAACTGTCTCCAGGTGTGTATGTGTATTATATATGGCTTAATACCCCTGTTTTGCTACGTTATATAAGCACTTTTATTTCAATTTTGACGCAAAACAAAAAGTCTATTCTTACAACAATGAAGAAAACAATAATATGTGACAACCATTCCAGACTCTTGGCACTCGATCTCAATCAGGAGCCTTTTAACCTGCGCCTTGTGTACGTGATGTGGCTAAAGACGACGAAACTTTCATCTCTATGTTAATCAGCAATTCGAATCTCTCTCCCTGGTTTAGCTAAAATCTCTAAAAAAAATTTCTCTCACTGGTTAAACTAAAATCTCTAAAATAAATTTCCCTCATTGGTTAAGCTAAAATCTCTTTTAAAAAATCTCTCTTACTGGTTTAGCTAAAATCTCTAAAAATTTATCTCACTGGTTTAGCTAAAATCTCTTTAAAAATTAACTCACTGGTTTAGCTAAGATCTCTTAAAAAAATCTCTCACTGGTTTAGCTAAAATTTCTAAAAATTTCTCTCACTGGTTTAGCTAAAATCTCTAAAAATTTCTCTCATTGGTTTAGCTAAAATCTCTAAAAATTTATCTCACTGGTTTAGCTAAAATCTCTAAATATTTCTCTCACTGGTTTAGCTAAGATCTCTAAAAAAAATCTCTCACTGGTTTAGCTAAAGTTTCTAAAAGTCTCTCTCTAAAGTAGCTTCCTGAAGCCTCTTTCTAAATCATTCTCTTACCTAAAAACCTCTCTAAAAACTCTCTTCCTCATTCATCTTTCTAAATCATTCTCTTACCTAAAAACCTCTCTAAAAACTCTCTTCCTCATTCATCTTTCTAAATCATTCTCCTACCTAAAAATCTCTCTAAAAACTATCTTCCTCATTCATCTTTCTAAATCATCCTCCTACCTAAAAATCTCTCTAAAAACTCTCTTCTTCATTCATCTTTCTAAATCATTCTGTCTGTTGTCCTTTCGAGCCGAAGTCGGCACATAGGGCAGAACTACAATCTCAAAAACAGAAACCTTGCATGCCAAAATGGCACATATTGCAGAGATCACTGCTTCTAAAATCTATGGTTCTGTTTCCATAACAATGCTTTTTACAATGACAGCTTGTCAAGCCATCGATCAACCTCCTTAGTCGCCTCTTACGACATGCTTGGAAGGTCACAGTGTCACTATTCTTTACTTCCACATAATGAGGCCCCGGTAACACACGGGAGAAATCATTCTCCTACCTAAAAATCTCTCTAAAAACTCTCTTCCTGATTCATCTTTCTAAATCATTCTCCTACCTAAAAATCTCTCTAAAAACTCTCTTCCTCATTCATCTTTCTAAATCGTTCTCCTACCTAAAAATCTCTCTTAAAAACTCTCTTCCTCATTCATCTTTCTAAATCATTCTCCTACCTAAAAATCTCTCTAAAAACTCTCTTCCTCATTCATCTTTCTAAATCATATTCCTACCTGAACATTTTCGTAAAAAAAGCTTCCTTTGACCAATATCTAAGGTGTGTTACATCAAATGTTTTTTTAGAACAGCATCACTATACACGGGACGAATTTATACATGTCCCAATATTTCCCTCGAAAATCTTGAAAAATTCAGAAAATAATCCTGGTATATGTGAACGAAGTCCGTAGTACCAGATCCACCCGTGGGTACGTTTTGCTGACAACTTTTATTGGGCATCTGCCAAGTTTATGGCTTACACTTTTTGATTTTAGTTGCCAATGGTTTTTTTATCGTGCGCGTATGCACAGGGGATCTCCCGTTTATCGCCTTTTTCCGAGAGGGCTAGATTTTAGATTCGCTACCTAGAGATGAGGGAAATGGGTTAACGCCATGAAATAACCACAGATTAATTTTTTCTATTTATATTATTTTTTTAAACACCACTTGTTGATATAGCTACATGCTGAAAACTACTACACCCACAGGAGGCGAGGAACCCCTGTACACACGGCTGCCAGGGGAAAATGGATTAACACGCAAAATTCAGTTCCTAGTCTTTAGGGACTTCGTCAAAGGTTAAAGCTAGCGAATGCAAAATCCACCTGTAGTTGACTTGGATCACGGGTCTTTCCTGTGCAGAGGCCGACTTCGTACTTCTAGTATCTAGACTGCCCAGGGCCCCACCCCCAGTGTCAATGTGATACAACAGTGATATCTCAATTGTTGATATAGCTACATGCTTAAAACTACTACAAGGTAAGGTTGGATGATACATTTGAGTTTAACATCTTAAGTTTTGCTTTTATGCTTATCTTTTTCTTCTTTCCTTCCTCCATTTGCCTTTCAGCGTCGAGGGTAGATATAACTTGCTGTCTGTTGCTCTTCTTTTCGCCTCTGCTGCTGTTATGTTTCCTAATGTTTCTAAGATTTCATCGATCCATCCTTTCCGTGGTCGACCCTTGGGTCTGGTGTTCTCGCAACGTTTATTGAGGGCTCGTTGTGTTTTGATCACTCTGCCTTGTCACGTTGTCACCCCATTTTATCTGTTGTTTCTTTATATATTTTAAGGCGGGGCTTATTCCTAGCTTTTTTTCTGAGTTCTTCATTTCTGGTCATATCTTTCAGGCTGCTTCCTGTCATTCGTCTAACACATTTCATCTCTATAAAGGTTTTATCGTATCGTTCTTGCATCTAGGGTCCAGGACTGGCATTGGTAGCACAACGTTGGGATGAAGATTGTATAATAGAATGTCCGTTTTGCCTCTAGTGTTATTTTATTTGTTGGACAATAGTGGTGATAGTTGTCTAACGATTTTAAAAGTTTTGATGCATCTTGTTTCATGCTTATGGTTTTGACTTTCCATAAATTACTCAAGGTTTGTAAAATCCTACGCTATCTTTCTTTCATATTCAGGTTCTAATCTCCCTTCCTGTCTCTCCTTCCTGGTCTATACAACTTATGTGATGTTCGTTTGGTCTAAATCTTTCTTTTATCGGTTCATCTCCGATCCTTTTCTACTCTGTGATTGCAGACAGGATGCATGTTTTATCTTGTCACTTGTTCACGTTATCGTAAATAAGATAAACTCACATCGCATAATTGACTTCCATCTATCCACGGCTGATTGTTTTTATTCTAAAGTGGCATTTTAAATCTCAACAATGTCGCTATCTTTATGAAAGAAGGTGCCCTGAGGTAACCATACATCTCTCATTTCGAGATTTGATATTTTATAGGAGTGGTTCTAGTTTGTGACACAGCACAAAGATAGGAATATTCTAGAATAGTTTATTGATGTGCAACTGATACTTTAGTTGAATAATGTTTATGAGAAGAGTTATTTCAAAATGGTGATACATGTAACCCTATAGGATGCAAAATAGTCATATTTTAATCACAGACTTTGTAAAAATGTAGGTAACAGAGTTCCTTATGATCAATTTTAATGTACCAAAGTTGAATTGTGTTCAAGTTTGAGATTTGAAAAAAAATTAATCAGACTACTAAAATATCATCAACAGACAGCTGTGGTCCATTCATGCCCGTTTTAACTGAAAAGTATTTTAAAATGATGAAATCAATGGTAACTACAAAGAAAAAAAGAAAACACATTTCACATACGTGTGTGCTTGTGTTTATGTGATGAGATGAGTTAGGTTCCTAAAGTCATGAACACTTTATTGTTCTAAGCCTTAACTCTATATGGTGGGATCAACAGCTCAACTCCGGGTGCCTTTATTTCCCAGAAAATATCTATGAAACCCATTTAAAGAAGTTGAGTGGACACCGAGGGTCTTTTAAGCTGGAAAACAAAATTGATCTCAACTAGCAAATGAACCTCGAATGTTCAGTCGAGTGCAATGACCACGAAGCCGCCAGGCTGCTGCATTTCTGTGTGGTTTGAGTGTGTTGTTATTTTACACAAAGAGATGCAGGAATGATGAATAATAGCAGTGTCAATGTTGAAGAACACTACATAATCGTCTGAATTCTCATATTAATTGTAATCATCATCATCATCATCATCATGTACCATGCCTGCTGGTGTAAGAGATCATGTCTCTCCACAACTTTCAATCTCGATAGTTATTTATCATTTCTGTTGTTGACCTTCTGCCAAGCCATTGTCTTAAGCTGTCGTGTATCTTTTCTCTTTGCTTTCCTTTATCTCTTCGTCTCTCAATTTCCCAGTTGTCACAATATATTCCAGCCTTTCCCTTCTCATTACGTGGTCAAACATAATTATTGTTTTTCCTAGTTTTGGAAGTTAACTCTTTTTGCTTTGGATTCTTTCAGAACGTTCTCATTACTCCTCTTAACTGTCCATAGTATTCTCAACATTCTTCTGTACAACCACATTTCTACAGCCTCCAGTGATTTTCTTATACGTTGTCCTATTGTCCTTGATTCACATCCATATGTTAAGACTGGCTCTACATAACATTTAAGAACTCCTTTTCTTAGTTTCTATTGTCAAAAATGGATCGTACTATATCATCCTCATTTTTTGGAAAGCCACTTTAATTGCATTAGATCTTACCTATTGTTAAAATGCAAATCATCCTGACATATCTTTGAGCGCAAGGTTGATGTCTCCAATTCCACATTTTGTAGCGCGCCATTGTAGGCCTAACATCGCAGCCATCTTGTTTACCTGTGGGCATTTTAATTGGGAATGTTTCAACAAATAAAACAGGGTGTTAGACATGGCTGTGTGCTGTCAGCAGATTTATTTAATTTGTGTAGTGAGAGAAGATACCTGAGAGCTTAAGAGAATGGCTTGGCAGAAGGTCAAAAACAGAAATTATAAGTAACTGTTGAGATCGAAAGTTGTGGGGAGACATGATCACCTATGCCAGCAGGCATGGTAATTGATGTTGATGATTTGAATTGGACCATAACTGTAAGCAGATTATTTCAAGAATATGCGCGAAAGAACACTTAATATTACGGTCCGGGATCGTCTGATGGGAGCAGCGATGAGATGTAAAAGGTTTAGGATGAGTAAGACACTGGAAATGGCTCGGTTTTTTCCAACAAGAATTAAGAAATCAAAATCATGACGTCAGAGTGTATAGCAAATATAGGTGGAGTCGACACCTGAATGGGACAAAATAAAGATTTAGAAGTCTTGAAATTGGAGTGTGAAGTCCTGGTATTTGTGTGTGAAGTCTTTAAATTGGAGTGTCACGTCCTGGTATTTGTGTGTGAAAACTTGAAATTGGAGTGTGGAGTCCTTGTATTTGTGTGTGAAGTCTTGAAATTTGAGTGTGATGTCCTGGTATTTTGTCTTGCAATTGGAGTGTGAAGTCCTGTATTTGTGTGTGAAGTCTTGAAATTGGAGTGTGAAGTCCTGTATTTGTGTGTGAAGTCTTTAAATTGGAGTGTCACGTCCTGGTATTTGTGTGTGAAAACTTGAAATTGGAGTGTGGAGTCCTGTATTTGTGTGTGAAGTCTTGAAATTTGAGTGTGATGTCCTGGTATTTTGTCTTGCAATTGGAGTGTGAAGTCCTGTATTTGTGTGTGAAGTCTTGAAATTGGAGTGTGAAGTCCTGTATTTGTGTGTGAAGTCTTGAAATTGGAGTGTGAAGTCCTGTATTTGTGTGTAAAGTCTTGAAATTGGAGTGTGAAGTCCTGTATTTGTGTGTGAAGTCTTGAAATTTGAGTGTGATGTCCTGGTATTTTGTCTTGCAATTGGAGTGTGAAGTCCTGTATTTGTGTGTGAAGTCTTGAAATTGGAGTGTGAAGTCCTGTATTTGTGTGTGAAGTCTTGAAATTGGAGTGTGAAGTCCTGTATTTGTGTGTAAAGTCTTGAAATTGGAGTGTGAAGTCCTGTATTTGTGCGTGAAGTCTTGAAATTGGAGTGTGAACTCCTGGTATTTGTGTGTGAAGTCTTGAAATTGGAGTGTGAAGTCCTGTATTTGTGTGTGAAGTCGTGGAATTCGAGGTGAGTGTTCAGTCTTCGATTTTGAGAGTGAAATTCTGGGATTTGTGTGTGAAGTCTTGGAATTGGAGGTTAGTGTTAAGTCTTGGATGGTGAGAGTGATGTCTTGGAATTGGAGTGAAATGTTAAGTATTATAATCTGAGGGTGAATTCTTGGAGATTGAGCATGAAATCTTGGATTTGAAGTGTGGTACATGAAATTAAAGAGGAGTGCGAAGTCTTGGAACTGGAGTATGCGGTCTAGAAATTGGAGTGTGGGTCTTTAAATTGAATTGTGAGGTCTTGAACCTGGAGTGGTAAGGTCTTGCATTTGGAGTGTGAGGTCTTGAACCTGGAGTGGTGAGGTCTTGAAATTGGAGTGTGAGGTCTTGAAATTGGAGTGTGAGGTCTTGAAATTGAATTGTGAGGTTTTGAACCTGAGTGGTGACGTCTTGAAATTGGAGTGTGAGGTCATGAAATTGTAGTGTGGTCTTGAAATTGTAGCGTGAGGTCTTGAAATTGGAGTGTGAAGTCTTGGAATTCGATGGTCATTTCTTGGATTTTGAGCTTGAAATTGTATAAAACCTGGGTTAGGCTGGAGAGAAGTAGGGAAAATGTCCGAGAAGATGGATGGATAGTCCGTGTCCGTGAACTATGCTTCAAAAAGGGATCTAAAGAGTTTTTATTGATTGATAAACTTGGCTATTCCATCTGTTACTATCTTTGGTTAGCATGATAGCTTTTTTTAATTTCCTGGTAAATTGAGAGAGCATCGGTAGCCTAGTTGGAAAAATCACTCGACTGGGCTACAGATGTTCGGATTCCTGCTGGATGCAGTGTGAATTGTACTCGTGGATGGAAAAAAAATACCCCGCGGTCGGCCGAGCCGCTGGCAGAAATGGGTACCTGCGTAGTACTCTGGGAAGGTGAGGAATGTCTCCTCGCATCGTGAGTTTCGATGCTATAAGCGGCACTATTCAGAAGTCTCCGAACACTTCTGGATAGGCGGCCGAGCACATATGGGTGAAAACTCGCGTGCTAAGAGGCCAATTCAAGTCTCGTACTTTACCTTACTTTTCAAATTAAGTTAAACAGTAATTGTTTTCTTTACATTTCTTTATTTCTCTCTTTCTAATGTTCACCAGATGGCTACTAAAGGAATAGGTTTCTTTGCTATCCGTCTTTAAAAGGACGTTAAGTGGGCGTAGGTGAGTTGCGTTGTGGTTTATTTGCGCCTTTCGGCCCAACACATCCGACTTCAGTACGATATTATTTAATGTTGAGTTGCATTCTCTCTTTGATCCCTTCTCGTTTGGCCGGACTAGACTGGTTAGTATGTTGCTAGAGGCACCGCGAAGACATGGAGTAGGAAATGGATGGTTCTGGTTTATTGATCTATGCAACATCTATGATTCGTTGGCAGCATCCAGCTGTGCTGCTGTCAAGAGCCTTGCCTCGTTATTGTATTTTATTTCATAAACAAAGAGAAGTTTATCTTACCTGTGTAAGTGCCTTTAATACTGAGCCGAGGGTTTGAGTTGAGAATAGCAAAGAATGTCTCATCAGGAAACTCTGTCCTCTTTGTCCATTCAAGTAAATCTTGAGCTGTTTTGTTGTGAAGGATGTACTCCACAAAATATCTGTTTAAAAAAAAAACTATCTTTACGACACATAGTACCATTGCTGGTGTAAGTCGGGGGGTAACGATAGAACCAGAGGGATAAAGGCCGCTTGGTCAAGCAGTCGCCACGACGTGTGCGACTCATGATTTTTATTTCACCCCCGATAGAAAAAATCCTTTCTGTCTACCGCGGGCTTCGAACACCGAACGTCAGCTTTTCAGCCAGCGGGACAGTGGTTTTAGCCGCACGGCCACGCCCACCTCAAATAAATATATATCTATATATATATATAATAAATATATAAATATCTGTTCAGGATTTTTAAAAAAAACAACACGGAAGTCAAGCAGAAACTGTCAAGTAAATATCGGAGGTTTCAAGTAAAGTTTGAGATACATGCATCTTTGTGTGAAGAGTTGTTGCAGTTGCAGATTATTGCAGAGTTGATCGAGAATCTTAATAATGTAATGGATCCCAGGACACTCCAACACACCAGGAACTAATAAGGTAAAAGAGTACCCAAACAGACACAGTTTCACACCGCCATATCATTAAACACAGCCAAACAAGTCATAAACTCCAGTAGTATAGACAAGTGGGTGAATGGATGGGCAATGGGAAAACAAGGAGAGAACTTGTTAAATACAAAACAAGGTCAAACTTCTACGATAACAATAACAAACTAAAAAGAAGAGACAAAACTATCATTTTCAGACTGAGAACTAGTCATATACCACTGAACAACGATACCAAATAGGATATAACGAAACCATACGCCAGCATGTCTGTGATGATAATGATGAAGCTTCAGCATCTTTTCTTTATCTTATACAAGGTATATGATATTAGATTCATTCCTTTTTTTTTCTCACCCAATGAAAATAAAATATAATTATCATTGATAAATGAGTTGAAACAGATATTAATAATGAACAGGCATTAATGCACATATATTTTAATTAAGAACTTGAAATAATAAACACAGAATATTGTTTATTTTTGCTCTGTTAACAATAAAATGGTCAATAGTTTTCCTCGTGTTGATTAGAAAAAAAAATCACCGAGTATTCCTCGCTGTATTATTTTAGTAAACATCAAATGTCAGGACAAAGTAACCAACTCTAATGTCTTACAACGAGCCAAACTCCCATCACCATGATAACACCTGGTGGCAGTAAAAAAAAAAGTAAGTAAAGTACCCCCGTCACGCCAAGTGGCGTATAGGGAAATATGGTGTTAGTGGCCCTATATTTTACAGACCTTCAGCACATGATTTTTGGGGTAATGTGGTCAGTATTACGCCCATGCTGCTTTACTTTCCCAGAAAAAATCCGGTACCCATTTAAGGCTGGGTGAACCCGGAAGCCGTCGGTTGGGATCGAACCCTACCCCTTGTCCGTGGTAGTCCAGTTCACTAACCACTGAGCTATCGCGGCTCCCACCTGGTGGCAGGGTCATATAAAAAGAATGGCAACCAAACAAATATTGTATGGCGAACTTAAGGACTGAGAGAGACCAAAGGGTAGACCAGTGCTGAGATATAAAGATGTTTGAAAGGCTTCCTTGAGGGAATTCTCTTTCAGTGAAAGAAACTGGGAAACTCTGGCTGCAGATCGTAGCACATGGAGAACAAAATAAAAAATGGCACAGCAACTTTCGAGGCAATGCTGATATCAAATTCAGAAGACAAAAGGCGCAGGAGAAAGGAAGTGAGGCCAGTCACCACGAATATATCTTGTTCAATCTGTGGATGAATCTATCTGTCCAATGTGGGCAGATTCAGCCACGAGAGAAGTTGTTCAGCAAAGCAGCATCAAGCATGAGAACCTCATATTTTTATCAAACTACTGACTAATCATGATTGTTTGCTACCAACCATTAGTGAATTCTCCAAAGGCCATTTATATTATTTTAGTCAATAAACCAACATTTGTATTACCATGTCACTCAGTTTCCTATTCTCAACATCAAGTACCGGGCCTGCTGGCGTAGGTGATTATGTCTCTCCACAAGTTTCGATCTCGGCAGCTATTTATCATTTATGTTGTTGACCTTCTACCAAGCCATTCTCTTTAGTTGTCTGTTATTTTTTCTCTTTGCTTCCCTCTATCTCTTCGTCTCTCAATTTTTCCAGTTGTTACAATATATTCAAGTTGTTCTCTTCTCATTACATGGCCAAAAAATGATGATTGTTTCTTCCTAATATTGGAAATTAGCTCTCTTTTTGCTTTGACCTCTCTCAAAACACTTCATTACTCTTCTTAGCTGTCCATGGTACTCTCAACATTCTTCTGTAAAACCACATTTCTACAGACTCCAGTGATTTTCTTGTCGGTTGTCTTATCGTCCATGATTCGCATCCATATGTTAAGACTGGCTCTACATAACATTTAAGAACTCTTTTTCTTGTTTCTATTGTCAAAAATGGATTGCATAGTATCTTCCTCATTTTTTGGAAAGCTGTTTTTGCCTGAGCCATTCTGCATCTCACCGTCTGGGTGAGAATTCCT